>NSJW01000253.1:682531-957895 GCA_019955255.1 Castanospermum australe | reverse complement strand
GGGACCTGGCACAATACACCTCCTCTGCCAGTTGTGCTGCGCCTACTTCTGTTATGAAATTGCAGCTTTATTTGGTTTTAACCATTCTGAAACACGTTTTGTACGAAAAAAAAAAATTTCATCTTGGCATTTAATTTTATTGCTTATGGTTTATTACAATAATTATGTTAAAATTAATTAATGTCTAGTGACCTATATAATTTAATTAATTAGAAATTAGCCACAGCATCTTTAATTATTTAAATTATATATTAAGAATCTTTAGGTCACATAAGTTACATGACATTAATTGTAATTAATCATATGTGATATAATAAATTTTGTCCCACAGGAATTTTATTGTATTTATCTGATTAATTAGGATAAAATATCGAGTTGTATTCTTAATTTACCCACAGGGATTAGGAATATAATTTGATAGTTTTATCATAAAGTTCTATATAAATCTAATAGAATTAGATTTTAGCCCACAGGCAAATTTTATGTCACTAGATTCATGATTTTTCAAGCATGATTTACATTGGTAAAACATGATATATGGTTTATTAGTCTCAATTTTAATAATAAGCATGTATATTTATTATTTGCAGTCATGCAGCTTGTGAATTTCTCTGATATGCATTTGAAATTCCCGAACTGAGGGGTGATAATTACAAGATTTAGAAGGAGAGAATTCTTCTTCAATTGGGTTGGATGGATATTGATTATGCTATAAGGAAGATGACCGCCACAGATTACTGAAAATAGTGAACCATATGATGTTGATCTTTATGAAAATGGGAGCGATCTAATTGTCTCTCTGTAATGTTCATAAAGACTAAAAATCTGCTGGCATTCGGGGTTCAGTCGAGCAGCATAGCAATGTCAGGGAACTTCTAAAGGCCATAGATGAGCAATTTGAGTCTTCGGACAAAGCTTTGGCAAGTACCCTGATTATGAAATTTTCATCCATGAAGCTCACTACTACAAGAGGTGTGCATGAGCACATTATGCATATGCGAGATATAGCGGCTCAGTTGAAAAACCTTGAGGTGGATATGTCTGATTCTTTCCTTGTGCACTTCATTCTGAATACTCTCCCACCGCAATAAGTCCCTTCAAGATATCTTATAATACACATAAAGAAAAATGGTCTATTAATGAACTCTTGACCATGTGTGTTCAAGAAGAGGGGAGGTTGCAAATGGAACAAGGAGAGAGTTCCATGATGACAACTGAGAGGAAGGATCAGAGCCAAGCCAAGAAGAAGGGGAAAGGTAAAATACACCCCAAGGTGGAATTAAGAAGGAAATCCAAGTGTTTCTTCTGTAAAAAGAAGGGCACATGAAGAAGGATTGTATTAAATTCCAACAATGGCTTGAGAAGAAGGTATGTCAACCTCATTTGTTTGTTATGAATCTAATATGTTTGATGTTAATCATAACACATGGTGGATTGATTCTAGTTCTACAATCCATGTTTTCAAATACCTTGCAGGGTTATGCAAAACTAAGGAAGCCAGTAGGAAGTGAACTTTACATCTATTCAGGAGCAAGATGAGTTCACCTGTGGAGGCTATAGGGACCTTGCAGCTTAGTTTTGAGTAGTGGCTTAATTTGTATTTGGAAAAGACCTTTTATGTTCCTAGCTTTTCTAAGAACTTAATTTCAGTTTCAAGACTTGTACCTTTTGGTTATTCCTTTCAATTTATGAGACATCTTTAGTTGGGTTCGAAACTCAGCAAGACCAGAGACCTATTATTTTTGACAGCATCAAAACGACAGCAGACGACCAAACGACTTGCGTTTACCTCAGAGTCCAAAAACGACTTGTCGTTTATGTCGTTGAAGATGAGATACGCTCCGACCCAAAACGACTTGTCGTTTATCACAGACCCAAAAATGACTTGTCGTTCATGTCGTCTTCAACCTCCAACCGGGTCGCTTCGACCCGGTTCAGACCCGAAATAAGACCCGACGGTTTGAACCCATTTTACACAAAATATATGTTGAAAGCACAAATCGATAGAAATTCAATACCTAATGATTTCCTACTGACTTTCAATTAAAAACGTCTGAATTTCAAACACGAAATCAAAGTTTTCATTTATAGAACATTGCCAAAAACTAAAAGACAAAGCAACGATAATAGCTCTATACCAAATGTTAGAAAAAATCTAAATGATCTAATCAGTTATAACACACTTCATAAAGCAATTAGATCAAATGCAGAAAAGGGATCATAATACCTCGTCATTGCTGTAATTTTTGAATCCGAACTTTGGTTTCAGTGGTACTTCTAAGCTTTCACTCTCGTCACTTGATGGTGTATGTCAGACTGATACGAAAGCAAGTCAGGAGCCGAAACCATGAACACACATCCTCTTAAAGCTTTGCCATCACAAAAGCAGTTACGGACGTGCAACCGAAATGGACGGTTTCTGAACGAGGAATGAACGCGAAATGCAGACGTAGAGAACGTGGATCACCTTAAGACTTAGATTTCGGATCTCCGGCCAACGTTTCAGAAGACTGGTCTTCGAAGTGGTTCTTAGAACCATTCAACTATTCATCGATGGGATTGAGACATGAGATTTTGATTTGTGTTTCAGATTGAGTCTTTTGTCCTTTAATTTATTGAAATTGATATAATTAAAAATATATAGCCTACAAATGTCAGCCATTACAAATAGCCTATGTACAAATGTTCACAGTAACTTTAATGCATGTCTATTATCCTAGCATACTTGCGTCTGTTTGATTTGTAAAAGACATTAGTGTTTATACCTCAATTCTTAGACTCTGTGTTGAATAGCCTCTCTGAATTGAAGACGATTTGTGTCTCAATCTAAGAGCAGGTAGTGGCAGACTTGTTTTTTAGCTCGACTAAGCTAGTACTGTGTGGGAGGAAGTATTGGTTCGGCAACGTGTCAACGCTAGTACTAGTTTAGTACGAGCAAGTGGTGGAAGACTCGCTTTTGTAAAAGATTGTTTAGACGTACCTTTGTACAAGATTGGTAGCAAATTTGCCTTTGCGTAAAAGGTAAAAATGAGTGGCAAGCTTGTAAGTGAGGAAGGCGCATAAATGCTCTATTATTTATGGCTAGATTAATAAAAAATAAAAATAATATTGTATTGTCTTTTCAAGAAAAAATCACCTTTATTTAAAGAAATGTTTTAATAACAATTTATCATTGTTAGTTATTTTAAATATAAGATAAGAGAAGTTAATATAATAATAAATAATAAAAAAATAATAATCTAAAAATTAATAAAATATTAATGTAAGAGTTCTCTTTTATCTCTTTAGCTCTTTTGAAGTCCTCTTGATTTTTTTTCTTTTCTAAAAAAAAAACCCGTTTCCTCAAGCATTTTAATTCTCTCTCTTATCTTATACTTAGATGGAGAAAAAAAAGGAGAGAAAGAAAATATTAAAAATTTAAAATTTTCTCTTCTTTGATTGAAATGAAAATAAAAAAAAAGTACAAGAAAAATAAAATTGTAAAATCAAAAAATTTAAAAATTTATATCCAAATTTTTTCTTCAATTAAAATTCCAAAATTTTCTTTTTACTTTCATTTCTTTCTTTTGATCAAACAAAGGGTTAGTCAAAGTTTTGAAAGGTTACGTCTAGCAAGGCCTAGCACTTGCACGTAATAGTGGGTCTGGTAGGTGGTAATCAGACATATGATTATCTATAACACCCTACCTTATAGATGTTGTGTTATTAACTCTTCTAAATAAATTTGTTAGCCTTAAATTAGTTATTAATTTATCGAATAGTAGATGATAAGATTGAAACTGAGAACGTATTAAATTTATCTTTGGTTGAGTTTAAATGGGAAGGTTTATACTTTATTTCTAGGTTATTAACCTTTGATTGCTACAAATCCAACACTATCAATCATACTAAGACATTCCACTTCTAAACCTTGGGTTCATTTCTAGCTTCATTAACCCTACTTGCTTTATGAAATTTATGACTATTCAAAACTCTAAATCAAAAACCCTTAAAGTTGATTCAAATAAGGAAGAGAAACACACAAGTTTTCTGCCCTACCACCTCTTAAGCACTAACTTTCCACCGCTTAAGTGCCCAAGATTCAGAAAATCACCAATTTTGGATACCCCATTGCCTAGGCGCCCAAGGGCTGGTGCCTAGGAGCCTAGAGCCACATTCAATTTTCTTGTTTTCTTTGCTTTTGATTGCTTATCTTGGTGCATGTTAATACTTCTGAACATATTCTCACATATTTTTAACTATGTTTTAGTGGTGTTAAGAATATCATGTACTACTTTATGCTAGGGTTAATTTCAAATAAAAATCATGCACAACACTATATAAGCAAACCATATATATATTTCACATATAAGAGCTAGGGTATTCTACATCAAAAAGTCACCTTATCATTTATCTTACAATCAAAAAGAAGAAGGGGCTTGCTAGATAATAATTTACATAAATATAGTGTTACTTTTACAACTTGAACAAATATAGTAGAACTTTAACCCTCTTCATTCAAGGTGACAACATGAAAGCTTAAAGCAAGCACACTTGGCCTAGGACAGGATCTTCCATCCATTATATATCAAAGTCAATCATAATGGGAAGATAAGTGGCACATGTTTGAATGGTTCTAAGAACACTCCGAAGACCAAGTCTTCGGAAACGTTGGCCGGAACTCCGAAGACTAAGTCTTAAGGTGGTCCACGTTCTCCACGTCCGCATTTCGCGTTCATTCCTCGTTCAGAAACCGCCCACTTCGGTTGCACGTCCGCAACTGCTTTTGTGATGGGCAGAAGCTATTTAAGAGGATGTGTGTTCATGGTTTCGGGTCCCCTGAGCTTGCTTTCGTATTCAGTTTGACATACACCATCAAAGTGACGAGAGTGAAAGCTTAGAAGCACCACTGAACCAAAGTTCGGAGCTTCAAAATTAACAGCAATGGCCGGAGGTATTTATGATCCTATTTTTCGCATTTGATCTAATTGCTTTATGAAGTGTGTTATAAGCATGATTAGATCATTTAGATTTTTTAACTAACATTTGGTATCAGAGCCAGATATCAATACCTCTGCCTTGTCTTTTAGTTTTTGGCAATGTTCTATCATGAAACTTTGATTTCGTGTTTGAAATTCATATTTTTTTAATTGAAAGTCAGATAGGAAATCATTAGTAATTGAATTCTATCGATTCTGTGCTTTCAAACGTATATTTTGGTGTAAAAATGGGTTAGAAACGTCGGGTTTCATTTCGGGTCGAACCGGTCGAAGCGACCCGGTTGGAGTTGAAGACGACATAAACGACAAGTCGTTTTTGGGTCTGCGATAAACGACAAGTCGTTTTGGGTCGCAGTATCTCTCTTCAACGACATAAACGACAAGTCGTTTTGGTCGTCTGCTGTCGTTTTGATCTGTCAAAAATAATAGCTCTCTGGTCCTGTTGGGTTCGAACCCAGGACCTGGCAGACTGCACCTCCTCTGCCAGTTGTGCTGCGCCTACTTCTGGTATGAAATTGCAGCTTTATTTGATTTTAACCATTCTGAAACACGTTTTGTACAAAAAAAAAATTGGCATTTAATTTTATTGCTTATGGTTTATTACAATAATTTATGTCTGGAAATTAATTAATGTCTAGTGACCTATATAATTTAATTAATTAGAGATTAGCCACAGCTCTTTAATTATTTAATTATATATTAAGAATCTTTAGGTCACATAAGGTACATGACATTAATTGTAATTGATCATATGTGATATAATAAATTTTGTCCCACAGGAATTTTTATTGTATTTTATTTGATTAATTAGGATAAAATATCAAGTTGTATTCTTAATTTACCCACAGGGATTAGGAAATATAATTTGATAGTTTTATCATAAAGTTCTATATGAATCTTATTGAATTAGAATTTTAGCCCACAGGTAAATTTTATGTCACTAGATTCATGATTTTTCAAGCATGATTTACATTGGTAAAACATGATATATGGTTTATTAGTCTCAAATTTTAAATTATAAGCATGTACGTTTATTATTTGCAGTCATGCAGCCTGTGAATTTCTCTGATATGCAATGTGAAATTCCCCGAACTGAGGGGTGATAATTACAAGATTTGGAAGGAGAGAATTCTTCTTCAATTGGGTTGGATGGACATTGATTATGCTATAAGGAAAGATGAACCGCCACAGATTACTGAAAATAGTGAACCATATGATGTTGATCTTTATGAAAAATGGGAGCGATCTAATCGTCTCTCTGTCATGTTCATAAAGACTAAAATATCTGCTGGCATTCGGGGTTCAGTCGAGCAGCATAGCAATGTCAGGGAACTTCTAAAGGCCATAGATGAGCAATTTGAGTCTTCGAACAAAGCTTTGGCAAGTACCCTGATTATGAAATTTTTCATCCATGAAGCTCACTACTACAAGAGGTGTGCGTGAGCATATTATGCAGATGCGAGATATAGCGGCTCAGTTGAAAAATCTTGAGGTGGATATGTCTGATTCCTTCCTTGTGCACTTCATTCTGAATACTGTCTCACCGCAATACAGTCCCTTCAAGATATCTTATAATACACATAAAGAAAAATGGTCTATTAATGAACTCTTGACCATGTGTGTTCAAGAAGAGGGGAGGTTGCAAATGGAACAGGGAGAGAATTCCATGATGACGACTGAGAGGAAGGATCAGAGCCAAGCCAAGAAGAAGGGGAAAGGTAAAATACCACCCCAAGGTGGAATTAAGAAGGAATCCAAGTGTTTCTTCTGTAAAAAGAAGGGGCACATGAAGAAGGATTGTATTAAATTCCGACAATGGCTTGAGAAGAAAGGTATGTCAACCTCATTTGTTTGTTATGAATCTAATATGTTTGATGTTAATCATAACACATGGTGGATTGATTCTAGTTCTACAATCCATGTTTCAAATACCTTGCAGGGTATGCAAAACCTAAGGAAGCCAGTAGGAAGTGAACTTTACATCTATTCAGGAAGCAAGATGAGTTCACCTGTGGAGGCTATAGGACCTGCAGCTTAGTTTTGAGTAGTGGCTTTAATTTGTATTTGGAAAAGACCCTTTTATGTTCCTAGCTTTTCTAAGAACTTAATTTCAGTTTCAAGACTTGTACCTTTTGGTTATTCCTTTTCATTTTATGAGACATCTTTCAGTTTGTTTTATAAATCTAAAGTTCTTGGGAATGGTACATTGTCTGATGGTCTTTTCTATATTAAATTTGCGAAATGACACTACTTATGACGCTATGCATGTTAATGTTGGCATGAAACGATGTGTTATGAATGAAGATTCCTCTATGTTGTGGCATCGGAGATTAGGACATATCTCCATTCAGAGAATTAAGAGATTGGTAAATGATGGAGTACTTAGTACTTTAGATTTTATTGATTTTGAAACTTGTGTGAACTGCATTAAGGGAAAGCAGACAAACAAGTCAAAGAAAGGTGCCAAGAGGAGTACCGAACTGTTAGAAATCATACATATAGATATTTGTTGTCCAGACATGGATGCATATGGTCAAAAATACTTCATCTCTTTTATAGATGATTATTCACGATACATGTATCTCTACATGCTTAATAATAAGTATGAAGCATTAGATGCCTTCAAGGTATTTTAAAACTGAAGTAGAGAAACAATGCGGTAAGCAAATCAAGATCGTGAGATCAGATAGAGGTGGAGAATATTATGGTAGATACACTGGAGATGGACAAGCACCTGGTTCCATTTGCGAGGTTTCTTGAACAGCATGGGATAGTTGCCCAATACACCATGCCTGGTTCTCCAAATCAGAACGGTGTAGCAGAAAGAAAGAAACCGAACATTATTGGATATGGTGCGAAGTATGCTTAGTAACTCTAAGCTACCTAAGTCCTTATGGGTTGAAGCGCTGAAGACGGCTGTATACATATTAAACCGAGTTCCAACTAAGGCTGTCCCAAAGACGCCATTTGAGTTATTTAAGGGTTGGAAACCAAGTTTGCGACATGTACGCATTTGGGGATGTCCGTCTGAGGTTAGAATTTATAACCCACAAGAGAAGAAACTGGACCCAAGGACCATTAGTGGGTATTTCATTGGATATGCTGAAAGGTCTAAGGGATACAGATTTTATTGTCCATCTCACACCACTAGGATTGTGGAATCTAGAAATGCCAAATTTCTAGAAAATGACTTGATCAGTGGGAGCGATCAATCTGGAGACTTTGTTTCTGAGAAAGATCATTCGGATGCTCAACCATCCACTTCAAGCATGAGATTGGTTGTTGTTCATAATACCCCTTTAGTTCAACCAGGTATTGTACAACCAGTTATTGAGAATCCACAATCAGATGCTGATATTGATCTGGTGGATCAAGTTGCTGATGAGGAACAAGAAATTGTTGTTCAACCAGTTGAACAACAAACTCCTCAAGAAGATCATGCAACATTAAGGAGATCTACTAGAATAAGGAGATCAGCGATACCTAATGAATATATTGTGTATCTACAGGAATCTGACTATAATATTGGAGCCGAAAATGATCCTGAAACATTTTCACAAGCCATGAGTTGTAAAGAATCAAATTTATGGTACGATGCTATGAAGGATGAGATGAATTCTATGGCATCTAATGGAGTCTGGGATCTTGTTCAGTTGCCTGATGGTACAAAAGCCATTGGATGTAAATGGGTCTTTAAGACAAAGAAGGACTCATTAGGTAACATTGAGAGATATAAAGCAAGACTCGTAGCCAAAGGATTTAATCAAAAGGAAGGAATCGGCTACAAAGAGACATTTTCTCCTGTATCTAAGAAAGATTCTCTTCGTATCATTCTAGCATTAATTGCATATTTTTGACCTAGAGTTGCAACAAATGGATGTGAAAACTGCATTTCTCAATGGAGATCTAGAGGAAGAGGTTTACATGAAACAACCAGAAGGATTTTCCTCTAGTGATGGTGAGCATTTGGTGTGCAAGCTTAAGAAATCCATATATGGATTGAAACAAGCCTCCCGTCAATGGTATTTGAAATTTCTTGATGTCATTTCTTCATTTGGTTTCGTGGAGAACATTATGGATCAATGTATATACCAGAAGGTTAGTGGGAGTAAGATTTGTTTCCTTATTCTATATGCGGATGATATTTTACTTGCAGCCAATGATAAAGGTTTACTATATGAGGTGAAAACAATTCCTCTCTGAAAACTTTGACATGAAGGATATGGGTGATGCCTCTTATGTTATTGGCATCAAGATATATAGAGACAGATTTCGAGGTATTCTCGGTTTGTCTCAAGAGACCTATATCAACAAAGTTTTAGAGAGATTTCGGATGAAGGATTGTTCACCGAGTGTAGCTCCCATTGTAAAGGGTGACAGGTTCGATTTGAACCAATGCCCCAAAAATGATCTTGAACGGGAACAAATGAAGAACATTCCCTATGCTTCAGTTGTTGGAAGCCTTATGTATGCTCAGGTTTGCACAAGACCTGACATTGCATTTGTTGTTGGAATGTTAGGGAGATATCAGAGTAATCCAGGTTTAGACCACTGGAGAGCCGCAAAGAAAGTGTTGAGATACCTTCAAGGGACCAAGGACTACATGCTTATGTACAGACGAACCGATAATTTGGAAGTGATTGGCTACTCTGATTCAGACTACGCTGGCTGCATTGATTGACGAAAATCAACTTCAGGATATGTTTTTATGCTAGCTAGTGGAGCTGTGTCTTGGAGAAGTGCCAAGCAGACCTTGACTGTTACTTCCACTATGGAGGCTGAGTTCGTGTCTTGTTTTGAGGCTACCTCACATGGTGTATGGATGAGGAGTTTTATTTCTGGGCTTAGAGTTATGGATTCGATTTCTAGGCCATTGAGAATATATTGTGACAATTCAGCTGCTGTTTTTATGGCTAAGAACAACAGAAGTGGTAGTCGAAGCAAGCATATCGACATTAAGTATCTAGCCATAAGAGAACGTGTTAAAGATAAAACAGTGGTTATTGAACACATTAGCACTGAATTGATGATTGCTGATCCTTTAACTAAAGGCATGCCACCACTGAAATTTAAGGATCATGTAAATAGAATGGGACTTGGTTCCCTTATGTAGTTTTCGTTGTAAGAACGATATTATTTTAATGAAACTCAATTTGTGATGTTTTTCTCATTTCAGTTTATGCGCATATTCATTTATTCATTTTGAGAAATATCAATAAAGTTTGGACCTAGAATAAACATTGGGTTTATTCATTAAGTTATATGGGCTTGAGAAATATGATACATTGTGATACATGGAAGATAATACTCACCTTTAGAGGACCTATCACCATGATTCATGTATTTTATCTCTCACTGTAGTATATGATGGAATATGTGGACCAAGTGGGAGAATGTTTGAATGGTTCTAAGAACCACTCCGAAGACCAAGTCTTCGGAAACGTTGGCCGGAACTCCGAAGACTAAGTCTTAAGGTGGTCCACGTTCTCCACGTCCGCATTTCGCGTTCATTCCTCGTTCAGAAACCGCCCACTTCGGTTGCACGTCTGCAACTGCTTTTGTGATGGGCAGAAGCTATTTAAGAGGATGTGTGTTCATGGTTTCGGGTCCCCTGAGCTTGCTTTCGTATTTAGTTTGACATACACCATCAAAGTGACGAGAGTGAAAGCTTAGAAGCACCACTGAAACCAAAGTTCGGAGCTTCAAAAATTACAGCAATGGCCGGAGGTATTTATGATCCTATTTTTTCGCATTTGATCTAATTGCTTTATGAAGTGTGTTATAAGCATGATTAGATCATTTAGATTTTTTAACTAATAGCACTTTCAATTATTTAATCTGAAAATATTATAATAAGGAGTGAGACATAAATCTCATTAGGCAATAACAACACTTTATAGTTCAAAAACAAGTAATATTTTCAACTGTAGTATGTATAGAAAATAACTTCTCCTTTAGTAAACATTACTTTTATTCAATAAATTCTTGCTCTTTAATGTTATATTACGAATGTCCTCTTTTCATTTCAAGACCTACTATGACTCTAAACTTTTATAAAACCTTTTTCACTTTGGAAAAGAGCTCTTTCCATTGTAAGAGCGTCCCCCTACTATAACCATTACCTCATAATGAAAATTATGCGGGATCACCTCTTTTGAGAGTAATTTCCAATCTTGGTAAGATTATATCCTTAGCTCGAGAATCACATCTCAAAATATCTCTAGATTACCTCTCTAATTTATTGGCAATAAACATTATTCTTTCATAATCCATTGCCAAATTTATATTTTTTCATAGTCTTTCAAAAACATAAACTCAAGTTAAAACATAAGAGTATAAGTTCAAGTTCATCTTTAAAGCATAAAAGATATAATAACTTCACAATCCATGGAAAGATATAATGCTCAAAATACATTAAATAATATAATTAAAAAATTATTGAACAATAAGTGAGAGGAGAAGTTTGTTACTCCCTACCTCTTAAATTTCAAACTTCAAAATCTCTCTCCAAGCACTAGTACACGTGCACTACTCTCTTTTTTCCCTCATGAATTTCTCTTCTAGTTTGGTGTGGTTGTGAGTGAATGAAGCATGCATGGATGGGTATTTATAGATGAGCTTAGCTTGTGGGATAAGCAACATTGGCCGTGCACTTGGCTTGATGAAGAAGGAAGAAGGTTCTTTGGTCAATTAGACCATGTGATCTTTGCATTAAAGGCTAACTTTTACTTTGCTCAATCAAGAGCATCCACTTGGCTCCTTATCTTAGTTACTTAAAGTAACTAAGTTAGTGTTATTAGGTTACTTTAACTAGGTTTCTTTCTTGATTTAAGGTGGACTTAGTTACTTTCTAACTATTTACCTTGGTGTCTAACTAGATTTCTTTCTTCTTAATTTGTCTAACCATGATTACTAATCATTTATGTCACCTTATCCTTGACTTAAGGCTAACTTGTGAGACTTAGAGTCCTCCATGAGCTTCCACATGGGTTTCTTGTAAGACTTGGCTTTCTTGTAAGAGCATCTTGCTTCCTTTGAGACATCTCATGTGTTCTAAGTGTAGTTTATGGATCAAATTTGTCTTCTTTTACTTTAATGCTTAGAGAATCATCTTAAGGATATTCTAATCTTTGTTAATTAAGAAACTTCACCCTTTCCTTACTCTTTGACGTGGCTTAATCTTTTCAAGAGGGATAGTTTATCTTTTACTCATAAATGCATGTTTAAGCTTAACTAGGTTAACTTAAGAGACTTGTCTTCTTCATGGAGCTTACACATGAGCTTTCTTGCAAGAGTTAGCTTACTTGCAAGATTTTCTTTGCTTTCTAGAAGTGTCATGTGTATGCCTTAGCTTAGCAAGTTTTCTAGTTTATTCTTATATTCATTAATTTATGGGGAATTCACCAAAAAATATTGTAATCTTTCTTGATTAAGAAACTTTATTCCTCCTTCCTCATAGCTCACGTGAGTTTCCCTGTTGGTTCATGACAACCACTTTGTCTTGTGTTCATACTTACTTGTTTCTTAGTTTATCCTATTATAATTATTCTTAATTAATGGTATATAAGGTCTTAACTTAAGGTTATCCTATCCTTTCTTAGGGAGCTTGCACGTGAATCTCCTTTCTCCTTTAAGATTACTATTTTGTTTTTTCTTCTTTAATATCTTTTCTTAACTTAACTAGGTTAACTTAAGTTACTTATCTTCCTTCCCTTAATCACACATGAATGCATCTTTCTTGCAAGATTACATTGCTTCCTTCATAAGTTCTAAGCTTTAAGTCAACTTTTGTCTTTTTTTTATTTCATTAATGCTAGAAAAACTTAGTAAATTTTAGGGATATTCTTGTTTTACTGGATTAAGTAATCTAGACTCCTTTTACACATGTTCTTGCTTCCCAGGGTGAATTCTTAGGTTCTTTTTTTATTCTTTATTAATTTTTAGTTATATGTATCTAGGTTAATTTTAGAGATATATGTGAGTTTATGTTAGAAGTCTTCTTTTAAAAAGGATCATGTGAATTTAATTCTAAGTTAAGGAAGCTTCTTTTTATTTTATTACACTAACAAGTCTAACTTATCTCTTAAGTATAGTCTTGTATTTTTATTCTATTAACCAATCATTACTTAGTTAAATAAAAGAATAATTTAGTTTAATTTATTTAGTTATTCTAACTAAATTAGTTAATGGAATTTATGTGAAATTTTTAAATTCATTTTTTAAAAACCCATCAATAGTTTTGAGTTCAAAAATGTTGACTAATTTATTTAACTTAATATAGCTAATGTAAAAAGGATAAAATTAATATTTAGTTTAATGTGTAAAGAATTTTAATATTAAAAAAATTTAATTTAATATAAAAAAAATATAATTTAATATAAAAAAATTTATTTTAATTCTCTTATTATTTTTAAATTTTTTTTATTTTTTTATTATTTTATAATATTATTTTTAAATTATAAAATTACTAATAATTATCAATAATTTAATTTTAAAAGAGAGGATGTTACAAATATTGCAAACTGCTAACATTCAACGTAGAGCAATTTGTTTTGTTTAGATCACACTATCACACGTGGCTTCCAATGATGGTGCGGATGGGCTGCATACTTAACGTGTAGCAGGTCCTTTAGCATGTAGCAGTGGGCTGGTAAGTATTTGGTGTCTTATGTGCAGAGCGTGTAGCAGTTGTTTAGCGTGTCCTATTAGCATGTAGCAGTTCTGCACAGGCGGCTCGGTAAAACCAAATCATAAAGTCTCATTAAATTAATAAATATAATATAATATTTGATTTAATTATTTTATTTTTATAATTAATTGAATTTAATTATTAAAGTTAATTATAAAGACATAAAAAAAATAAAAAGAATAAAATAAAAATAAAAGATAATCAATAATTAATAAGTGGTCTTAAAATGAGCAGAGGTGCCATACAGAAGATTAAATAAACATTATATCAGAAAAGTGAGAGAGTATTTGAGATATTTTATCAATTATATTTAAAATAATTTTTTTTATATTTATATTTATATTTATTTATTCTAATATATCTATTTATTTATTGCCTATCTATTATATATAAGAAATTGTTTCATTTGATCACTATTTTTTATTTTTAAAAATGCCAGCAATGCAAATTAAACACAAATTATAATAAGAATAAAATAGTTCTCACACCTCCTCAACTGCACCTCAAGCCTATTTCTTCAACTTCTTATTTTTATTTTTCCTCTTTTAATATATCCAACAAGTTTCTTAAAAACAAATTGATTAGATATAGTAAAACAAAAATTTATTTTTATTAAAATTAAAGGACAAAAGAAAAATTATTTAGAGAAGATAATTTAATAAATAGAAAAGATAAAAATTTATTTATTTTTTATTAACTGCTTACTAAAATGCACTATTCATTAACTGTTGTGCCTTTTGATAATAGGAATAAAATTATTTAATCAATAAAAATAGAAAAGTTAAGATTTCAAGTGGTGGCAGGCGTAGCCTTAAGTGCACAGCGAAGCGTGAAGCGGAGGGTGGAAGGTGCAGCGTCGTGCGGCGAGAAGCGGAGGCTGGCAGGTGCAGCGTTAAGTGCATCGTGTAGCATGAAACGGAGGTGGCAGCTGCAGTCTTAAGTGCATCATGGAGCTTGACATGCAATGAGAGTATCATGCAGCATGCGCGTAACGTGGAGTGAAGTGTGAATTCAGAGTCGAGTGCAGTGAGACGTGAAATAACACTAATAAATAGAGTCAATTGCGTGAAGTGTGCATTTTCCCTTAGTATGGTATATTTGCTGCAACCATGACTATTGTCAAGTTGTTTCCCATTTTCAAATATCTTTTCATACTGATTTCAGTTATTTTTTTACTAGTAAAGTAGTATATTACTCTTTCAAAATGTTTTTCATTGACAATTTAGTTTATGTTTGATTATAGATTAATTTTTTAAAAATTTCCCTTTTTAAAAAGTATTTTTAATGAAATTTTAATTATGAATTATTTTAATTACAAAATAAATTATTTTTTAATTTTAAAAAAGTAGAAAACTTGGTTCTTCAATTATTTAAATTGATTTCAAGTTAGTTCTTTTATTATTATTTTTGAGTAAATGTCTATTTTAATCTTTTAAAAATATAAATGACATTAATTTAGTTCTTTCAAAAAGTTAATATTAATTTAATTTTTAAATAAAAAATTTAATATCAACATAATTTTTTAATTATAATAGTAATATTAATTTAATTTTTTAATAATAAAAAATTATATCAATTTAATTTTTTAATTAAAAATTTTATTAAAAGAATTTTCATAATTTTTAATATAAAAATTATTTTAATATTATTTTATATAATTAATGGATTAAATTAATATTAATTATATATTTAAAAATTAAAATATGTGTTTATTTTTATTTTTAAAAATTAAAATGAAACAAATATAAATATTTTAAGAATTAAATTATATACTTAATAAAAATTAAAAACTAAAATATAAATAAAATATATTTTTATGGACCAAATAATCATCTTATTTTTTTTAAAATATATGTATAATCAAATAGTTTCATCAAGTTTAGTTAGAGTTTTCCTGCCCAAGTTTCATCCGTGAAATTACAAGAATATCTATAAGTCTTTCCCTTTCTATGCTGGTAATTATTGAGGGCATTTTTGTCTTTTAAGTTATGTGGCAGTGGGAGATAGTCAATTCCGAATTTTTCCTCCGAGTAATCAAGGTTTCCATAGCCAATGTGAGTTTTCTTTTTTTTTTTTTGTAATTTCATATACCTCACTCCACAGTCCCAGATAATTAATGTTTGTTTGAAAAGTGCTAAAAAATGCATTAAATAAGAGAGAGAGAGTTTGTTACTCAGTTGCATTGGGTTTGTTTTGTTTATGAATTTTTATATTTTAAATGTTTATGTAGAAAAATCGTGCTTCTGATTGTGTTTCTCTTTCATTCATCAGAGGAAGAGTGTGGCTTCTTTTGGAATCTAATCAAACCTTGATTGTTTTCACTGGAGTTCGTAATTCAGAGGTTCAAATTGTGCATTGGAGTGTAGCTACGCTTTTGAATTTGTGTAGTGGAAATCGTTATTAGAGGTTGAAATTGTGTTGATCGGAGAATGGAGGTTTGCATTCGTCATTGCTGCTCATTGCTGGTTTGATTTGTTTTTTTCCTTATTGGATTGAGATGGTTCAACGAAGGATTCTCAGTGGTGTATGTACATTTTCACCTGGAGTACACTTGTGTTGATGCGTTAGTTTGGTGAGTTGTTTTCTACTGTTTTTGTGAAATTTGTTAAATTTCATATGCTGTGATATGAATGCTGTGATATGAATGCTGTGATATGAATGTTGTGAATTATTTGAGGATGTTGGATTCGTGTTTGTCAGTTGAATTTTGCATGTGGTTTTTTACATTTGGATATTTTGCTCCAGCATTGGGTTGTTCTTTAAATATTGTTTGAAAGTTGATTATGTCTTTTGAATGTATTTCCCTCGCACTGTATTAGTCATTTGTGATCATTTGTGATTATTATCAAGTACAGGTAATTTTTAGGCATTTATGATTATTTTATAGTATTTTATTGTATTCATTTTATTTTGGAGAGTGCAAAACCAAAAAATTGTCTTTGTGATGTGAAAAGAGTCTTGGGACATTAATATTTTAATATGTTTGTGGATGTTCTCTAGAGATAATTGTCATATCACCTATCCAATACATGTCCTATTTATTGGTAGCAGAAATTGCCGCCTTTTGCTTGGGTTCTCTTCGTATATTAAGGCCTTTTTTGGTCTTATTTGTTTTTTGTTATATTTCTTATATGTGCTTTGGTAAACCAGAAGAGAATGTAGGAGGTGCAGAAGTAGAGCTTCGTGTGGTGCTTTGTGTGACTCTCTTCGTGTGGTGCTTCCTCTGCTTTGGTATGAGGAATCTTAGACTGATTGTGATAATGTGGTTTTTCTTAACTTTTTTGTTAGATATCATTGTTAGATATATTTTTCATCGTTGTTGTCGTTCGTTTGTCATCTCCTTTATATTTTATTTTTATTGTTTTCATATTGAATGTGTTGTGTATGATTGTTCATGGTTAGTGTTAGGATGTCATACATATTTCCTTTTCTTCTGTTTTTTTCACGTGATAGTGTGATTGTTTTACTTCTTGTGTCCCTTCTCTGTTTTTGTCAATAGTTGAGTTGGGGAATGATGTTCATGTGCAGAAATGGTGTTAAGGGAGTGAGGCATGGGTTATGATTGCGGTTGTTAGTGGAACTGTATGATTCACTTTCAAAGAGATCAATGTCATGGCATCGAAGGAGGATAAGCGTTCAGGTAGTGGTGGTGTTGCAAAGTTCACACAAGAAAAGTCTCTCTTCTCAACTATCAGAAGATGTTTCAGTGAAATAGATGGTGGTCATCCTTCAAGAGGTAATTATTTATTAAATTCTGTTTTGTTTTTTCGTTTAATTTTTCTAGCTTTGATATATTAAGTAGTGGTTATTTACCTGCTATAGGAAAGAATTATAAATTGGGAGTAAGGGATTCTTTTTCTTCATTATGTACTTTGGATGAAGAAAATCAGCCTCCATTGTCGAATGTTGCTGTGTTGTTAAGCCAAACAGCAAATGTACCACATGGAGGTAGTTTCCTTTCTCTTTTGTGTTTTCTTCTACAGTAAAGAATAAATGAGGAAAATATAAATTCTTTCCACGTGTGAATTTGTTTCTTAATCTAATAGGAAGTGAGCCTCCATTAGTCCATTTTTTTTAGCTCTGTTGTTTTACTCTTGTTCGATTTCTATTTTTGTAGGAAAGAGATTTCATTTTGAGGAAAACAATAGTTTGTCAACTCCACGTTCTTCTGTTATAAATGGTTTCAAATTTGGAGAAGATAAAGTTGCTACTTCAGTAGAAGGGTTGAGAACAAATATTAGTTGTGTCACAAATGTGGACAAATTGAGATATGCATTATCATATATCACAAATTGTGACAAAGATCTTACTGCATATTTTACTTTAGCTTATTTTGTAGGTATGAGAACGTTCTAATTTCTAGCCTTATTAGTATTATTAGTATTTGTGTATTTTATTTCTTGCATGTTTCTTATGGTTGGTTGTATTCAATTGGATTGTATTTCTGATGATGCATTACATTTTGGAGAATTTCTGGACCTTTGATTTCCAATGTGTTAGATTCTCAGCATTGTGCAACTTCATCAGCTAACACATTGAATAGCATTGAAAGAAATACTATTTCAAGTCTGCAGGTTGGAAAACATGTCATTAATAATAATTCTTGTATTTCTCAAAGTTGCAATCGCAACATACATGAAGAAGTTGGTGCTTGGAAGTGTGGTTCTCAGTTATTATCATCTACTGCTAATGTTAATGTTTGATTTTAAATATTGTTTTGTATCATTATTTCTGAATAAAATGATTCAACTTATTGTGTTTATTTGAAAAAGTTTTTATGCAATTATTACTCCCACATTGTCAGGAAATATAGAACTAGTGATGAAAGAGAAGATAACTTGAATGGTAAAATATTTCCTCTTTCAGCTACTGTGATTACTTTTTGTGAAAGATCTTAGATTATTATTTGATTGGCTTAAAAAACTATTGACATGAATTCAGTTGAAGATAACTCATCAGTATTTATACTTTAATATATCGAACATGACGTTCATACTTTTCTTATCCGTTATTTATAGTCAACTCTTCCACATTACCAATAAATATTGAAGGTGCTCCTCTACTTGAAGATAACTTCAATGGTATTTCATCTTTTTATATATATCCGATATATGTGAACTTCATTTTATTTTATTTTTTGCTTTTTTGTTCTAAAAATATGTGTTTCTTTGTGGTCTTATATGCTACAAATGATGCAGTTCAGTGTTTTGACATACCTGTCCATGCAGGCATAAGATTGATTACTAATTTTCTTTCATGATTTCCACATGTATGATCTCAATGTTATTGATATAGTCAAATTTTGTTTTTGTAGAATATAAAGATTGTGGTGATCCACTATATGTTTGTGTGTATTGTGGTGCTGAATTGTGGTTTGATGAGAGGATTAAAAGTTTCAAAATAGTCAAATCTAAGTTCTCATTATGCTGTGGGCAGGGAAAACTTGAACTACCACTTTTGAAGCAACTTCCTGCGTATATATCAGACCTGATATTTAACAAGCAGTCAAAAGAGTCAGAGGATTTTGGAGCAAATTCTAGATCATATAACATGATTTTTTGTTTCGCTTCGATTGGAGGAAAAGTAGACCAATCTATCAACAAAGGTGGTGGTCCTTATAGTTATTTAATGTGTGGTATGAATTATCACAGTATTGGTAGTCTTCTTCCTATTGAAGGTCAATCACCTAAATTTGCACGCTATACATTTTTTATACAGAACATGAAGTTGATAATAGAATGAGGATTGTTACGTATTGTTTTTTGTTATCTTACAATTTTTTTTTTCCTGATTTTCATTATTGTATACATTTTTGTATTTAAGTCACTAATATTGTGCTTTCAAATATTAATATAGATTTGATAAAAATGGAAGAGGACTTGATCATGATATTGTAACAACTTAAAGAAGATGCTTGATGAGTGTAATGTTTTTGCTCAATCTTTTAGAATGGCTCGGGATAAGTTCCAAAATAGCAGTGTCAGAGATTTAAAATTGAAATGAATCCATAAAAGGGAGAATAATGGAAGAACATATAATCTTCCCGTTGTGTCAGAAGTTGCAGCTTTAGTAGTTAGTGATGTTGATAGCTCTGATTGTGGGAAGGATGTCATAGTTGACACTCAGTGTGGGACATTCCAAAGAATTAATGAATTGCATCCTGCTTATCTGCCAATGCAATATCCTCTTTTATTTCCCTATGGCGAGGATGGTTATAGAGAAAATATCTTGCATAGTGAAGCTGGATTGTCAACTACTAAAAAGAAGAATAAGCTCACTTTGCGTGAATATTTTGCCTGACGTATTCAAGACATAGATAATGAAAGATCTATTCTATTGCATGCTCGAAGATTATTCCAGCAATTTATTGTTGATGGCTACACAATGATTGAAAATCAAATATTATTGTATGTCAGAACTCATCAAAAGGAACTTAGGGCTGATTTGTACAAAGGTGTTGCTGACACTGTATTGCAAAGAGAAACACATAAGTGCATGCATTGGAAAATGTGTGATTCTGCCTGCAAGTTTTACTGGTGGACCAAGATATATGATTCAAAATTACCAAAATGCAATGGCAATTTGTAAATGGGCTGGTTATCCAAATATCTTCATCACATTCACTTGTAATCCAGCTTGGCCTGAACTTAGCCGACGATTGAATGAGTTGCTTGAAATCTGAAGATAGACCAGATTTAATTTGTCGTGTTTTTAAGATGAAGCTTGGACAAATGGTAAGAGAACTAAACGAAGGAAAAATATTTGGCAGAGTAAAAGCTGGAATGATCTGTTTCATTTATAATTTTATTTCATTTCACAATGGTTTTTTAATAAGTTATCTAATTTATTAAATACTGGCATTTAAGTTATTCAGTTTTGTGTATATACTTTATTTAGTTTTATATATTATTCTGCATAATTATGCTCCTGTTCTATTTTCTCCTACTGATGTGTTATATTAATATACTTTTTGACAGTTGTATACTCCATTGAGTTCCAAACACGTGGATTGCCCCATGCCCACATTCTTTTGTTTTTGCATAATGAAGACAAATGCCATAATCCAGAAGAACTTGATAACAGTATATGTGCAGAGATTCCTGATCAAGAATCTGATCTCAATTTATATGATATTGTCGGTAATTTCATGATGCATGGTCCTTGTGGACATTCTAATTTGAAATCTCCATGTATGAAGGATGGAAGATGTGGTAAGTTCTTTCCCAAAAGATTTGCTAATATGACAACTTTTGATGAGGATGGTTTCCCAATTTATAGGAGGAGAGATGATGGAAGATTCATAGAGAAGAATGGAGTTCGTCTTGATAATCAATTTGTTGTTCCTTACAATACTCAATTGCTTATTGAATATGCATCTCACATAAATGTTAAATTTTGTAATCAATCATTTTTCCATCAAATATTTATTCAAGTATATAAGCAAGGAAAATGATTGTGTCACTGCTGCTTTGTATGAAGAAAATCAGATGTCTTTCAACAATAATTCCTTGGATGAGGTGAAGCTTTACTTGGATTGTCGATATATCTCTTCATGTGAATCAGCTTGGAAAATATTTGGCTATGATATCCATTATAGGCAGCCAGCAGCGGAAAGACTTCATTTTCATTTCCCAAATGAGCAATTTGTTGTGTTTCATGATGATGAATCACTTCAGAATATCATCAAGAAACCTCGGAACAAAGAGAGCATGTTTACTGCTTGGATGGAAGCAAATAAAATTTATCAAGAGGCCAAGGAATTGACATATGCAGAGTTTCCATCAAAGTTTGTTTACAAGATTCAAAGCAAGAAGTGGTTTCCAAGAAAACAAGGATACAACATTAGTAGAATGTATCATGTTGCTCCAAGTTCTGGTGAACTATACTCTTTAAGAATACTTCTTACTAAAATGAAAGGGCCTGATACGTATGATGCCCTTCGTACTGTGAATGGGATAATTTATCCAACTTATAGAGATGCATGTTATGAACTTGGATCACTTAGTGATGATAAGGACTACATTGAAGCAATTGAGGAAGCATCAGGGCAGTGCAGATTACTTGAGAGCATTATTTGCCACGATGCTGTTGAGCAACTCCGTATCAAGACCTGAATTTGTGTGGGAGAAAACTTGGTGCGTATTATTGAAAGACATTCTTTATTCTCAAAGGAAGAAATATGGATGCCAAGGTGAGTTGTTTTCTAGCCTAAAACACTATTTTTTTATGGATATGTTATTGTAAGATAGATGACTTAATCATATGATTTCGATTGTTTTTTTGACTCAATCATATGGATTTTAATGTGCCTTGACTATTTTTTTATTTGGTTTAGACTATTTTTTTATTTGGTTTATTTGATTTAATTTATTTGATTTTTGTTTCTTATGTTAAAGTAACTTAATCTATTTGGTAATAATCTGTTAATTTTTTTTGTTATAGATTTGCGACTTACAAATTCACAAAAGAAGAATTTTCCTCTTGCTGAAATTGACAAGTTGCTCAAATCAAATGGAAGAAGTTTTAAAAGACTTTACTTCTATGCCCACTGTAGAAAGTGAAGTTGATTTAGATTTCTAGAACAGACTCATTTTTGATCAACTTAATTTTAATAGGCAAAGTCTTTTGGAAGAATACACTAGACTTTTGAGTACTATGACTGCAGAACAAAAGTTTGTCTTTGACACAATTATGAACTCTGTATCTGAAGGCAACGGTTGTGTTTTTTTCTGGTATGGTTATGGTGGAACTGGGAAAAGTTTTATATGGAATGTCCTTACTTGTGCTCTTAGATTTGAAGGACATATTGTTCTGGCTGTTGCATCAAGTGGTATAGCATCTACTTTGCTTCTTGCAGGACGAACTGCTCATTCACGGTTCTGTATTCCCATTCAACTAACAGATGAGTCCTACTGTAATATTAAACATGGTTCTGTCAATGCAGAGTTGATGCGAAGAACAAAATTGATAATCTGGGATGAAGCTCCTATGGTTAGAAGGCAACGCTTTAAAGCTCTTGATCAAACACTTCGTGACATCCTTGGATTTGATGATTCAGATAATGTCAATAAGTCATTTGGTGGAAAACCTATTGTATTAGGTAGAGATTTCAGGCAAATAATACTAGTGATTCCTTATGGTTCAAGATCTGACATTATTCATGCAGTAATTAAATCATCTTATTTGTGGTCTTATTTTCATGTATTGACTCTAACTACCAATATGCGATTGCATGTAAGCTCTGCAAGTATACATGCGGATGAGCTTCAGGAATTTTCTAATTGGTTAAAGTACGAGATGAAAAATTTTCGGTACCTAATGATGGGGAAGTGACAATTGAAATCCCTCCTGAATTGTTAATAAGGCAATTTCAAGATCCAATTGCAGCAATAGTTGACAATACTTATCCATCATTAATGGAAAATTACTATGACTCAGCTTATATGAAAGGAAGGGCTATTTTGGCACCAACTCTTGATGTTGTGGATAAAGTAAATGACTATGTTCTTTCTCTGATTCCTGGTAAAGCAAAAGAATATATAAGCTCACATTCAATATGTAGAGCAAATGAACAAAGTGATTTGCTCCAAGATTTGCATCATGTTGAGTATTTAAACACCTTTCAGAGGTCTGGCTTGCCAAATCATAAGTTGATGTTGGAAGTTGGTACTCCTATCATGCTGCTTAGAAACATTGATCAGTTCAAGGCTTATAATTACAAATATTGGAACTCATGTTATTGAAGCTAAAATCATCTCAGGCAACAAATTTAACCAGAAAATTTTTATTTCTAGAATGACATTGAGCCCTTCTGAATCAGTTTGGCCATTTAAACTTTAACGCCACCAGTTTCCATTAATAATCTCTTATTGCATGACAATTAATAAAAGCCAAGGACAATCTCTTGATTATGTTGGTTTATACTTGCCAAAACCTGTTTTCACACACGGATAGCTTTATGTTGCAATTTGAAGAGTGAAATCGAAGAGTGGACTGAAAATCTTGATACATAACAAAGAAAATGAGCCGCTGTCACAAACAACTAATGTTGTGTATAAGGAAATCTTCGATGATCTCAAGTAGCAAATTTGTTAGGAATCCAACTGCACTTCCAATCTAGGACATACCTTTAGTTTTCGTGAAAACTGTTTATTTGTTATACAGTTTATTTTTTAATAATTTTCACTGTGAATTAATGAAATTATTCAGCTGTTATGCTTTTGTTTAACTGTTGATTTCTTTCTATCTTATTCTAGATGTTTAATCAGATTGAGGAATCCTTTCTATGCATCTGAAGTAATTTTTTTTGGCTCCACATTTGTAAATATTTTATCATAGATTAATGTTAAGTGATGTTAATAATAAACTAACTATTTTATTTTCCTGTTTATAGATCATTTTGATTTTGCTGAAAAATGATTGTGCTCAGATTAAATTACATTAGCCAGCTTAACAATGACAAAGAGTCTTATTAAATAGCAGCAAGAGTGATTCGACTATGGAATGTGACATATCCGAGCTCTCCTAATATGGTATCCAGTATCCAGATGGTCTTACCTGATGAAAAGGTATGTGAAATTAGTATTTCTTTTAGTAACCTGCAAGTATGTAATGTGATTTAATTTTGTTTAGTTCAAATTATTCTACTGTCCTGCCGCTTTGTTTTCACTATTTGAATAATTTCATTGCAACTTATTTAATTATGTCCTCTATATTGTTATGTTCCATCATTAAAACTTTGATTCAAATCAATTAAGGTGACAAAATCGAAGCCTCTATTGGAAAAGATAAGTTCAGGAAGAAAACATAGTGAATTACTATTTGAGGGAAAATGTTACATAGTACATAAGTTTGCAGTAGTTGACAACAGTGGGAATTACAAAGCAACTCAACACAAATATTCAAATTAATTTTCACTTTGGGACTAGTGTTCAGCCTGTTGATTTGAAAATTCCTCTGCACTCGTTTGATTTTGTCCCTTTTCAAGATATTTTGCAACGAAATATTCCTCAAGGCTATTTAATTGGTAAGTTCAATATACTCAGTATATAGATATATGATCCTTTTACTTTCTTTTTTTTGTTCTTTTTCTATTTGACTTTTCTTATTCTACTTGTTTTTTATGATGTTAATTATAGATGTGCTTGGAGAGATTACAACTTATGAAAACTGTAAAGAGTTTCAAAGAAATGGAGTGAAATTAAAATTCGTGAATTTGTATCTCACTGACAACAGGTTATGTAGAGCTTATATCAAAATTTCGTTTTCATCATGTTGTCAGTTTTATGAATTCTAACATTTCATTTAATTGATTTTTAATTCTGCATTAATAACAAAATTAAGTATACACTTTTTCGTAAGTATGCTAATCTCGTGATACAGTCTTTAAAGGAATCACAAAATACTACTTTCATTGTGGTATTTCAATTGGCTATGATATTAACTAATGCAGCTATTATAAGCAAAATTCTGAAAACTGAACTGGTCATTAAACCGGCGAAAGGACTGATTGATGGTGTAATGGTTCAACCATGGTTGAATCGTGATCGAATCAGTATATAATTAAATATGTATTTATATTTTAAAATTTTAATATTGATACTAATTAAAAACAATGTATGCCGCTTAAGCAGAGGTCTCGAGTTCGAGATCCTATGAATGCAGCAATCAGTATTGGGAGAGCCAAAACCCCCGTTTGGGATCTCTATGGCTCGAATCCGAATCAGTCGACAGTAGTCGGATACCGGATGGATTATTCCAAAAAAAAAACTATGTACGTATTTTTTTACATAATACATAATACATTATTTGAAGTATTTTTTAATATAAAGTGAGATTTTTTAATTTTGATTTTTCAGATGATGACAAGTATATACTTAATAATTTGTTAAATAAGTCAAAATGATTTTTTGAAACTGTGACCTTTCTTTCAAATCATGTCATTAGTTTTGATAAATATATAATAATACACTTTATACTGTCTGAAGTAATGGCAGCCTTGACCTCAAAGAAGTATATTGTCCCAAATTCGAACCACGAATTCATAACTGTGTTTTTAAATAATTTTTATAATTTATAATAAATATATTATAATACACTTTATACATTGTAAGCATTTATGGATAAGTGACAACGCCTCTCAATGCTTTTCCCTTCGGCTCAAGTTCGATCCATCATGGCAAACTTTGTTGATTTGAATTGAAAATACTGAACCGGGTAGACTAAACAAATCAATTTAAATCGTGACTGATTTGTATGATTTGGCCGGTTCAACGGTTCAATTATCAGTTTTCAACACACTAGTTGTAGAGGCTGGACCGAACTAACTTATGGTCCAATTTCCAATAGGATGGTCTGACCGGCCAATTCAGTCCGATTTTCAGAACTATGATTATAAGTATTATTGTTAAATTTTTGTATCGATAAAATTTGAATCACATAAGCTTTTTCTAAACAAATGATTGAGATTACTTGTAAATATATCCCATAGGTGAAGTTAAGGTTTCAAATGCATGGAATACATCAAAGTTCTTGATCAATCCAAACCTTCCTGAAGTTACTGATTTTAAGTCATGGTATTTACTTCTATTCAATTTTTATTCATGTCTTACCTTAAATTAAAGCTGATTAGTAATAACTGATTAATTTATCTTTGTCTATGTGACCTATGGTATCCATCTGTTTAAATGTATTTGAAGTTTGACTTTGAGCTTGCATGGAGCACTTTCATCACAAAGATGTACTCAAGTTGATAATCACACTCAATCTGCAACTATAATTGATTTTTGCCTTCTAAAGGAAGGAAAACACTCTCTAAACTCAAAGACTCTGAGGTACTCATTATCTTCATAATTGATAATGTATTTTTAGTAATTACTGTATATGATTAAGTTGATTAGAGAAGAATTTTATTTGTAAACAGAATGGCATCTATACAACTCTTGCTAGAGTCATGAAAATTCAGACTGAGTACAATTGGTATTATGGTGCATGTTCAATTCATGGAACAAAAGTCAAAATCGAAGGTGGACTCTTGACATGTTTGAAATGTCGTAAGACTCCACATAGAATTGTGCCAAGATATACCTGAAATTTCTAAATTTAAGTCCCTTCCAACATAGACTGCATTTGTTTATAGATTAATTTTTATGCTAATAAAAAGTTTATTTTTTATTTATAAGCACAATCACTTCATGATACTATGATGACAATATATTGTATTTTGAAAACTATATAAAAGTGTTAATTCGGCATATATATATATATATATATATGAGAAGAGATCAATTGACATTAGTGTAAAACTTAATATACTTACACCATTGAATAACTTTTTATAAAATGGATTTATAATCAATCCAACCATTAAATTATAACTATTCATCATGTTGATCATTTGTACTAAATTTTAGAAAAATTGAATATCAATAAGAATGTAATCAAATAATTCTTATATTCATATATTTAAAAAGTATATATTATGTCAATTTTGATGTATATCAATGGTGCATAAAATAATATCGGGTAAATGTGAAGTTTTATGAGCATGATGTAATGATAGAAACTTTCAATCCAACGGTGAATTTTGTAAACAAATTATCCAATGAAACGTTATACAATAGTGTAAGATTAAGTTTGACTTACAGTAGTATTAGTTGATCCCATATATATATATATATATATATATATATATAGATAACAAACATTTATCATTATTATTGTGTCATTCTTTACGGATATAAACTACATTTTGAGGCGAAGGATCATTAAGAAGGTGTAGCATCGTTTGTTTTGTTCGATAACATTGCTTTTCAACTCTCATTCAGCAAACAGCAAGTGACGTGAAAAATCGTTTGATTCAAGTTAGTAAACTATTTTCATATTATATAGAATATCAATGACATAGAATATTAATCACTGAGATTTTTTAATGGATTCTTATTCTGGGAAGGAGATGAAGAAGGTTTTCTTGATGAACTTGAGTGCTTAGTTAAAAGGATGTTTCTTTTCAAGGTGGAAGTCTCTTCATTCTACAAAAGCAAGGCATCTTCAAGTTTCATTGTGAAGAAACTGACGGAAGATTTTGAGCTAATCAAATCTTACATGTCTTCATTCCCTAACTCTTAGGTATTGTTTACATCGAATTCAATTATATTTTTTTTCAAATTTTTGTATTATGCTATTATATTGATTTACATTAGATATTTATAATCATTTGTTAATGATTATTATTATTAAAATAGGAATCTATTTTTGGTGATTCTTTTACTCAGAATCCATCAGAAACTATTCTTGAGGACATTATTACTCAAAATGTAAGTCAGAAACTCATTATTCTTTTCTTCATTGTATGTTTCACTAATCATTATATGTTTTCTTAATATATATTCTTCACTCTTGATATTCAGGAATCCATTACATCACAAGCTGTCTCAAAAATTACAATTGTTCAAACTGTAAGTAGAATTAAAAAATTATTATATTAAAAAATGATATTCAGGAATCAACCTTTTGTTTTTGGCACATTATGCATGATTGTGGTTAATTATAGATGATTTTCAAAGTTATTCCAATATAATTCATTATTGAAATTTATGTATGTATTCAATTATCATGTAATTGTTGACAGGATTCCATTGCTGCTTATTCACTAGGTTATAACATTGTTGATTTTGTCCCATCTTTGAGTCCACTGCATAACAATGTAAGTATCAATATTATAGATTTCTGAGCCTACATTATGTATTATTTTAGTTTTATTCAGGACATATTTTTTTAGAAGGCCAGCTTTACTCATGAGATTGATTTGCAGCTAAAGGAATCTACTGCTTGTGAAGCTGACAAAGATATTTGTTCTTCAAATACCATTACTGCAATGAAGAGATCTATTTCCAATGCTGATGATAGTGAAATTTCCTTGTCAACTATTTCTCCTCAGTTATCCACAACCAAGCTTATCACAAAGATTAAGAAAGAGAAATTATGATGAACCAATTTGATGTCAAAATGTATGTACATAACAATGGAAGCTAATATTTTGTTTAGAAACAATGTTTAAACTTCTGTAAAAACTATCTACTTTTTTGGTTCCTGGTTTTAAGTAGATATGCTTCGGATGTCAATCCTGTAAGAACATGATGTTAATCTTTATTTTGATAACGAATCAATTGTGGTGATATCATTTTATGCACGAAATTTATTATAGCCAGTGTTAAAAAATTAGTATGGCTATTGTTTTCGGATGATAAATTTCAACAATACTAATTCACAAGCTATATTATCTACTACAATAAATATTATATAATACTTATTACATATTTAAAGATTAAATTTTTGTTTGTTTTCTTTATATGCAATGTCAAAATATACTGAAAATTTTAATTTTAATTTCTTTACATTGTTAAATAACCTAATTCTATTTATTGTCAAATATTGATTTTAAACAAGATTTTATCACTTCATTTATTTTATAAACAAAGATATTTGATTAGAAGGTACTTATTACTAAATCTAAGACAAACTTAAATATATGAAATTTTATGAAATTTTATATTTTAAAATTTCAAAAATTATTCAATACCTACATACATACATACATACACACACACACACACACACACACACACATGTTATTCATTTTCAAATTTTACTTATTAAAATTCCTAACCAAATATTCATATCAAAATACATTGAAAGATTTAATATATCAAAATATAAATTTCTTTACATTGTTAAATAGCCTAATTATATATATATATATATTATATATATATATATATATATATATATATATATATATACATACACACACACACACACACACACACATGTTATTCATTTTCAAATTTTACTTATAAAATTCCTAACCAAATATTCATATCAAAATACATTGAAAGATTTAATATATCAAAATATAAATTTCTTTACATTGTTAAATAGCCTAATTATATATATATATACATACATACATACATACATATATATACATACATATATATATATATATGTATGTATGTATACACACACACGTACATACATACATACATATACATAAAATATATATATACACACACACACACACACACACACACATACATACATACATACATACATATACATAAAATTCCTAATCAAAGATTCATATCAAAATATATTGAAAGATTTAATATATCAAACTACAATTTTTTTTACAACGTTAAATAGCCTAATTCTATTTATTGCCAACTATTGATTTCAATTAAGATTTTATCATTTCATTTTTTATAAACATAAATATTTGATTAAAAGGTACTCATTACTTAATTTGATATAAACTTAAATACATGAAAATCAATAAATTTTATATTTTAAAATTTCAATAATAATATATATATATATATATATATATATATATATTTATGTATGTATGTATATATGTATAATTTTATTTTTTAAATTTTCTTATGATGTTTCCAATCATAGATTGGTATCAAAATATATTGAAAATTTTATTCCATATTTGTCTAGATTGTTGAATAACCTAATTCTAATTATTGTCAAGTACTTAGTGATTTTAAATAAGATTTAATCATTTGAATTTTTAAAAAACATAGATATTTCATTTCAAGGTGCTAATGACTCAATCTAATATAAAATTATATATATATAAATTGACAAAATTTTATATTTTAAAATTTCAAGAATAATTCAATACATACATATATATGTAAAATTTCTTTTCAAATTTTATTTATAAAATTGTAATCAAAGATCAATATCAAAATATATTGAAAGATTTAATTTTAATTTCTTTACATTCTTAATTATGCTAATTATGATTATTGTGAATTATTAATTTTAAATAAGATTTTATCATTTGATATTTTAAAAAGACATATATATTTCATTAAAAGATGCTAATGACTCAATTCAAACTTAAAGACATCAATATTACTAAAATTTTATATTTTAAAATTTCAGCAATAATTAATATATATATATATATATATATATATATGTGTTATTTTCCAAATTTGGTTATACATTATAGAGTACTAATCAAAGATTCATGTCAAAATATATATAATGATTTAATGATTTGATTTTTTATCATTTGATTTTTTAAAAAACTTACATATTTGACTTAATCTGATACAAACTTAACTACATCAAACTTCACAAAATTTAAATTTTATATTTTAAAATTTCAACAATAATTCAATATATATATATATATATATATATATATATATATATATATTATTTCGTTTTCAAATTTTACTTATAAAATTCCTAATCAAAGATTCATATAAAAATATATTGAAAGATTTAATTTTAATTTCTTTATATTGTTAAATAGCCTAATTTTATTTATTGTCAACTACTAATTTTAAGTAAGATTTTATTACTTAACTAACTAATTATGAAATACTGATTTTAAACAGTAATTTATCACTTTAAATTATAAAATCTTTACATAATTATGTTTTATAAATTTACTTAAATAAATAATGACATTTTGTTAGATTACTCTCTCACTCTTAACGTTAGTTAGTATAAATTTTAACTGAAAATTATACGAAATTTTTTATATTATATATGTGAGTATGTGAATGTGAATATCCTAATATCCCAATATCTTAATTTAATATATTTGAATATCTTTATTGCGGTTTCATTTTCTTTTGAAAATTGTTTTTTGCTTAACTATTGGTCCTTGAAGTGACAAAGCACTGCTATTGGGTTACATCAGCCGCGTCTTGCAGGTAATGAACCGTCACTTTGTCCTTCAGCTCCCTTCTTTCAGATTCAAACACTTTCATTTTTATGAAGCTCTTTCAACTCTGTTTGTAGGTTGAAAGACTTCTTCAAGTTCATCTTCCTTTTACTTCAGGTACGCCATTTTCGCAACATCTTCATTTTTTTGTAGCGTAGTTCCATTGTTGATCCTCTTTGGTTTTGGTTCGTGATGTTTTTTTCGTTTCATATCTTATAGATAATTATCTCCTATTTGTTCTTGAAGAAACGTTCTGTTTTTTTATTTCTCTACATTTGATCAAAGTAATCTTACATATCACGCACTATCACAGAGAAAAAAAACTTAAGGAATCAGATAGAGTAATGCAATGGAACAGATTTCATGCATGAATGCAACCTAGAGTATTTCCTGTTTCTTCTCTTCTTTTTTTGTTTGGTAAATTTTCTATTTCTGCTTTTTATTGATGACGAAAGTTTGCTTTTTTATATTTGTCTCTTTGTTCATAATAATCATACATATCGCAGATTATCATCGACAAAAAATAGTTAAGGAATATAATAGAGTTGAGAAATAGAACAAATTTGATGCATGAATGCTAGGCAATCTTTTGTAGTTAACTACGAAACCTAAGTCCTGATACCCTAAACTTACAAAATCACTTGACTTAGTTATAGGCAGTTGCAAATTCTCAAGCTAACAGAGAATCCTATGGGGAAAAAAAAAAAACTCTTTATTTGGGATAGTCAAAGAAAGCAGACGGAATGTAGTATATCACCCCCTTGATCAATTCTGTTGTGTTTCAAATTGGTGTGATCCACTTCAGTTCAAAGGTCTTTTCATTCCCAATCATTTTGGCACAATGGAATATGTTAATTACTAAAAGATAATCATCTTTATGTTGAAATCAATAGAAGCAGTTTTCTATATGCCATTCTTACTACTTTGAAAATTATAATGACATTGTTCTTGAGCGACACTCCTCATCGAAATGACACCACATTACTACCTGTCAACATTTGTAATTAGTTATCTTGGAGAGGTATGACAATTTACCCTTAACTATATATAATTATGCATATATTGTTCATGTCCTCATATTTTAAAAACACAGCCACTTCTTTTTGAATGTCTATTTAATATAACTATTTCATACTTGTTCTATAGGAGTATCTTCCAATCAGTGACGTTTTTTGTGAAACCCTTATGAACGTGAATTCGGACACATTGTTATATTGGAAGACCCTATGCATGACAAGCATATCACTTGGTTTTTGCTTTAAAGATGGAGAATGTTCTCTTTGCGGTGCTATTTCGGAGTTCCATAATTCTCATGGACTTGATAGGCTAAGTGGATTTCAGCTTTCTTATCTTGGCCATTCAAAATTTTTCGTTAGGATGTATGACAAAAAATAAAGACAAGTCACATACCTGATCATCATGCTCATGTTCGTGATGAATCTTCATCAAGTAATGCACTGGTAGAATCAGTGAATATAACATTGTCCAGCTACACTGCAAGTGGTGGTCAACTGGTAAATTTTAAATAATTTTCTCATCTTAGTGATTTAATTATTTATTTTAGTTCTATTCATACTGTGTATTCTAATTCTTTGTGCTGTACTTCCCTACAAAATTTTCTCAACAATGGTTCAAAAAAAGGACTGGAACATGGAGTTTAAGGGATCAAAGTGGAGAGTTGATAGAATGCGAGATTATCAAGAATGTAGGTCGCAAAAATGAATATAAGTTAACAAAAGGTTGGAAGAAATTTTGCCTGAAGAACAACCTTCAGTATGGTGATGTCTGCAAGTTCAAAATAGTAGGTGACAAGGAGAAGATGCTTGATGTTGTGATCATCCGCCTCTAAGTTATATTTCCTGTTTCTATTATTTATATAGTCTACTTCTTCTTGACTAACAAGAACATTTGGTTATCTTATAATATTTTGTACTTTGCAGTTTACTTTTGTGTTTGACATATTGCTTGGACATGTTTCACTCAGAATATGGTTATTATTATCTTATTTTCCAAAGCTTTTGTTAATCTTTTCTGCATGCTACACACTATATGTTTTGTTAGAGTTTATTTATTTATATGGAATTTGCTTTATGTGTTGTCCTAATCTTTTGGAGATAGATTTTACTTCTAACTTTGATATTTTGGTTGGAAAGGTATCATTCAGAATAATGTGATACTTTTCTGTATCTGCAATGTTTTTTTTTTAATCGATTGTTGATATGAGACTCTGTATGTTTTGTTAGAGTTTGATTATGTGTATGGAATTTGCTTTAGAATTTTTATTTCCAAATTATAGAGCTACATGTAAGTTTGTGATTTTAAACAGTTTTTAGATATATGAGTATTACTACTATTTAGGTACATATTTATTCACCTATTGGCCCCACTTCCAATATTCTGAAAAGAAATTCTTTGATATTTTGGAAAAATTAGATTTATATGTACTTATAAAATGTTTGGAACTCTTTCATCAATTTAAATCATTTAAGTGTTAATAATTACTATTACGCATTACAGGAGTCTACCTTTATAATTCATTTGATTTCTCTATTGACTTCTAATTCAAATTCAAGAAGATTTATTTTGAAATCAGATTAAGGAAAGCAGCATGCACCCAAAAAAAAAATGTGCAACTGTTATATTTCATTGAATTGTTTATTCTTTAATTATTTTCTCAGTAAATATAATGATTATGCATTATTTATTCTGCAAATCTGTGCATATTATTTATTTTAATAGATAAGTTTCTCATGTTATTCATTATAGCTTTTTCATGTTAAGGAATAATTAAATTTAATATATATTTTTAATTTTTTTATAATCATTTAACAAACATGTTTAATATCCATTTGGCAAATTATTCATTAGAATTAAGCATATTATTAATAGATTAAGGATAAAATTAAAAAATCTATGCATCCCACGGGGATACCACTAGCTTTAATAAAATTAAGGAAAATTATTTTCAATAGGAACCACAAACAAAAATGTTGAAAATATGGAAAATTGGTTTGTAAACTAGTTAAATAATTTGGCTTACATATGGATAAACGATAGTAAGCCAAATGTTTGAAATTAGATTATATTGTAAAGAACTTTTAAACGTGTGAACTTAAGAAAACAAAGTGTAGGAATTTTATAATGGGGTGTGGGTTAATAAATGAAAGTGTCAATATATCAAATGTTTTTTAAAATTAAAAACTGTGTTTTGTTAAAAAGAAAATAAATAATATAAAAGTATTCTATTGGCTAAAAGAAAGTAGTAAGTTAATATTAAATGTATATTATACAAAAGTATTCAAAATTGGGTGGCAATAAGTGAAAATCATGAAATAAAATGAATTAAAGAAATAATAAGTCTTTGTGAAGTGACGTGATATAGCATATAGACATCACATCCTTATATGTACTTCTTAATAATTTAAAAAATGAAATGATGGTCACCTCCTAAAAATAACATGAGACCTATAACTCATGGTCAGAGATATACTTGTAATCATGTTTGGTTTGATTTTTAAAAATTTACAAAATATAACTTGAGTAAAAATTTATCTTTTGTTATTTTTATCTAAATTATATTTTTAAAATTTCAAAATTCAATCCATAATAATGCATAGAAAAAGAACAAACTTGAAAATTGACTGTGATTAAAGTGACTATAATTAATGAAGAAGGAATGAAATGCAAATAAGTGAACATTACATGAGAAAATTACTCATGATTTAACCTTGAACATAAATAAAATAAGCGTAAATTTGTTTCAAGATGTGACGAATGTCTTACATCATTGATATGACGAAAGACAATATCATGAAAAGTATAACCCCTGCAATACAGCCACGTGTAAATCCTCTAAGATAATGGGCTTCCATTACATTTTTCCTAGCAAATGAACTAGAGCAAGCACATGTTGGTGATAGTTGCTTCGCTAATGAAGCAACCCCATGCAGAGATAAACTATCTTCGGATTTTCCATTGGGAGGAGTTACTCCAACATCGGTCGAGTTTCCCCCCATGCCTTTGATGTGTACTCAGCAAGCCAAGATGCATAAGCATTCTTTGCATCTGCATGGGAACTATACGATCGGTATAAGGAACCTAGAAATCCAATCACTTGATAATGGCATTGAATCCACGTAAAATATGCACCAGACTTACGACCGTTGACTATGACATAGAATTTTTGTTGGGTGCCATCTTTGACTTGTGCGAGTTAAGGTGAAGTTTAACAGTGTATGATTGAAATAGGGGTTATTTATAGTTATAAGCCTATATAGAGATATAGAAGGAAAGAAATATTACATACAATTATTTTTTTAAGTTGCTTGCTCTCTACTCCACAAGTATTCTAATCTTGGGCAGTTAACTGTTCAGATGTTTTCCAGCTTGGGGTTGGTTCTGTTTTCCCCATGCTTTGCCTCGTCAATGTATTATGGGTAAAAAATTGACATACAATAAAGGCGTGCAATAACTTCAATTGGTTGGCTAAAATTGGTTGGAATGGATGCAGTGGTGACAATAGCTTCAAAACGGAAGATTCTAAATTAGTGATACCTTGATTCTCTCAAATATTGAATCAGTAATAGCATGTGACATTGATATTCATTACTTGTCCCATCATCACAAAAAGTTGGCTAGCAAATTTGCACTTTATTAATTGTATTTAATTTGTGTTTGAAACAAAGAAGTTATATCTTTTACAATTATATTCTTTGAAAGGCACACAAGAAGTGGAATAGTCACAACGAAGAGTTTATAATTATGAAAATGTTGGATGAAAATGGTAAGATTGAATGAGGTCATGATAATTGCTTTGGAATGAAATAGTCACAATTAAGTGATACCTTAATTTGATTCTTTCTAATATGTATTTGGTCATATCACTTTGTCACTTTGTCACTTTGTCACTTTGATACTTCACATCATCACTTAAGTTAGCTCTAATGTATATGCACTTGGCATGGATGTAAAGAAGAAAATAGAAAAAAAAATTTAAAAAAAAGACAAGAAAATAAATAAAAAATATTATTTTTTCTTCATGCTTTGTATTGAGACAAAAGAGGGAGAGAAAAAAATCGTTTAAATATATAAGAATTGAAAAGAAAAAAATATAACATTTTCTCTTTTTTTTTTCATTTATAGTTTTCTTTCCACCAAAGAGAACATTTTTTATGTCATACCTACACACTTTTTTTTTATCTCTTCTTGTACTTTTGTACTCAACCAAGTAAGAGAAAGTTTTCTCTTCTCCCATTTGCTCTTTTTCACATTTATTTCTCTCATCTTTTCCCTCCTTTCAACCAAAGGATAGTAAAAGTACATTTTATATGTGAATGACTTGTCACATTTGCAAGTTTTTCATTGTTATTTTAACATTTTTGTCTTTTTCGCACAATGTCACGTCACATCACTTGTATGTTCAAGTAGTATACATGTTACAGGTATGTCTTTTATATAAATAACCCATTGTCTGGATGTAAGGAAAAGAGGTTCAAACAAAATGTGAGAAAGAGATAATGAGTTATGAGAAGACTCTCTTGTTTAAGTAGAAATGTAAAAGAGGAGAGGAAGATTTTCATTACTTCATGATAGTCCTTGAAACTTGTTAATCTTATTGTTGTCCCAACAAATGATGCCGTCAATAAGTTAGTCATTGTTCGTAGTTTAATATGATTAGGTTTTGAATATTACAATTTTGTTTTTCAATTAGTCCTTATTTGTGGTGTGTTTGGGATGATAAATTTTATAATTTAATTTTATTTGTAAATCAAATTCTTTGTTTAAAAAATTATAAAATGAGAATTAATATAATTTGAAAATCTACAGTATCCATAAAAAAAAAGATTTAAGATAAGTTTATAAAAAAGGAGATTAAAAAAAAGAAATAGAGTTGTTATTTAAGTTCCACATAAGAAAACTAGTAAATTTCTTCTCCTTAAGAATAGTTATATATTGACCATAAGGTAAATAAACTTAATTGTCTTTTCCCTCTATACTTTTTGTGAAAGAGTCAGAGGTTCTAGTAAGTTTTGAAAGCAAAAGCTGACATCGATTCAGATTTCAGATTATTTTGGCTTAACTTAGGTGAGTAAAAATTTTATTTAGTGGCATATTTTTTTGTTTTTATTTTATTTTATTTTATGTTATTTTTTAATTTTAGGTAGTGAATTTAGACTTTAAGATATAGAAATATTTAGGATTTAGGGATTTAATGGAAATATCAATTGTCTATGATTGATATTAATATTTTTCTACAATTATAGAACGGCATAGGGAACTTCCAATTCACCAAAGCAAATCATTGGAGGAGGATTTAATTGGAAATCGCTAAGTACTGTAAGTTATTATTATTTGCTACATGTCTATTTGTGATTAAATTTCAAACGAATTTTAGAATTTTCATCTTAAATATATTAGAGCCTTAAATGCTCTTGAGATAAGCAGAAGTTTGAAAAATTTACATTTGGCTTCTGAGCTTGGTTATAACGAAATCATAAATGAATTGATATTCTGTGTCGATAGAAAATATATTGATAATGATTTTGAAATAATTATGACAATCATTTCATATATCAGTTTTATACCAATGATAGTTATTGTTATAAACAATGGATTTTACACCATTAATGAAAATTATTTCAGAATATGAATTGATGTTATATTGATAATTATTATCGACATTAGTTACTTATGAAAAGTATATTTAAAAAATATTTTTGAGTGAGTTTTCTAATATTAGAAAATGTTCTCTTTGAAATAAGATTGATTTAAATAAATTAGAATTTTTATTTTCACTTTAAAAATTTATTTTCTTATGAAATATGATATTTTTATAAATTATTTTTTTAAGAGAAAACTATGTCAGAGTATTACATCTAATAGTAATAAATGTTATTCTGGTGCACCTATAATTAGACTCTACAAAGGAGGTGCTAACTCTGTGTTAAATTAGTACACATGAGTTAGTTATGGATTTGGCCCTATTAACTAATGTAGTTAGAGTAACTAAATAAACTAAACTAAGTTATCTTTTTATTTAATTAAGTAATGATTGGTTAGTCGAATAAAGACAAAAAGACTAAACTTAAGGGATAAGTTAGATTTGTTAGTATAATAAGACAAAGAAACTTCCTTGATTTAAAAAGTAAACTAACATGATCCTTCTTAAAAGATGACAAAACAAGAAGATTTGGATTTTATAACCTCTCCTAAACCGCAAAAAATATTTCTACGTATGATTATGTTTGTGAATGCATCATTATTTGTTTTATGTTTGGGGCTTATTATAATTTTAGAAAGGGTCCAAGTCATATAATGAAAGTTAGTTTAAGGGGATTATTATAATTTTAAAAAGGGTTTAAGTCATATAATAGAAGTTAGTTTAAGGTAGTAATTAATCCTAATTAATTATAGTTTAGTTTTGAAATTAATCTCAAAAGAATAGCCTAAAAAGCCTAAAACTATAAGAACCTAGATAAACCTAACGCAAACTAGCTTAGCCCAAATATTAGCCTAAAGAAGCAACCTAGAAGAAAACAAATAACCTATCTTCCTCGGATGTACTTCACGTGAGAATAAAGAGAGAGAAAATTTTTTTTTAGAAAAGTAAGTAATTTAGTCATACAAGTCATCTAAAACTAAGTTAATTATTAACTAACAACAAGACAAAATGGAAAAACTTACAAAAAGCAAGCCAAACACGTGTTGATTCAAAAAGAAAGAATAAGCAAAGTGGAACAAGTAAAGAATATACTAAAAAGAATAAACTAAACATATTAATGAGTAAACTTAGTTACTTTATGTAAAGCAAAACAAACTTAGTTACTTTATGTAACTAAATCATCATAAATATAAAGATAAGAGCCACTTGAAAACATTTGATTGGCTAAAAAAAAGTAAGTTATTATTAGTAAACAAGATAGTCTAAAAATACATGATTCAATTGAATTAAGAAATAAAAGTGGTCTTCTAAGACCCACTATACATGGGAGTAAGGAGGAGATAACTTAAAAGTTTAAAGATTCCATGCAATAAATGAAGAAATACTTGGTTAGCCAAGAAACAGGCATATACACGGCCATGTTTCTAAAAAAGAGACCAAATCGAAACCTAGTCACTTAAGACAAACTTAAGAAATCATTATTCAATTAAATAAGAGGCCAAGAGTCTAAACATTGTCTAAAGGAATGTCTTAATTAATAAGATTCCTTAATTAGTCAAAAGAAGAAGAAGAACCACATCCCTAGGGATCACACACCTACACAGCCAAGTATACTAAGATAACTAGATTACATAAGAAATACTTAAGGTAGTAAGACTAGTTATGACTATATGTCATAAGGAGAAACTAGATTGAGTAACCAAATTTACTAATAGTAACTAGGCATTCATTAAAAAGAAGATAAGATGCCATGTGCCATCACCCTAATCAAGCTTATAATTGATCACATGGCCTTAACCTAGAAGGAAACTTTGAGAAACAAGCAGTTATGCACAGCCATTTCAAGGATATTCTCCCATTCAGGAAAAGCTATTCATGATTACATGCAACTTGGAAAGTTCCAAGTGGGCCAACTAAAAAGTAAATTGATTAACTTGGTTACTATCATCATTAGCTAATTAGATAAGATGCTAAGTGGCATCATCTTAACTAAGTTAAGAAATAAAACACATGACCAAGACACACACACTTACACGGCCATGCATGGTTGAAAGAGTAATTAGTTACCCAAGTAACCCTAAGTAATCATGATAGGCCACTTGTAAGACTTTTGAGTGAACCAACTCACAAACTTACTAGTCAAGGGATGATGACATCTTATACACTCACTCTTCTCTCTCATTTACGGCCATGCACTATGTGTGGTTTATAAATAGTTCATTCCATGCACTTCATGCACACACACACACACACAAAAACAATACCAAAACTCTACCAATTTACTTCTAAACACCCTAGCTCGTGCACCACCAAGAGGAAATCAACAATCAAACTTAATCAACTTTATGTAAGGAGTGATAACTCTTCTCTATCCTACTCTTATTTAATGTGTTTCTAATTGTAGCACTTAAATTATTTGATGAATGTCTTACTCCTATTTCATGGTTCATTTCTTCTACTCTTCCTTATTTTTCACTTTTGTGATACTTTCATATTAAATATTTGAGACCATGGGCTATAAACTTAATAAGATTATGTTTTATTACTAATAGTTAAAAATGATCCTCAATGAGGTAATCTCATATGATTAAGGTTACTTCGGTGGCAATGACAAGGGGACGCACTTGCAAATGAAAAAAACTCTATTCTTATACTATGATTATGTTACGATGTTTTGTAACACCCCATTCTTTACCTATATATATATATATATATATATATATACTCAATATGAATAATATTATTTGATAGTTTAGTGGAGAAAGTCAATAAATAGAAATCTAAATTAGAAGTTGAAACATGACTTAAAATTTAGAATTTAGAGTTTTATTTTATGTTTTCTTTTATTTTATTATATTAATTCATTATATTCCCTTTTTAAGAACATAATTAAATATAGTAAATATAAGAATTATGTTGTAATAATAAATAAAGTATTTAGAAAAAAAGTAATTAAGGAAAACTCCTAATACTTGACTCCCAAGCAACTTTAGAGTAAAGTCACTTCACCTGCATAAAAACTAATGAAAGTGACTAGACCCTAAAGTAATATCAAATAAAAAAATAGTAATAATAAAAAATAGTAAGTACAAAAATTTAACAAAAAGAAAATTTACTAATTAATATTTTATAAGAAACCTTGCATGAAATTTAATTAGACGGGCTAACCTATTAGTAGGAAAATTTTATCCTATTTGAAATATTATAACTTAATTATCACAAAGCAAACAATAAGAATATAGATAAATAAATCATTTAAATAAAACTAACCCAACCATAATTAAGCTAACCCAACCCCACCTAAACTAACCCAAGCTCGGCCAACCCCCTTAAAAACACCTCACCCTTTCAACTTCTAAAACAGGAAAGAGAGAACACAGGAAGAGGGGGTGAGAACCAGAGAGAGAAACGAAGAGAGAAGGGTGAGTTCTGGGAGGACATGGTACCACGGTAGAAGAGGAAAATACAAGAGAGTCCAGCACTGTCCACTGCCCACCTTCCCTGTAGCTGCGTCCATTTATTAAGGTAGATTGCAAGCCTTACCTTTTTACTTTTCTGAAATGTGGACCTGGGTTTTTCTCATTTTCTCATGAACTGTGACTGCCTATGTAGCTTCCTTTCTTTTCCATTTTTAGTTTCTCCACTGAACCGTAATTGTTCAAGAACTCAGTGTCTATTTTTTTTTTTCAAATTTCCAGCACAGTTCCTGCATGTGCTCATTCCCCACATTTTGTGTTTTTCTCCTGTATCGTAAATGCATGTGTTCATCTTCATTCCCCTCATTTTACATTACTATTGCTACATGTGCTTGTTCCTTTTTTTTTTTTTTTTTTGCTTTCTCCTGCTCAATCCGTGACAGCACATGTACAGCACCCTCCATGTTTTTTTTTTGTTCTCCTCTGCACCGTAGCTACAGTGGGTCACCTCCTCCATTTGCATTTCCCAGCACCTTGACCGTAGGCGCCCATCCTCACCATCTTCATTTTTCTTTTCCAGAACAGTAGTTGCATGAGCGCACTTCCTTCACCTTCTTTTTCCTGCAGCTAGGATATGCATAATACTGAAATTTGCATCTTTAGATCATCTCTGCAATTTGATTGCATGAGTACTGTCTCCTCCTCCAATTCCTTTTTTTTTTCCCCTGCACCATGACCGCAGGTATCCAGCTCTTCCATTTACTTTTTTCCTCTGTACCGGGATTGACCCTGCACTCTTTTTATTTTTTTCCATTTTCATTTTCTGCTCGTGTGTTCTTTTTCTTGCTTATCTATTTAGAGGCTGCATTATTCTCATCTTTGGACCATAGATTTTAGTATAAGTTTATTTCCTTTCTTTTCTTCCAGCCCTTGGCTAGACAAACTAAGTAGTGGTTACTTTTTGACTTTTCTTGTTTGATTTCTATCCTCTATTTTCATTTAACAGTAAATGGAGTAAGTAAGTTTTCCTCTTTTATTCTGGAATACAGGTACAAGCAGAATGGGAATGGGTAGAACCCCTTAAAAGCTTAATGACAACCATAAAAGAAACTTAACTCACCTGCAGTTCACAGTGGTCTAGTATGGAATACTTACACATTGTTATTAAACTTGAATCAAGAGAAATGGGAGGTGGTGAACCGTGAACTTTAGATATGATTATCAATATGTGACACTGTGACAGTAATTGGTTGACTCCCCTTGGACTGTGATTTGAATCTGAACATTTCATATAACTGTGTTTGATAGGAGCATGGAAATTATGAACCGTATTCTGGACCTATGAGCCCTGAAAAGTGCTCTTAATGACCTTTGTTGTATACTGAATAACATTGAGGACATGGCTTTGGACTCCTGGACTTGATAAAAACACATGGATGCTGGACTCTTTAACTCCTGGACCTTAGACACTAATCCATCAAAGAGATGATATAAAACTTACGAAGCTATAATTTAAGTTAAACTCTTGTACCCTTCTGCTATCCCTTTTTAATAATCATTGGCTTTGATTCTATTTTGATTTAGTAGCTGATACGAATATCTATGACTATAACTTTTGCAACAGTATTTGGTGTTTTTGACATGTTACAGCAGTAGAAAAGTTGTGCTTCTGTCATATTTATAGCAGCTAAGTGTTTGATATTTTTGACATATTACAGCAGTAGAAAAGTTGTGTTTCTGTCATATTTACAGTAGCTAAGTGTTTGGTATTTTTGACATGTTACAGCAGTAGAAAAGTTGTTTTTCTGTCATATTTACAGCAGCTAGGTGTTTGGTATTTTTGACATGTTACAACAGTGGAAAAGTTGTGTTTCTGTCATATTTACAGCAGCTAGACTCTTGTTTTATGGTGTCTACAGCAGCTGCAAACTTGATGCTTTGTCTTAAATACAGCAGCTCAAAACATATGATCTGTTATGTTGGGTTGTTGTTATGTTTCTAGCACCTTAGTGTTTTCTTTTATTTCTTTGGCTCTCCTTATGTGTATAGTTGGTCTAGTATGATAATTAAACATGGGCATTCAAAGGAAAATGCCTAGAGGATGAATAGACACTCAAAGGAAAGTCTTGTATGTGAGATAATGCACTCAGAGGTTAGTGTAGGAATAGGTACCCAAAGGTTGGTGCCAAGAATACCCAAAGGAAGGTATTTTGTCTTGAATACATATAATTAAGCCAAAGTCTCCTTGTTTATTTATGTTTTATTTTTAAAATTCTATATCTTTTTACAGCTCACCATAGATTGTTGTAAATGTTTTTGTGGCTTAAAATTCTGTGGAGAATTATGTTGTCACCTAGTTTGGGATTTCATGGTGTTTTCAAAGTATTAAATAAGATGTTGATGATCCTCACCATCACAATTGTGATCGAGTATGTCTAGGTGTACGTACCATAGCTTGAAAGCTATGTAAAAGTAATAAAATAATATTAATATAATTAGTTCTACTTGTAATTAGTTATATATGATAGTAAAGCCTCGATATGCCGCTGGTGGAGTAGTATATATAAACTAACCTCTCAACACTTAACTTTTTTTTTATATGTATATTTGAGGGTAGCACTCATATTATAGAGAGATGTAATTTATTTTGTTGTAATATGTATATTGACAATGGTAGGGAGTTATATCCCCTACTTGACTTCAAATAGTTCTTGATGTTTGACAAGTCATGACTCCCTTATTTATTTTTAAGTTTTTATTATGCTTAGGTTAAAATAAATAAAGGTGTGTGCATATAATATAATATGTAATTTTTTTTAAAATTGTAATTGTCCTTTTAATAATTAATTTTATTTTATGAGAGTGAAGAGTTCAAATCTACTATTTTATTTTAAAAAAGGAGGAAATCATAGGTGTTAGTAAATAAAAAACGTATCATGTGGCAAGAAAGTTGTAAGATTAAATATTTTTAGTTAAAATTTTTAAGGAATTTTATATATATTCATTCTCTGTCTTTTCTAAGAAAAAGAAGAACGTACTAAGAAATTGCTCAACTCTTAATAAGATAAGACATAATAAAAATGTGTGCATATAAGGTTTTACTCGTATAATATGTAATTTTTCTTTAAATTGTGATTGTTCTTTTAATAACTAACTTTACTTTATGAAAGTGAAGAGTTCAAAAATCTATCATTTTATCTTAAAAAAGGAAAAAATCGTAAGTGTTAGTAAATAAAAAGAGTACCATGTGATTGGAAAGTTGTAAGCTCAAATATTTTTAATTAAATTTTTTAAGGAATCTTATATATATTCATTCTCTGTCCTTTCTAAAGAAAAGAAGAACGTACTAAGATATTGCTTAACTCCGGGTAAGATAAGACATGCGAATGCTTCTTCTTATAAGAAATTTATCCATAAATCCAGTAGGTGTTATATGTTTCATGGGTGAAAGATTGGTTATATGATGTAGAAGTAATGTGGAAACATGATATATGAGAGTAAAAGTGAAGAGAAGATATTTTCTGGATTAATTTATAGCTAAAAACATAATAGTTAAAAATTGAATGTTATTATTATCTATTAATTTTTTTATCACATTTGCTTATGATATTTTCATATTTAGATATCTTGCTTTTTGTTCATATAGTTGTTGAGATCGAGTTCTTTTGGGTTGACATTTTTGACATAGAAGTTGTGAAAGTGGTGAATATTCATATTATACAATTGGACAATAATTATTCTTAGAGGAGTTAGGGTTATAATTATGAAGTAATGTGATCAAGGATAAAATCACATTTTGAGGGGTTTTTATATGATAACTTAGCCTGCTTTCCCTTCTATTTTGGTTATAAAATAGCTAACAAGGTGATTTTTTCACGTAGAATCCCTAACTCATATAATATAAATAAAATTAATGTTTTATATATAGTTGTGGGTGTAAAATTTCTTTACTATGTATGCAACCTAGATTGATTTTTGCAAATGTAACCACAAATTAAAGCTCAAATCCCATGGGTTTGCCTATCTTTTTTCTCTCTCCACTAATGCAAACCAGACGAAGAGAATCATTAGGATTTATTTAGCTTTTAATTCTCATTCTTTTTAGCTTTTAATTCTCATTCTTTTTGGCTTAGTTTATATTAGATTAAAACTTATAACCATGTTCCTAATTCACATATTAGAAGCTCTAGGCAAAAGACTCTAATTTGTGATCGTGCGCTCCAAACACACATCACAAACTCTCATATAAGCAAATATTTTTTTTAATGCCACCCATGAACTTTTTTTTTTTTTATATTTTGGTTAGAATTATACTTTTACCAACAACTAGCCTACATCATCTCAACATAAGATATTTACTTAAGAGAGAATTCAAACAAATTCTGAGATATAAAGTAATGCAAAATAAAAATAACATCACATAAACCTTCTCTAGACAAACACATAAATCAAGCAAGAAACTAAGGGATCTAATATTGAAAATCACAACATACAATAATACATAGAATTTAACACAAACTCAAATCATGTCTTTGTTTTACCAAAAGTTTGGATAACTCAATAATCAAATCTCGTCATTGGACTAAAGGACAATAAGTACTAATGTAACTATCTCAAGCTCTTATTATTAAAATACAATAAAATAACTAAACAAAACATAGAAACAAAGAATCAAACATAACCAAATCAAAGAAAAAAAAAGTTTTTTTCTTCTCCCACCCTCAAACTTAAAATGACACATTGTCCCCAATGCGTACAAAAAGAAAGGAAATAGGAGTAGAAAACTCTCCTAAAAAACTTGGGTTGCCTCCTAAAAAGCGCTTGATTTATAGTCATTGGCTTAACTTTTGCATTCATCAAGGAGTAACCAAATGAATTGAGGATTTATGGCGACCAATCTCGCCTCCACAATATACTTTCAAGCGTTGCCCATTGACCTTGGATGTCCTATCCTCTTTCAAATCATTAATCTCTGCAGATCCATGAGGGAATACTCTTGTGATTATAAAAGGACCAAATCACCGAGAGTTCCAAATCTACTGAAAATATTCTTTTTTAAGAACTTAACAACAACCTAGGCATCATTGGTTGAAGTCGCTATTGCCTCACCAACTTTGACACATAATCAACTGCAATTAGTATGAATTGGTTAGAGAAAGAAGATGAAAAAGGATCCATAAAATCAATCTCTAAAACATCAAACAATTCTACCTCAAGTATATTATTAAGGGACATCTCATACTTCCTTGATAAATTGCCAACTCTTTGACATCTGTTACATTTTTCAATAAAATAGTGATAATCTTTAACAAGAATAGGCCAATAAAAACCTAATTGAAGAACTTTAACAGTAGTCTTATCTCTATTGAAATGCCCTCCATAATAAGAAGCGTGGCAATGGAACAATATATTCTCTACTTCCTCTTGGGGAATACACATTCTAATAATATGATCTGTACATCTCTTGAATACATAAGGTTTATCCCAAAAGTAAAATTGAACATCATGAAGGAATTTCTTCCTCTGTTGTGAGTTATAATCAAGAGGTAAGATAGCACTTGCAATATAGTTCACAAAATCAGCATACCATGGTAAGATTTTAGGAGCTACCTGAAAAAGTTGCTCATCTGGAAAAGTTTTTTCAATCAAACTAGTATCCTTACCATGTCTTTCATTCTCAAGTCTTAACAAGTGATCAGTCACTTGATTTTCTGTCTCCTTTCTTTCTAGTATTTCCAAATCAAACTCTTGTAAGAGCAAATACTAAAGACATAGCATATTTTAATGCACAAAATGAAGTTAAATAACTCTATTTCTACTAAAGACATGCATTTATGAAGAAAAAGACAAAAAGGAAAACTTCAAGATAAATTTTTAAGAAGGAAGGTGAAGTTGCTTGCTTAAGAAGAAAAAGAATATTCTTAAGATAATTCTCAATGAATTAATAAATATAGGACAAAACTAGAAAACTTACTAAGCTTAGGCACACACATGGCACCCTTATGAATGAATAAAGCCTTGTAAGAAAGCTAAGTCTTGCAAGAAGCTCACGTAAGAAGAAAAGTCTCTAGTCAAGTCTAGATATGTAATTATGATAGGATAGATAAAAAAGAAAGGCATGTGTGAACACATGATAAAGTAGTTATCATGAACCAACAAGGATGCCCATGTGAGCTATTAGGAAGAAGGGATGAAGTTTCTTAGGCAAAAAGAGAAAGAATATTCCTAAGATAATCCTTAAGAAATAAAGCAAGAGAGGACAAACTTGTTCTTGCTCACTTGGGAGGTGGGCACGTGTGATGCTCTTGAAAGAGCAAGAAGAGTAAAACCTAAAAATTCACGTGGACACTCAAGAAAGAAACTTAGTCTCACAAGTTATCTTTAGTCAAGGATAAGATGACATAATAGATAGTCATAATGGTTAGATAAACTAGCAAGCCACAAGGAAATTACTAGGAAGAAGGAGTGAAATTTCTTGATTGGAATATACTTAGAATAATACCCTAGGAATTAAAGTAAAAAAGAACTTGATCCTCCTCTCCTTAGAAAGAAAGCATGTGAGACATTCAAAAGAAGGAAAGAATTATAAGTAACCTAAGTTAAGTAAAGTAATGATAAAGTATTAATGGACTAGAAGACAACTGAACTCTCTTAAAGAAGAGAGACTCACGTATAAGCTTAGAGAATAAAGTGGTCTTACAAGAAACCTTTAGTCAAGGGATAAGACTCATTGATAGATAATAATAATGGTGAGACATATTAAGAAGCAAAGTATCTAGTTAGAAATTATGAAAAATAATTAAAAAATAACCAAGTCAATTCTAAGTCAAGAAAATGATCTAGTTAAAGTAACTAAATTTGACTATCTTAGTTAGTTTAAGTAACTAAGTAATTATAACCTAAGAGATAAGGAGCCAAGCGGATGCTCTTGATTGGGAAAAGTAAAAGTTAGCATTTAGTGTAAAGACCACATGGTCCTCACTAAGAAAAATCTATCCCAAGCTAGAACACGTGTGAAACTTCATAAAGTCTTACAAGATAATTCAAGCCAAGGCTTATCCTACATTAAATGATAAGTAATCATTATGGAAGGAACTTTTCCCATAAGGCAAACCAAAGTACATGGCCAAGCAACTCTGTCAAGCCACTCAAAAGCCTATAAATACCCTCTATGCATAGTTTCTCACTCACACCCACCAAGAAGAGAAATCTTGTGAGAGAAAGTGAGTTTAGTGCACATGTGCTGGTGCTTTAAAGTTTGAAGTTTAAGATACAGGGAGTAATAATACTTCTCCTCTTACTTTTTATTTAATAATTTCTTGAATATGTTATTTAATATATTTTTTGACCATTATACCTTTTCATAGATTATGAAGTTATTATCTCTCTTATTCTTTAAAGATGAACTTGAGATTATATTTTTATGTTTAAACTTGAGCTTACGTTTTGAAAGGTTATAGAAGAATATAAATTTGATAATAGATTATAAAAGAATAATGTTTATTATCAATAAGTTAGAAACGACCATCCTAGTGAGGTGTTCTAGAGATATCTTGAGATGTGATCCTTTAAGTTAAGAAGATAATTTCACTAAGTTTGGAAATGACTCTCAAAGGAAGTAATCTCCCATGATTTCCATTATGAGGTAATGGTTATGGCAAAAAGACACTCTTGCAATGGAAAGAGTTCTTTTCTAAAGTAGTAAAGGTTTGATAAAAGTTTTAAATCATGATATAAGGTCTTGAAAATGAAAAAAGTATATTGGTAATACAAGAAAGATAAATAATTTGTTGAATAAAGTAATGTTTACTAAAGAGATGTTATTTTTGTACGTAGTACAACTGAGAATATTACTTATTTTTAAACTATAAATTGTTGTTATTGTTTATTAAGATTTATTTCTTACTATTTTACTATAATGTTTTTAGATTATATAATTCAATATACTTTTTATCTCATTCTTGATTGAATTTGATGTGATAAATGATCTTGATCTAAGCCCATTAAGATATTTATATCACTATCCTGCATAGACAGGGTTAAAATCTTAGTATAATTATTAAAGTTACAAAATTTATTAAGTATTATTTAGAGAGCTATATAATATTTTAGTAACAGTTCGATTAATTTGATTATAAAATAGTTGACATTGGCAGTACTTTAGTTTAAGATGAAACTTTTCTTTTATCAATAGTAAATTTATAATTATTATGTGTTATGTTATTAGTAACGTATATATTAAACCATTACTTTCAAGTTAATAATAAAAGTTAAAATATAATTAAAAAAAAGAATAATTATGTAATTTATTTTATTATGATAAATAATATAATTACATAGTCAAAATCAAATTTTATTAAAAAATTAAATAAATTAAGTTTGTCTTATAATTTTAAGTGATACTATGCCTATAAGACAGTGTTACAAGGACGGGATAGCAAATAGATGGTGAGGACGAGAAGTAGGGAGATACTCCCAGTTCCCACTCTACGCAGGTGCCATTCTTATATTTGGGTAAATTTATATTATGGTCAAAATAAATTATAATGTATATTTAAATTAATTTATTTTATAATTAAAATAATTTATAATTAATATTTTATTAAAAAAAATTTTAAAAAAATTTATTCTTAAAATTTTTTTTTTTCAAACATACTAATAATCAAAATGTTTTTCAGAATTTTTAAAAACAAATAATTTTTTTCCTAATAAAATCCATACCAAACATGCTATCCTACGTGAAGGTAACTTGTACAAAAGTACTTTTTGTGTTGCCAAGACGATAACTTCCCATAAAAGCATAAAAGTATGCATTCTTTTGAAAAGATGAGAGACTGACGTGATGGTTTTGAAGCTGAAATGATCGCAATAATAAAAAAAAGATATCTAAGTATAACTTTTTTATCATATTTACCGTGGAAAGTCGTGAAATGTACAATGATTTGGTGTGCCAACCAAGCTTAGAAATTTAAAAAATATATTGTATTAAATACCATTGACAATTATATTTTAATATTTTAAAATTTTTTTAAATAAAAAAATATAAATTTTTTAAATTTTAAATTTTTTATATATAAATGTTTAAAATTTAAAATTATTTAAATTAATATATAAATTATAATAATTATATAAATTAATTTTTTATTTATTATAAATTAAATAAAAAATTTAAAATAAATAAAAAATCAATAAAATAATTCATTTATATAATTATTATAATTTAAATATTAATTAAGATAATTTTAAAATTAATAAAATTATTTATAATTTATTAAAAAATTAATATATATATATATATATATATTTTAAATATATATAAACATAAATAAATTTTAGTACTAATGATAATTTAAATTTATTATCATCTTTTTTATTAATTAAAAATGTTTTTACTGAAGTATTATTTTTTTTAATTTTTGTTTGTAACTTATAATAATTTATAAATAAAAATTCTTTTATTATAAGTCTCATAAACTAATGTTAGTTAATATCATTCCTATCAAATAATAGAATAAAATATAATATATATAATTTAAATAAAATAAAGTGACCAACACAAAATAATTCATAAAAAAATTTAACAATATTAATCGTAATCATAATCTATCATCTTTATATAAAAAAAATTGTCTTTTTTGATCTATATTTTTATTTTTTAAAAAGTTAATAATATAAATTAAAAATACAAATTATAAGAAGGATAGAATTATAGAATTATATCCAATTTAAAAACAGTTTCATTTTTCCATTTCCTTAACTGCTTATTTTAATTTTTTTTTCTCTTTTGATACATCCAACGAGTTCTTAAAAAAAGTTGATTAAATATAGTAAAACAAAAAATAATATAAATTAAAAATAAAGAACGAAAGATAAATCAATTAAAGTAAATAATGTAATAAATACAAAAAGTAAAACTTATTTATAGTTTATTAACTGTCTAGTAAAATCCACTATTCATTAAATATTGTACCTATTGTAAATAGGAATAAATTTATTTAATCAATAAAAATGAAAAAAATTAAGATTTCAAAAGGTGATAGTTGTAGCTTTAAGTGCATCGTGTATCGTGAAGTGGAGGGTGATAGGTGGAGCATCGTGTAGCGTGAAGTGAAGGGTGACAAGTGCAGCATTAAGTGCACCGTGTAGCGTGAAGTGGAGGTGGCAGCTACAACCTTAAGTGCGGAGCATGATGTACAGTGAGAGCATCATGTAGCATGGGGTGAAGCGTGAGTACAGAGATAGAGTCAATTGCATAAAGTGTACATTTTCCCTTAGTCTGGTATATTTGCTTCAACCTTGACTACTGCCAGGTTGTTTCTCATTTTTAAACATCTATTCTTACTTATTGTTAATTATTTTTTTAATAATAATAATATAAGAGAAGGATAATGATTGAATTTTTAATAATTATAAATTATAGAGATTAATTATATATAAAAAATATAGATTAATATTTTAAAAAATAAAAATAAAGATTAAAATTAAAATAAATAAAAAATATAAAAATTAATATTTTAATAATAAAAATTAAAATTTAAATAAATAAAATTATAAAAATTAATATCTACAAATATAATTTATAAAGATTAAAATCTAAATCAGGTCAATTCATAGAAACTATTTATTTTAACCTATGTATTATTACTATTATTATGGGTTCAACGATTGCTATAACAAATGGCTTAGTGAAGCAAACTTCAATACTAGAAACTTTCTTCTTAAAACATTCTCTAACTCATAAAAATTACAAAACTATTTCCATCTATGGATTATACACTACAAGGACACACAAAACCCTCTCTTCAAAATTATCTAAAATAAAATGGACAACTTCTTCTTTCAAATTCTTAGCCTAAGAAAACTGTGCCCAGCCCTAACCTAGTCTGGCTCCACACCCATATGTATTTTTTATCCATTTACATTTTCAATTATTATCTTTTGTGTCTCCCAGTATCCAGTCCCCTTCATTGTGGGCCACGTCTCTTTTAGCAAATTCAATAGGAACAACCTGTACAAAATTACAAGCATTGTTAACACAATAGCATGGAAATAGCTAAAGTAAATAGAAAAAAGCAAAACACGAAAATAGTTTATGCGCTTTTAAGTAACCAAATGACATCCTTTGGCCTTGTATTTTGTCAATCTTATTTTGAAAGCATTCATCATAACTTCCACGTATGGACTCATACTTTCTGACTCAGAAGGAGAAGTAGATGAACTATTATGGCTATTTAGGGTAGAGCCAAATGCGATCTCCATTACACTCATGTCAAACCCTGTACACTATAATAACGACATGGCACAATAGATAATAATGAATTTCCTAATTCAAAAGAATCTTAACACATGATCGTGGAACAGCAAACACGAAGCTCTATCATGTCAAAGGCTTCAAAATAAAATAAGACCAAACCCAGATTTAATGAAAAGTAAAACACAACACCCTTTGAAAGAGGGGATAACAAATGCCTAAGACAAAATGGAATTTCTTCAATAGATTCTTCCTATGATACAATACTCAAAGAACAGGAAGATGGAGGTAGAAGAAAACAAAGCGAGCCTAGGGACTTATAAGAAATGGTGAAACAATTAATAGAGAGACAACGTGGGCCACCCATAGTTAATGACACCCAGGTATATATACATAATCTCATTCAAAACAAGGTCATTTAATCTTAGAACACGAAGTCTTTTTGTGTATGTTTTCTTCGTCCTCTAAGTTCGTACAAAATATCTAGTCAATAAAATATTACAATATTTTGATTGTCTAAGTAAATGCCCAAACGGGAACATCCTCACAACCCAAAAAAAAAGCTTTATTGTTGCAAGACACCGACAATTAATCTTTCTTTTTGTTCATTTGACCTTTTTGTAACTGGGGTTGCAAATTCTAGATAGCCAACTTGATCAATTCATCCCTACTGGAATTGTGGTCCTTTAGTGCAATGTCCAATGCCAACCTCATCCTCATGCGATCATTAGGTTTCTGCTCCACGTCAAAAAAAAAAAAAAAATCATCAGGTTTCTACATTAAAATTCACATGCAAACAGTCTTTCAAAAAGGATGTCCTTAAATTGATTGAAAATTCATTCCAAGTCATAACGCTAGTTTTAGTTTGTAGGTCTGCCATATGTGAGATAATGACATCCACAACGACACCCACACTCCGCAATCAATCCTATGAACAAAACATAATTAAAGACTATAGGAAAAACTAAGAAATCAAAGCTATGCATCTATGCCCGTCAATATGCCCAACCATATTTGCCCATATTTGCCCATTAGTTTGTCTTGGAAAGTCTTTAGGCACAACAATCTCATCCTGAAAAGTGCGGGATGTCTGTTTTGGCATCCAAACAAAAGGTATTATCTTGAATGATCTCCTCAAGAAAAATAGCCTGCAACTTATAGATATGCATAATAAGATATCACAGTTGTAATCAATGTTAACATCAATCCCCCTGTTAGAGGTCTCACCACTTTCCTAATCATTCTCATTCTTTCATTAGTTCAGAAAATAGAGAGCAATGAATCAAGATAGACCAATTGCTTTCGCACCATGTTAATAACCAATAGAAAGCAGTGTTGATTTGTATCGTTCATTGGAACAAATATCTATGAGTAAAAAGGAGATTTTAAGCAACGGGTGCTATTTAGATGGTCAATTTATTAAATTGTAAGATATTAAGGGTTTCCTCTATTGATATGTCACAAATTACAAACCTTCGACATTGTGTCAATAGGCCCTATGAACATGTCCTTGTAATATTGTATGCCATGTGTAGACATTTTGGACTACCCCATACCATATGTCTGCACTTCAGAAGAATTGTCAGTGAATGTTGTAACATCCTTAAATTAAGCTGTTAATAATTATTATTAATTTTAAAATTTAATAATAATATTATAAAATAATAAGAGAAATAGATAAACTTAGAATAAATTTTTTTTACACTAAACTAGATTTTAATTAGATTCTTTTTATATTAAACTTGATTATTTTTATATGATTCTAAAATTCTTTATATATTAGACTAGATGCTAATATGATTTTTTTTTCATTAGTTAATTTAAAATAAAGTAACTAGTCTAAATTTTTGGAGTCAAAGCTAAATGAGAGATTTATGAAAATTACACATGAATCCTATTAACTAATTTAATTAGAGTAACTAAATAAACTAAACTAAGTTATCTTTTTATTAAGTAATGATTGATTAGTAGAATAAAAAATAAAAGACTAAACTTAAGAGATAAGTTAAACTTATTAGTGTAATAAGACAAAAAAACTAAATTTGTTAAACAAATTAAATATGTTAGTGGAATAAGACAAAATAGTAATATTCTAAGAAAAGGAAGCTAATGTGTAAGGCTAGTGAAGAAACAAAGTCTTCTAAATTACCTCCATTTAAAGTCTTATCTCACAATTAATGAAGAATAATCATGATAGGATAAACTCACATGTGTCTCTAAAATGAATTTAGACTAATAATTAACCTACATATATATAATTAAGAATTAATAAAGAATAAGAAAAGAAGATAAGATTTCACACTAAGTAACTACTAGGAAGAAGTCTTAAAGAAGTAAGTTTTACAAGAAACCTCTTAGTCAAGGATAAGCTAACATTAAATGACATGTAATGATGGTAAGCTTAACCAAGAAGCAACCTAGAAAGAAGACAAAAGACTTATCTTCTAAGCCAAGTTCACATGAGAGAAGGAGGAAGAAGAAAAGTGAAACAAGTAAAGAGTATTCCCTAGGTATAAACTAAGTATGTTAATGCATGAAAGACAAAAGCCTATCTTTAGGAAATCAAGAAGTACACATTAGAAACCATAGAATTGGCTAGGAAATTTCTAGAAAGAAACATGAAAGCTAGTCAAATAAGTTACTTATGTTAACTAGACTAAGTTATGTATTAATTAGCTAAAAGACAAGATAAAAACACTTGAAAATACTTAGTCCATCATGTGGAGAACCTAGAAATGAGTTCTAGTCTTTCACATAACTCCAAGTCAAAGAGATAAATTCATTAAAAACATATAATTATGATTAGACTAACTAGGAAGTAAGGAACCTAGTTAGAAACTAATAAAAAGGTTAGAAAACAACCAAGTCAACCCAAGTCAACTCTAAGTCAATTAAAGAAATTTAGTTAGAAAACAACCGAACTAAGCAAAGTTAATTACTTTATGTAATTAAGTCATGATGGGTTTAGAGATAAAGGCCACTAGGAGACTCTTGATTAGTTAAAGAAAAAGCAAAATAATAATTAGAAGACTAAATAGTCAAGCCATGTGGAAAATGCATGTGATAGATTTGAAAAGCTTTCCAGAAACCCATGAACATGTGTAAGCATAGGGAAAGATAGCTTAATCCACTAAAACTCTAAGTAATCATGAACCAAATGAATTTTTCCACAAGGAAACAAGGGGACACGGCCATGTGGAAATTCAAGTTGGCCAAGTAAGCCATAATAATCATTTCATGATATTTGAAAAGCTATGAATGGGCCAACACAAAAGCTAGTCATAATGACTAAGCTTATTAGATAAGAAATCCCACACCAAGCTCAAGGCCATACATACACCCCTTGACCTATAAATGCCCCTTAAAGCTCTCTTCTTTCACTCACAACAAATCAAAAAGGGAAAACTAAACTCTTGTGATGTCACAACCCGAACTGGGGGTTCATGACCGGCATATAACAAAGGCTTACCATAGGCAAACTCAAGCTATACAAGCTTCTAAACTTGTAATTATGAACAATTAATGCAAATAACCACCATAGGGCCTTAGAAAATACTTTATTTTAAAATAAATTCAGACTTATAATTTTTAATATACGAGTCTCGATCACTAGCAATTTATGACAAAATAAAAATACCATAATATAGTCCAATCAGTAACTACATATAACGAACTAACGTGAATCTTACTTGTAAAAATAATTGAGTATATATAAGAGTATTAGCTAACAAGGCTTTCAGATTTAATAAAATAATAAAAAAATATTCAAATTTGCCTATATAAACAGTGTGTAAGGCTCACCAAAAGCAAATAAAACTCCCTCGATCAAACCGGAGGAGCCAAACTAAAAACAATATCTTTTCCCTTATCTTAAAAACATATAATAATAATTTGGATGAGTTATGACTCAGTGAAGAGTTAATACCTATTACACTAGAAACGGGATAAGTGGGGGTACTATTTTTTTCATGAATAATAACAACATAATTTCTAAAATAATATATATCAAATAAAGTTAGATAAAAATACTTGAAAAAAATATAACAGGCATATACAATTCTTTTTAAAATACAATAGTTTTAAATCATAGTCATTATAATTTTTATTAAAAAATATAACAAGGCATTAAAGTTAATAAATAATTTTCAATAACAAATCTCAAAATTAAGAAAATTAATTAGGATAAAATTTAAATTGAATAATTCACCAAGCAGAACCAGAACAAACCGAGAATACAGCTCGCTAGGGTAAGCTAACCAATTTGACAAGCTAAAGGCTTGAATTGAACAAATCGAGCACACAGCTCGTAGATAACCTAACCAATCTGACAAGTCCAAGGCTTAAACTAATGAGCATTATGCTCCAAATCTATAACCAACTCATGTATACTAACTTAACACAGAGTTAGTATCTACTCAGCAGAGTCTAATCCTAAGTGCACAAAGGTTAATATTTACTACTGTTAGATATAGTGTTCTGACATGGTTTTCTCCAAAAATAATTTTTAAAAATATCATTTCGTAAGAAAATAGTTTTTCCAAGTGAAAATAAAAATTCTGATTTATAAAATCAATCTTAGTTCAAATAGAACATTTTCTGACATTAAAAAACTCACTCAAAAATATTTTTTAGATATGTTTTTCATAAGTAACTAATACCGATAATAATTATCAGTATAACATCAATCTATATTCTGAAACAATTTTCATTAATGGGCCAAAAATCATTGTCTATAGCAATGATCATTATTGGTCCAAAACTAATATATGAAACAGTTGTCATAATTATTCTAAAATCATTATCAATATATTTTTTATTAACAAAAATTATCAATTCATTCAATATTTCATTATAACCATATTCAGAAGCTAAATGTGAGTTTTTCAAAAGTTTACTTGTCCCAAGAGTACCAAAGGCTCTAATATATTCAAAAGAAAAATTTTAAAATTCTTTCGAAACTTAAAAATCACAAATAGACATATAGCAGATAATAATCACTCATAGTACTTAGCGATTTCCAATTGGGTTCTCATCCAATGATTTGCTTTGGTGAACTACAGGTTCTCTGTACCGTTTTATAATTATAGAAAAATACAAATATCAATCATAAACATTGATATTTTCAATTAAATCCTCAAATCATAAATATTTCTATATCCCAAAGCCTAAATTTACAACCCAAAATTATCCAATAAAAAATAACATAACATAAAATAAAAAATAAAAAAAGATGCCACTAAATAAAATTTCTACCCACTTAGCTTAAGTCAGGATAACGCGAAATCTGAATTGATATAAGATCTTACTCCTAAAATTTACTAGAACCTTTTACTCTTTTACAAATATCCTAGAGGAGAAATGCAATTAAGCTTATTTACCTTAAAGTCTATATAAAACCACTCTCAAGGGGAAGGAGATTACTAATTTTCTGATGTAGTACTTAAAACTAAGATAACATAAAACTTTTCTCTCCATTGTGGGAATTAAATAACAATCCTTTTCTCTCTCTCTCTCTCTTTTTAAATTTATCTTTTTTTAAAAAAAAATCATACTGTCACATGTGATATAAAGTGAGGATAATGCACGTGCATTAGTGCTTGGAAAGAGATTTCAAGTTTGAAGCTTTCAAGTGAGGTAGGGAGTAACAACACTTCTTCTCTCACTTTTTGTTTAATGATTTCTTGAATATATTATTTAATGCATTTTTTAGCATTTTACCTTTCCATGGATTGTGAAGTTATTATTTATCTTATGCTTTAAAGATGAACGTTAGCTTATGTACTTATGTTTAAACTTGAGCTTATGTCTTGAACGACCATGGAAGAATATAAATTTAGCAATGGATTATGAAAGAATAATATTTATTACCAATAAGCTAGAAATGATCATCCTAGGGAAGTGATCTAAAGATATTTTGAGATATGATTCTCAAGTTAAGGAAATGATCACACCAAGTTTGGAAATGACTCTCAAGAGAGGAAATCCCACATGATTTTCATTATGAGGCAACAATTATGACAAGGGGATATTCTTGCAATGTAAAGAGCTCTTCTCCAAAGTGGTAAAGGTTTGGTAAGAGTTTAGTAAAGGTTTAGGATCATTATGTAAGGTTTCAAAAATAAATTGAGGATATTACATTAAAGATAAAAAAATTATTAAATAAAAGTGATGTTTATTAAAGGACAAGTTATTTTTCTTACCTAGTATAATTGAGAACATTACATGTTTTGAACTATAAATTGTTATTATTGCCTATTGAGATTTATGTCTCACTCCTTGTTGTAATATTTTCAGATTAAATAGTACAAAGTTCCTTCAATTGACTTTGATATCATGTGAAGGGAAGATTCTGGGCTAGGCCAAGAATGCTTGTTTTAGGATTTCTATGTTATTACCCTAGTGAAATAGGATTAAACTTTTATTGCAATTATTCAAGTTGTAAAAGTAACTCTATATTTATGTAAATCATTATCAAGCAAGTCTTTTCTTTCAATTTTAAAAGTAGTCTATAGATGATCTTTTATAATAGAAACCTAGCTGTTAGATGTTTTCTTTACTAATTTAATCAAACTTTAAGAGTTTTTTTAATTAAGGTTTATTAAAGCCCTTTTAGCCAAATATAATCATCTAAAGAATTTTTATAAGGACTAAATTTAGAACCTAAAAAATTAAGTAATACTATACCTATAAGGTAGGGTATTATATTTTGGTATCAGAACAGTTCATTTTGGTGACCTAAAGGTGCAAGTGTAGATTAAGATAGTTTATTGGCCATTCAATATCCTTTTGAATCATTATGTACAGATATATGTAGATAGAATATGTAACTATTATATTTACTTGTACTTCCTATCTGTAAGAAGCTATAAATTTTGAAATGCATTTGTTTCAGGATATTGAGCCTGATCACCTCAATATTAATTTGTTCTATGCAGAAAGTTATGGCATCTAATAGACGTGGACGTCTATCAAATCGTTCTGCAAATAATAGGATGATTGGGACGTTTGAGCAAATGGCTAATGCCATTAAGGTATAGGCTGCTGCAACTAATAGGATCTTACAACACCTTTAGGAAAATGTAAATGGGATTCGAGTTTAGAATAGGGGAAATGAAAACCATATAGACAGAGCTTCAATAAATTACCCAAATTTTCAAGGTTTGTCAAAATTAAAAAAAGCTAACCCACTATCTTTTCAGGGAAATTATGACCCTGTAGCAGCTGAGGGTTGGTTGAGAAAGTTAGAGAAAATTCTTGAAGTGATGATGTGCACAGATGCACAAAAGGTCACCCTTGTTGTATTTCTATTGAAAGGAGAGGCAAAGCATTAACGAAGAGGTGCTAGGAGGTTACTAGAAGCCCGAGGACCCAGAATACCTGGGTATGTTCCAAATGACCTTTCTAGAAAAATAGTTCCCTAATAGAATTAGAAATGAAAAAGAAACATAATTTCTACAGTTGAAGCTAGGAGGAATGTTTATTGGCCAATATTTGGCCAAGTTTGAGAAATTGTCAAAGTTTTCATATTATTTGAGCTATAACTAAGATGAAAGCTAGAAGGCAGTGAAATTTGAGTCATGCTTAAAACTGAAGATCAAAAGTGTTGTAGGAGCTTTTGAAATTAGAAACTATTCTGCATTAGTAAATAAGTGTAAAATAGTGGAGAAAAATCTATTGGAGGTTAAAGTTGAGAGACAAAAACAAAAGAGGAAAAAAGAGAGAGATTTCCAAAATAATGAATTTGAAAGTAATTTAGGAAAGGGAGGCAGATGCAAACAGACAATCAGGGAAAGAACTGTCCTAAATGTGAGAAAACTCATTCCAAGCCCTGTTTGTATGGCCAAAATATTTGCTATTACTATATAAAAACCTAGCCATATCTTTAGAAACTATCCTCAACTAAAAAGGAACAATCCTTAAGAACTTAGAACTCAAGGAAGAATATTTAACTTAAGCACAAAATAGGTGACTCATTCTCCCAATTAAATACAAGGTACATGCTTTATATATTCTTTGAATAACATTGTTTGATTTTGGAGCCACTTGCTTCTTATTATCTATTGATTGTGTGTAGAAATTAACTTACATGTGTTTGATTTATCCAAATATCTACTTGTTATATGTGATTTCATTATTATTTTTTTGTTACTGTAGCTAAAGAACCTATGAAAAACTTAGTAGACACCTAAAGATGTGTGAAAACCTATGAGTGGCTAGAATGAAGATTACTTATTTATTCCTAATTTAGAAAAAAACAATCTTATTAGTTGCCAACTACGATCAAAAGCTACATAGATGATAGAAATCTATTGATTGTAGAATATAATACTAATTTAAAACAATTAAGAAGTATCCATATTTATTTTTTGGAAATTCAAATTTTGAGTACAAAATTTTTAAAAGGAGGGGAGATTGTAACATCCTTGAATTAAGCTATTTATAATTATCATGAGTGTTAGAATTTAAGAATAATATTATAGAACGATAAGAGAAATAGATAGACTTAGAATAAATTCTTTTTATAGACTTAAAATAAATTCTTTTTACACTAAATTTGATTCTAATTATATTCTTTTCATATTAAACTAGGTTTTTTTTACATGATTCTAAGATTCTTTATACATCAGACTAGATTCTAATATGATTTTTTTCACATTAGTCAATTTAAGTTAAAGTAATTAGTCCAGATTTTTGGAGTTAAAGCTAAATGAGGGATTTCTAAAAATTACACATGAACCTATCAACTAATTTAATTAGAGTAACTAAATAAATTAAACTAAGTTATCTTTTATTAAGTAATGATTGGTTAGTGGAATAAAGATAAAAGACTACACTTAAGAGATAAGTTAAACTTGTTAGTATAATTAGACAAAAAGACTAAACTCGTTAAACAAGTTGAATATGTTAGTGGAATAAAACAAAATAGTAGCCTTCTAAGAAAAGGAAGCTTACGTGTAAGGCTAGTAAAGAAGCAAAGTCTTCAAAGTTACTTTCATTCAAAGCCGTATCTAACAATTAATGAAGAGTAATCATGATAGGATAAACTTACGTGTATCTCTAAAATGAATATAAACAAATAATTAACATAGATACATATAACTAAGAATTAACAAAGAATAAGTAAAGAAGATAAGATTTCACACTAGAAAGCTATTAGGAAGAAGCCTTAAAGAAGAAAGTCTTACAAGAAACGTCTAAATCAAGGATAAGCTAACATTAAATGACATGTAATGATGGTAAGCTTAATCAAGAGGCAACCTAGAAAGAAGACAAAAAACTTACCTTCTAAGCCATGTTCACATGAGAGAAGGAGGAAGAAGCAAAGTGAAACAAGTAAAGAATATTCCCTAGGTACAAAATAAGTATCTTAATGCATGAAAGACAAAAGCCTATATCTAGAAAATCAAGAAGTAGACATTAAAAAGCTTAGAATTGGCTAGGAAATTTCTAGATAGAAACATGTGAGCTAGTCAAATAAGTTACCTAAGTTAACTAGGCTAAGTTATGCATTAATTAGCTAAAAGACAAAATAAAAAGACTTGAAAATACTAAGTCCGTCACATGGAGAACCAAGAAATGAGTTCTAGTCTTCCAAGTAACTTCAAAGTCAAAGAGATAAGGTTCATTAAAGACATATAATTATGAGTATACTAATTAGGAAGCACAGAATCTAGTTAGAAACTAATGAAAAAGTTAAAAAATAACCAAGTCAACTCTAAGTCAATTAAGGAAATCTAGTTAGAAAACAACCAAATTGAGCAAAGTTAGTTACTTTATGTAACTAAGGCATGATGGGTTTAGAGATAAAGGTCACTAAAAGACTCTTGATTGGTTAAAGAAAAGCAAAGTAATAATTAGAAGACTAAATAGTCAAGACATGAGAAAAATATATGTGAAAGACTTGAAAAGCTTTTCAAAAACCCATGGACATGTATAAGCATCCTGAAAGATAGCTTAATCTACTACTAAACTCTAAGTAATCATGAAGCAAATGAATTTTTTCACAAGGAAACAAGGGTACATGGCCATGAGGAAATTCAAGTTGGCTAAGTAAGCCAAAGTAATCATTTCATGATATTTGGAAAGCTATGAATGGGCCAACACAAAAGCTAGTCGTAATGACTAAGCTTATTAGATAAGAAACCCCACACTGAGCTTACGACCATACATACACCCCTTGTGTTGAGGAATGACCCCAAAGGTGTAGCAGAACAGGACCCTCAAACACACTCTTGCAAATCCAGTAAATAAAATACAGCACAAAAATAATCATGAAAAAAAAATTAACAAATGATAATATCAGTACAGAGACACAAGAATTTAATATGGTTTGGTAGATCCCATTTCTACATCCACCCCAAAGGATAAAACACTTTCACTATGAGAAGAAAATTAATACAAGAATAATAATTGAGTTTAAAACCAAATCCAATTCCAAAACTCTTTGTACACTATCTCCCATAACCGAAAAGAATCCCTCTGTCAATACAAAGATCTCCCCTCTCTGTAAACCTTAGAGATATCCCCTCTCTATCAACTCCCAAGAACTTTTCTCTCTATCAACCCCAGAGAATTTCTTTAGAGAACTCCTCTCTGTCAATATCTTGTTCTCCCCTTGTCTGTAAATATTTAGACCATTATTTATTTATAACCAGCTCCTTAGTCCTCTAAGTATCCTAATATATTTCCAAATCTTATAGATTTTCATAAATCTTTTAGATTTTCTCAAATCCCAAGATTTCCTAAGTCACTAAGGATACTTACTAAGGATAACCATAAATAAAATCAATCATTGATCAAATTACATGAGCCAATTTCCCAACACCTTGGGCTATAAATTCCCCTTAAAACTCTTCTTTCACTCACACCAAACCAATGAAAGAAAACTAAACTCTTGTGAGAGAAAGTGAGGATAGTGCATGTGTGCTAGCGCTTGGAGAGAGATTTGAAGTTTTCAAATGAAGTAAAGAGTAACAACACTTCTCCTCTTACTTTTTGTTCAAAGATTTTTGGATATGTTATTTAATGTATTTTTTAGAGTTATACATTTCCATGGATCGTGAAGTTATTATCTCTCTCATACATTAAAGATGAATCTGAGCTTATACTCTTATGTTTAAACTTGAGCTTATATTTTGAAAGACCATAGAAGAATATAAATTTGGTAATAGATTATGAAAAAATAATATTTATTACTAATAAGCAAGAAATGACCCTCATAGGAAAGTAATCTAGAGATATTTTGAGATGTGATGCTCAAGCTAAGGAGATGACCCAACCAAGTTTGGAAATGACTTTCAAAGGAGGTGATCTCTCAAGATTTCCATTATGAGGTAACGGTTATGGTAGGGGACACCCTTGCAATAGAAAGGGCTCTTCTTCAAAGTGGTAAAGGTTTGGAAAGGGTTTGGTAAAGGTTTAAAATCATAGTATAAGGTTTTGAAACTGAATTGAGAATATTGGTAATACAACATTAAAAATAAAGAATTTATAGAATAAAAATGATATTTACTAAAGGAGAAGTTATTTTTTGTATATAGTATAGCTGAGAATATTACATATTTTAAACTATAAACTGTTGTTATTGCCTACTAAGATTTATGTCTCACTTCTTATTGTAATACTTTCAGATTAAATAGTTCAAGGTGCCTTTGATTGACTTTGACATCATATGGATGGAAGATTTTGTGCTAGGCCAAGAATGCTTGTTTTAGGATTTCTATGTTATTACCCTGAAGAAATATGGTTAAACTGTTATTGCAATTATTTAAGTTGTAAAAATAACTCTATATTCCTATAAATCATTATCAAGCAAGTATTTTCTTTCAATTTTAAAAGTAGTTTATGGAGGATCTTTAATAATAGAAACCTAGTTGATAGATGTTTTCTTTACTAGTTTAATCCAACTTGAAGAGTTTTTTTTTATTAAGGTTTATTAAAGCTAGATTGAACATGTAACTATGATTTTTGCCTGTACTCCTATTTGTAAAATGCTATAAATTTCTAATTGCATTTGTAATAGGATATTGAGTCTGATCACCTCAATATTAATTTGTTCAATGTAGAAAGTTATGGCATCTAACAGACATGGACATCCATCAAATTGTTCTATAAATAATAGGATGACTTGGACGTTTGAGCAAATGACTAATACAATTAGGAAACAAGCTGGCGCAACTACTAGGATCTTACAACAATTCAGGAAAATGGGAATGAGATTCCTAATCAGAATGGGGAAAATGGAAACCACATAGATAAAGCTCTAAGGAATAACCCAAAATTTCAAGGTTTGTTAGAATTTGGAAAAGCTAACCACAATCTTTCCAAGGAGATTATGACCCTATAGCAGCTGAAGGTTGGTTGAGATAATTAGAAATCTTTTTTGATGTGATAATGTGCATAGATGCACAAAAAGTTACCCTTGCTATATATATGTTGAAAGGAGAGGCAAAGCACTAGTGGAGAGGTGCTAGGGGGTTATTAGAAGCTCAAGGGACCCAAATTACCTGGGATGTGTTCCAAATTACCTTTCTAGAAAAATATTTCCCTCATTATGTTAGAAATGAAAAAGAAATAGAATTTCTACAGTTGAAGCAAGGAGAATGTCTATTGGCCAATATGTGGCCAAGTTTGAGGAATTGTCAAAGTTTACATCTTATTTGAGGTATAACCAAGATGAAATTTAGAAGGCAGTGAAATTTGAGTCAAGCTTAAAACCGGAGATCAAAAATGTTGTAGGAGCTTTTGAAATTAGAAACTATTCTATGTTAGTAAATAAGTGTAGAATAGTAGAGAAAAATTTGTTAGAGGTTGAAGCTGAGATACAAAACAAAAAAGGAAAAGAGAGGGAGATTTCTAAAATAATGAATTTGAAAGTAATTCAGGAAAGGGAGAGCATGTGCAAATAGACAACTAGGGAAAAAATTATTCCAATTGTGGGAAAACTCATTCCAAGTCCTATTTATATGACCAAAATATTTGATTACTATCAAACACTTGGCCATGTCTCTAGAAACTGTCCTCAACTTAAAAGGAACCATCCTTCAGAACCTAGAACTTAGGAAAGAATGTTTAACTTAAGTGAAGAGGTGACTCATTCTCCCAATTAAATACACAGTACATGCTTTATATATTCTTTGAACAACATTATTTGGTTTTGGAACCACTCACTCCTTATTATCTATTGATTGTGTATAGAAATTAACTTACATGTGTTTGATTTATCCAAATATCTATTTGTTATATGTGATTTTATTAGTATTTTTCTGTTACTTTAGCCAAAGAACCTATAAGAAACTTGGTAGACACCCAAGGATGTGTGAAAACTGTAACACCTACTCTAGTACTATGGTGTCATGCTAATCATTTATCTAATGGGAAATAAATAATCAATAAAAGTGATTGATTACATGTCTAAGTAGTTGAATTTCTTATTTACATAGCTATTTCTCTTAGATAACAATTAAATGACAATCAAAATCCTTAATCTTAGGGTCAAGTATTCAAATAATGCTACCCTAATCAATATCATCTTTCCATGGTTGTTCATGCCACTACTAAACACGTGTGAATTTATTACTACTCTTGAAAAATAACAAACTTTATTTCACTCTTAATGAAAATAAGAGAGCTAATATATAACTGAACACAAAATACATAATATAACTATTATTCATACAAAGATGTTCAATTATATATAGTACACCACATAGAATTAACTAGCCATAAATATGCTATAGTATTCCATCCTCTTCAAGAGAGTTATCATTCGCCCACACACACTTAAATCCTCAAAGAGTCTTGGAATCCTTACTAAGTATCTAAAGAATCTGGAAACACCACATTCAAAGAGTAAGAATTACAAATTCTCAGTGGGAGTTTAGTCAATATAAAAACAGTTAAAAACTATGGAGCTTCCAGCAGTATATCATACAGAAAACATCTCTATGGTCACGAAGAAAAATTCAAGATGCTCAAATCAACATAATCTCAACATTAACTCATCAATAAGCAACATCTCTATAATAAATAACCAGAACTGAATTCCTAGGAACCATGGACTTGAGATCACCTTCCTGATGAAGAATCATTTCTCCCAAAATCACCTCCCCTTTTGAAGGATCATTTCCATGAAAGTTCACCTCCTCTCAAGGATCATTACTTGTCTTTAAAGAATTCCTTGACAATAATCTTAAGTTTGATATCACCTTCCCTTTTAAAGGATCATTCCAAGATCACCTTCTTTTTTGAAGGATCATTTCCCTAAAGGTTCTCCTCTCTTTCTGGGGATCAACAATATCAAATAATTATAAGCATAATTAACTACAGAAGATACTAAATGAAGTCTAGAACATATCTTAAAGAAGATAGAAATATTCCAATGGAAACTTAAACCGAGACTAACACTATTCCTTCCATGAACCATATATATACTTAGAATAAGTTTAAGAAAGCTTTTTAATAGGTTTCTATAGTAGTTCATAAGTTCTCTCCAAGCAATGATAGTCCATGCATAGGAAAGTGTTCCAAGATCAATTTCCCAAGCATAGGTAGTTATATGTTCAAGTTCAATTTCCAAGCATAGGTAATCATATAAGTTCAATCTCCAAGCATAGGTAATCATGTAGGTTCTAAATTCAATATCCAAACAAAGGTGATCATAGCTTTTAAGTTTTCTTTAACCATTTAATGCTTAGACTCATGGAAGTAATAGCATCATCTTGGCAAGATCTATGAAGCTTTTCTAACAACAAGATACACATCCTAGACTATCTTGATCATGATTTATGAATCTATTCAAAGTGACCATAGGTTTTGAGTTTAGAGGAAAAGAGAGATGTCAGCCTTACCTAAGTTGCTATGATGGGAATCTTCCTCACTTGAGCACATGTGCTCTTCTCTTTGGCTAGCACCACAAGGCCACTTCCTTTCTTCCACTCTACCTCACATGCACACACACTTCTCACTTTCCTAATTGCAAGAGCTTTCCTTCTTTGTATGTGTATGTGTGCATATGGAAGAGTAGGCATGGGTATTTATAGACCCTTGTGGCTTGTGGAGGAACCTTGGCCGTGTGACTCTAGGGAGGTTATCCCTTGTTTAGCATGTTAGCGATGATGGCCAACTTTTGAGTTGGCCCATTCAGAATCATCCAAATGTCATGGAATGATTACTTTAGCTTTCTTAACCATCTTGGATTGTCACATGGCCGTGTATTCTATGGCTTTCAAAGGGATTATATTTTCTTCTCCTTTTTGACTAGAAAGATCATATAAGACTTTAACCAAGGTGAAGGCACTCAGATGGCTGAGGTTGAAACACATGGGTCTTTATCTTTAGGCTAATAATTACTTAGTTTTGTTGAAGTAACTTGGTTTGCTATATGGTTTCCTCCTAACCATGACCTTCTTAGTTACTTGTGGACTAATTTTTCTTCTCATGATTACTTCGAGTTCTTGTAGATTAATCTACCTTTGCCTATGCTTACACATGTCAATGGTTTCTATAAAGCTTTTCAAGTCTTTCACATGTATTTTCCATATGTCTTGACCACTTAGTCTTCTAATTATTACTTTGCTTTTGTTGAACCAATCAAGAGTCTCTTAGTGGCCTTTATCTCTAAACCCATCATGACTTAGTTACATAAAGTAACTTAGTTTGCTTAGTTTAGTTATTTTCTAACTAGATTCCCTTAATTTACTTAGAGTTGACTTGAATTGACTTGGTTGTTTTCTAACTTTTCATTGGTTTCTAACTAAATTCCTTGCTTTCTATTTAAGCTAACTATTATTACTTTCTAATTATGAGTCTTATCCTTGACTTAAGAACGCTTGGAAGACTTTTCTTCCTCCCTCAATTCTTCCTCCCTTGATGCCTTCCACGTGAATGCCTTGTTAAAGGAAGGTCATTCTCTTTGTCTTCTTGTTCATTAATGGATTTTGGGTATATTTCTTACTTGTTTAATTTTGATTCTTCTTCCTCCCAAAGTGCTACATGTGTTTAGGTTCCTTCTTACAAGACAACTCTTAACTTAGTTGACTTGGGTTACTTAATAGACTTTTCTTCATAATTTCTTGCCTTTGGTTAGAACCAATTAGTAGCAACCATGTTGTTTCTTTATCCCTAAGGCCATGATGACTTAGTTTGCTAAGAGTAGTGAAGTTAGGGTTATCTAGTTACTCTAACTACGTCATGATTAGCTCGTCTTGACTAGTTGACTTTAGCTGAATTAGATTTTAACTAATTTCTTAGAATTTAACTAGGTTTCTAGTTACTAATTTCTAGTTTCCACTACTATAGTCAAAATACACTTATTTTATTCTAACTTTACTTGTTTATCTTTCTTTCTTAGTTCCACACAGGTTTCTTTCCTTTTGATTCATCTACTCTCTTTTTTCTTTAAAGCCTAGTCTTGTATCTTTCTAGAAAAGTTTCTTGGCCAAGTAAAGGAGCCTTCACATGGAGACTAGCCACACATGTCCTTATCTTTTTCTTTATCTTGTTCTTGAGGAGTTTTAGGCATTCAAGTAACTTTTAGGTGGTTTCTAAAAAGATTCCCATGTGATTGTATACTATCTGAACTTACTTATTCAATTTGACTTCTTTTATGTAAGATTCTTATCTTTTGTCTTATTACACTAACAAGTTTGGCTTGTCTTTCAAGCTTAGTCTCTTGCCTTTATTCCACAAACTAATTGGATGAAGACATAATTTCTTTTTATCATGACTTAATAAATAAAAAGATAACTTAGTTTAGTTTATTTAGTTACTTTAACTAATTTAATTGATAAGACTCGTGTGTCATTATTAAATTTGTCTTAGAAATCCACCATTAGTTTTAATTTCAAACATCTTAATTAGTTATTTAAGTAACTAAGTGTTAATCGTAAATTAATTTTTATGATCACTTCTACTAGATTGACTAGTGTGAAAAGAATCAATTCTAGCATCTAGTTAATGTGAAAAGAATCTTAACACTATGTAAAAAAGAATCTAGTTTAATATAAAAGAATTTATTTGAAATCTAATTCATTTTATTTTAGTTATTAAATTTTCTTTTATTATTATAAGATCTACATAATTTTTAAATTTTGGAAATAAAAATGTTTATCAATAACTTAATTAAGAAAGAGAGGATGTTGCAAAAACCTATGAATGGCTAGAATGAAGATTACTCAATTATACCTAATTTAGAAAAAAAAACCTTATTAATTTCCGGCTATGAGTCAAAAGCTACACAGATAATAGAAGTCTATTGATTGTAGAATATAACACTAGTTTAAAACAATTAAGCAGTATGTAGATTTATTTTATGAAAATTCAAATTTTGAGGACAAAATTTTTAAAAGGAGAAGAGATTGTAACATCCTTAAATTAAGCTATTGATAATTATTATTAATTTTAGAATTTAAGAATAATAATATAGAACAATAAGAGAAATAGATAGACTTAGAATAAATTTTTTTACACTAAATTAGATTTCAATTAGATTCTTTTCATATTAAACTAGATTCTTTTCACATTATTTAAATTCCTAACAATTTTTTTTATGTATATTCTTGTGTAGATACCTCAGCCTTGTTTTCTTAAAGTTTTATGTAGTTTGATATAGCTAAAATTCACCATGATATTATTTTCTATTACTTGATTTCTGCTGAGAATTTATTCTTACTCCTATTTGATTTACATGGTGTTTTTAGAGTTTAGTAGTAATGCCGAGGGTCATCATTGTAATTGAGTTGGTTCACGTATGGGTCTACGTCCTCGAGATAGATGGTTAGGAAAAAGTGGTAAACAATATCAATATGTATTATGTTGGTGACTGATATCTAGAAGATGAATATTTTGTAAATAATGTTTATAATATTTTGATAGCTTCACTAAAATTTAAGAGGGCAATTAAGAGGTGCCCCTATGCTTAGATTATTCCCTTTTCTATAATTTTGGAAATTGAAAAGGATGTATATGTGATGCCCTATTTTATAGTAATGTAAGTATTCTACTAACGTAGTGACAATGATAATGTTGTATTTATAATTTCTTTCTCTGTTTTGATAGCATAAATAGTAAATTATTATTCATTTTTGAGCTAAAATATCTAAGTGTTTGAACCCATAGGTGAAATATATGATATTTAAGTTATTAGGCTTCAATATTAAACTAAATTTAGATTTCTAAATTTTCATAATCTTGTAATTAATCAAAGATAAAAATTTTAACTAAATAACTTATAATGCCATAGCAAGGTTAAGAACTCTAAGTCTTGTCTTAAATATATAAATCAGTATTATAATATTGTATATATCCAATCTCTGTTTCAAATATTTAGGGAATCAGTCTTGCTTAAATAGACATAATGATCTTACCTAGCACTTATGAAACAAAAGTCCATGTTTCTATAAGGTGTTATAGTTTACTTCCTTTACTCAATATTACTGATTGATTTGTTGGATTTCTATTATCTAATATTATGCTAACATATTGATGATATGATTATTGTATATTTATGATAAAAGAATAATACATGCGATTAAAGAAACAAATAAATATATCAATACACGCATCTTTAAGTCATTGTGAGCTACTGACATTTTGTTCAGAGCTTTTTCCATCAGTAGGCTTGCAATTAGGACAGCTTCAACGGTTGTGACCTTCCTTTCTACATTTTTACATCTTTGCTTTGGTCCAGATTTTCTCCAATTCATATCATTTCTAATGTGCATCAACTTTGGATGACCTTGGCGAATGGTTGATTGATGAAGTATTAATTTCCATGGATGATTGTTAGGCAAATATTCCTCACTTCCAATGGGATACCATTATCCACTATAAGCATTGATATTGTTCTCATTTGTCTAATAGGATGCACATATTTAAATGCTTAAAATTTTTCACACCAACATCATCCATCTTTCAAACTTAAACAAACTTTCTAACCACCTTTTTGGGTTATTAGATTGAATGTCTCATTCACTTCAAACCTTGTGGTTTGCATGTCAGACTTACAGATTTGGTGTGAATAAGCATCCTCTTGATTTTTTAGCATCTACTGAATCAACTTTTTACAAAATCTTTGCCCTACTTGAGCTTCACTGATACCATTTAAACCCCTTTTGACAAAGTATTCAACCATGCTGTAGTAAGTTGCCTTCACCAATGCAGTTATAAGCAAATTTCAAGCTCCTTTTAACACTTTGTTAATGCTCTCAGCAAGTTGGTTGTCATATGCCCATATCTTCGACCTTCATCCCATGTCTGACTCTATTTATCTTTTGGAATCTTGTCAATCCATGCATAAATAGTCTCACTAGCTTGATGAAATCGATGTGGATTCTTTTCAAATCAGAGAGGCATGGTAATATAGCCTACATCATTTGAATAACAATAAGATATATATAAGTAATAGTTGTTTCATAAAGAAAAAAATAAAAATGTCATTTAACAAAAAATTTGTTTACCTAACTTTATAAGATCCTCCTTCAACTTGGCATTCCTGAACTTGCAATTGAATTACTAGCAATATGTCTTATACAATGCAGATGATAAGCATTTGGTGGTTAACACCCAAGATATTGATTACTTATTGCCCCTTTTATGCCTGCATGTTGATCAAAAATCAAACACAATCCTTGTTTAGTGGTAACATGCTAAAGAATATTTGGTAAGAATCATGACCAAGCTTCTAAAGTTTCACTTTTAACAATTGCAAATGCAATTGGCAGTATACAACTATTTCTAGCTTGTATCATTGCAATTAAGAGAGTCTAATGATACTTACCATAAAGATGGGTCCCATCAATCTATATAATTGGTTTAAAAATGTTGAACGCATCACAACATTATTTAAAAGTCCAAAACAATCGACGAAACACTCTACTCCAATTATCGCAATGATTAGAAACAATACAATCATTTGTCACAATTTTACAGATAGAGTCAGGTGCATGAAGTTCCATCACCTCAAGCTATCTAGGTAACATTGCATAGAACTTATCCTCATCACCAAAAACCTTCACAATTGCCTTTTGCTTTGCTTTCCACGCCTTTTGTATAATACTTTATATCCAAACATACTTTCAACCCTTTATTGGATCAATGCAATAGATACAACAGGCTTTTTGTTCACCATGCCTAACGTGCATGAGTAAATCATATAGGAATCTAACTTTATGTGATCTTCAAAAAGCAAATGATTGACACAAGTGTGAGGACCACCCAATTTTCTAATCTCCCATTTGTTTGATTTCTTCCCCAATATTGCTCCCATTCACTTATTGTAATTTTCTCCAAATCTAGGACACGTCATGCATAACGTGGTTCTATTTGATTCCAGTACAACATAAGCTTGATGTCTCTTCAAAGAAAAATGTTATAGAGCCAATGAAATCGCTTCTTTTTTGTCAAATTGTAACCCAACATATATTTCATCACCTAAACTCAAACTACTAAGCATATATAATCTGATAGGATCAAGCTCTTGATTAGGGGCTTCCAATTGATAGGTGAGAAATGAGGAAATGAACTCACAAAAGGATTAAATAATGAATTTGGTGCACTTGGTATGCAGGCAACTGGAGAAACCATCTGTGTTACTGGTTCATTATCTTTTGAGCCACCTCCAACATCAACATTAAATTCATCGTCAACATCCGTATAGGATGATTCAAAATCAAGAATTAAATCTTCGTCTTCAATAGTGTCAACATCCATACAGGATGATCCAATCTACATCATCATCTGAAACGCCAACTCTAGCATCAAACCATTCAAAATCCCTTGTACGAGTTGCATCAATAATTACATTTTTAAATGTTGTAAACAGTGGAGTATTCATGTAGCATAAAATAACTGGTACAGATGAACCACCTTCATCTACTATTGGAATGTCACAATTCACTTCAACAAATATAACATTAGCATACACTTCCATAACTGCCAAAAACTGAATATTCCTCAAAAGTATTAACCATGCACTCAACATCATCATCATTATCTAATAGATCAAGTCCCTCAAATTTATATTCAATACAAGAGAAAATCTATATGTCAAATTTGAAATAACTTGATTTGCTTTTAACTGTAATTTTAAATAAATTTTTTTCTTTCAGATGATTTAAGTTAATACCCTATTTTATTTGTATCGTTCTTTGATGGCCCTCAAATATAAGATCCTTTTGCCATTCATATTTTTAAATATAGTCAACTGACTCGTTATACACCTTCAATAATAAAAGCATAACAAAATAAGTAAAAAGTAAATCATTCAAGTAATATAATAAGTAATTTCACCAAAAAGCAAAACCTACATTATCTAAATATAAATTCATTATCAATAAAACATGAATAAATTTCATAAATAGAAATAAAAAAAATCAAAACAAGTTAAATAAATTGTCATTAGTTTATTTCAATCATAATAAGTAAATTAAAAACATAAATCACAACAGGAAAAATAAAAACATAAATCATAGCAAAAAAAAAGTTCTCGAACTCAACTTTTATAATAACTAAACTATTCAATACTCTTAAATTAAAAACAAATAACATAATAAATAAACTATACACGAATGCTTAATTTTTATAATAATAGAATTATTCAATACACCTAAATTAAAAATAAATAACATAACATAACAAGTAAACTAAATGTGACTATTCAACTTCAATAATAAATGATAAATTTAATAAATATATAACAAGAAAATTAAATGTGTAAATATAATGAAGAACGTAACAAGTAATATAACAAAGAACGTAACAAGTAAAGAACATAGCAATGAATATGTAAATATCAATTTTAAATAACTAATGACAAATTTAATGTATATAACCAAAAAAATAATTAAGTGTAAATGATAAATAAAGTAAAAAAGTAACAAAAATTAATTGGTAAATAATCAACTTTCTTGTCGGCTAATGATAGAAAAAATACACTTACACTAAAAAGATCTAAGAAAATAAATTTTATAAAAAGATTGCGTAAACAGGAATGTGATACTGAATAAAATGTGTGGTGAGAGTATTTAAATGTGTGGGTATATAAAGAGGAGAAAGCACCATCTCATGTGGTGCTATGATTAGTGGGGGCTAGTATAGCTAACCATAGCACACCTTTGATACTAAGTCCACGTGGTAAGAAAAAAAAAATGCAGTATTTTACCAATGTCTCAAAAATTGCCTTGCAAAAATTATTTCAAAACTAGATTTGTACTGTCCGATACACGGTAAATTTATTTTAAGAAATAAATAAAATTATTATTAATTAGTAATAATCTATAATAATTATTTGAATCAAAACTTACAAAATACATAATTTATCAATCTAATTAAATGATTAAATATATATATATATATATGATTAAAGTTATAGTTATATACTGGTCAAAACAAATAAAGAAGAGTAAGTAAATATATATGTTTTACTAAAAAAATTAATCAAAACTAATAATTATTGTGACTTAAATTAAAAAAGACTAATGTTTACAATATTTCTCTTTACACTAATATTTTTTATTAAAAAATTTATATAAAAAGATATCATCTGTCATTATAATTAATGAACATATAAATATAGATTAATTAAATTCATTAAAAAAAAAGTCAGAGTCATTGAAATGCATCAATATACTTATTCTTGAATTCTATAACTTCAACTTCATCAAAATTAATAAGGATATTTGTTGGAATAAAGAAAATTGAATAACTTTTGGGGACCAGTATTTTCTGAATGAATCGTTGGAAGAATAATATCTATATCAGTAATGAAACAAACAGAAAGAAAAATGAATACTTAAATCATTGTTATTGTTAAACTACTACTTTAATAATTCTTAATTTTATCATTAAATTATCAATAAATTAGTAACTTCTTTTTTTTCAAATAATTAGGGAGCAACCCTTTTCAGCATACTCACCTTTTAATGTGTAACTTAACTTTTTATTCCTAAAATATACTTAAAAATATATAAATTTTTATTAAAAATAAATACAATACATAGAATAAATTAAATAAAATGATCATATTACAAATCTTATCATAACACAAATAATTTAACCCAAAATAAAGTGATACAGAAAAAAGAAATAATCTAAAGACTATTCGGTACATCTCTCCTTTTGTTCAAAAATTCTCTTACAAAGTTAACGATTACAAATATTTATACCAAGACGTAATAATTATTATTATTAAATTGGACTTGTTGTGATTTTTAAAAATAAGTTTCAGTCAAATACATTATGTCTATATTCCTCTCTATGACCAAAATAAGTATTTTAGAGATAAGCTCAGTTAAATTTAAGTCAAATTAGAATCATGATACTTTTTTGTTGATAATATTAGTTATTATAATAACCAAAACTAATGTTAATTGGGATTGTCATATTCAATGATAAATTAATGTAAATTTAAAAACAAATAAAAAAAGTAACTTATTAAATTAAATATAAATTTAAAATTTGAATGCATTGAATTTAAAGTTTTAAGTGCATGCAGCCATAAAATTTGATTTATTTATTTCTCTAACTTTCTCCTAATTTATTTAGACAATAATTTTTTCATAAAATAATGATTTCATATATTAGTTTTTATTATATTACTTTTAAACCATGATTAAAAAGGTTATCAACAAAAAAAATAAATAAATAAAATCAAAATAATGCATTGTACCAAAGAAAAAAACACACCCAGTATGTACCCAAAAAAATTGTAAATAATGCACTTTCTACCACAAATTTTAATTCTTAGCAATTGATTAGGACCAGAGTGATAATTCTTAATTAAATGGAATTATAATTTGACCCCAAAAAATGATAATAATTGTTAAGATTTAAATTTGGATCCCAACTTGTGATTAAGATTTGTCTTTAAAAGCCACATTCCACTACATGCTTCTTATATTTTTATTTTAATAAATATTAACTTTGAATAATTTAACTAATTTACATAAATAAAAAAATCAAGCTACATAAATTTTGAAAAAATACCTTATTTGAGTGGAAAAAAGATACAAAAAATAAAAAAACTTTAAAAAATCTCTAATTCAATTAATTATTTCACATAAATTAAGTTACGTATGGAGTCATTAAATATGGAATTAAATATAAAATTTAAAATTTAATTGTATTCAATTCAATCAAATTTGATTGATTATACCCAAAAAAAAAATTCTGACTTTTACGTATTAAATATCCCTAATTTTCTCCCAATTTTTGTTAACAATAATTTTAGTGTATTTATAATTCATATGCACCAGTTTAAATCAATTTTCAAGGTGTAACTAATGAATCGATTAGATGCAAGCAATAACATAAAAGATTTAAAAGATTTTAAAAAAACACTTGTATACATAATTAATGAAAATCTGATAAATTGGCTTTTGGAAAATATATAGGGAGAAAAGATGTCTCCATGAAATTTCAGATAAATTATGTTTAAATGAAAAAAGAAATATGCATGAAATTTTAGAACACTTTTTTTTTTGGTAAAATACACTTTACATCTTAGGTGATTCAAATTTAAAATTAAATAATGATAAATTATTTTAATTTATTTAATTAGAAATAATAACAAGTGTGTCAATATTAAATATTTTAAAAATTATAATTACTTAATATTTTCATTTAATAATTATAAAAATTATTAAACTGATTACATGGAAAAAAAAAAACTAAGTTTCGGATTTTTCTAAAAATTTTGGTTCATGCATGGATATGACTATTTTAATTTTATTGGTTTTCTATAACAAAAATTAACTTTTAGGTTTTAATTTTTATTGGATATGATGGGAGGGCACACCTTATTAAGAGTGTGTTTGAACACTTGATGTGGTAAAGAGTGTTTAGAAAATTTTCAAGAAGAAAAGTTGTCTATATGAAGAGTCCACATGAACTTTTAGGAGAAACCAATTTATATTTTATTAGATCAAATTTAATCTATCTATTTTTCCAATTTTTTTCCTAGTTTGTTTTGGCAATAATTTTAGTGCATTTTTATTAAAAGATATAAACAGGCCTTTGGAATTTTAGTGTATTTATGAATAAAAGATTTATAGGCCTTTGGAAAAATATGGTAATTAATGATTTAAAATTAATCACTAGAGGCAATTATTAAATTAATATAAAATTATTCATAATTTTAGTGTATTTTTATTAAAAGATATAAACAGGCCTTTGGAATTTTAGTGTATTTATGAATAAAAGATTTATAGGTCTTTGGAAAAATATGATAATTAATGATTTAAAATTAATTACTAGATGTAATTATTAAATTAATATAAAATTATTCATAATTAATGACAATCTAGTAAATGGACTCCAGAAAATTTTTTAGAAGAAAATAATCTTAATAAAAAAAATTTAAACTGAAAAAGAACTTTTAGAGAGACTCTTATTTTTATATATTACTAAATTTGTACCTATGCGATACACAATAAATTTATTTTAAGAAATAAATACAATTTAAACTAATTAGTAACAGTTTATAACATTTATTTAAATTAAAAAATTACAAAATATATAGTCTATAATACGCTCTATCATTAAAATTAATGAACATATAAATATAAATTTATTAAAAAAAAAGGCCAAAGTCGTTAGAATGAATCAACATACTCCTTGAATTCTATGGCTTCAACTTCATCAAAGTTAATAAGAATATTTGCTAGGATAAAGATAATTGGATAACTTTCGAGATCCAGTATTTTGTATAAGAATCATTGAAAGAAAAAATTTCATATTAGTATTGAAACAAATAAAAAAATGAATACTTAAATCATTATTATTGTTAAATTATTATAAACCTTAATTTTATACTATTGAATTATTAATACATCAATACCTTCTTTTTCTTCTGATAAGTAGGAGGTAACTTTAACAACATATTTATTTCATAATGTGCAATTTAACTTTTTTTAAAAAAAATATAATAAGTAAAACAAATATAAATAGAATGATTATTTTGCAAAACTTTGAAATAATGCAAATAATCTAATTTAAAATAAAGTAATACAGACAAAAGACAAATAATTTGAAGACTTTTCAGTATAACTGTCCTTTTGTTCAAAAATTCTCTTAAAGTTAACGACTACAAATAACTATACTAAAACGTAATAATAAATATTATTTAATTAGATTTGTCGTAATTTGTGTAATCAAAATAAATTTTAATTAAATTTAATTATATTAGAGATAAGCTTAGTTAAATTTTAGTAAAACAAAATGATGGTATTTTTGGTTAATTTATAATAACCAAAATCAATGTTAATTGGACTTATGATCAAATCATAGTCAATTTTGAATCACAATAAATTTTAAAAAATCAAAAAATTAAATTATGAAATTAAATGTAAATTTAAAATTTGGGTGCATTGACTTTGAAATTTAAGTATATGCAGTCATTAAATTTAATTTATTTATTTCTTTAATTTTCTCTTAATTTTATATAGACAATAATTTTTTTCATAAAATAATAATTTCACATGTCATTTTTTATTATACTACTTTCAAAATGTGATTAAAAAAGTTATCAATACAAAATAATTAAATTAAATTGCATATAGCGTATCTTTCATTACAAATTTTAATGCTTAACAACTAATTAGCACAAAGCGATTAGTTTCAACAAGAAAAAAAATGCATAAATTACAATTCGATAATTAGCTTTTAGTGTTTAACCTCTTATATTACACACACTAAAAATAAATTCTTTTTCTTCTACTGTACAATTGAGTATTCAAATATTCAAACTTTACAAAACAATTACATATTAAACAATTATATTAATTATTATTTAACAAATTCAACTATTCAAATTTTAATAAAGTATAAGCTTATATGTGAATCAATCTATATAAGTTTGTTGGAACTTTGAATTTATTCTCTTGATTTTTTCATAAGTGCATACGACTTATATTTTTTTTAAAATACACTTTATATTTGAGGTAATTCAACTTTAAAATTGAATAATGCAAATTTTTTTAATTATTTTAAGTAGAAAAGATAAAAACATGTTACAATATTAAATATTTCTAAATTTAAATTTAGTTAATATTTGGATTTTATATTTTTATTTTAAAATATATATTCTATTAGATTAAATTTGATCCATCTGTTTTCCTATTTTTTAATTTATTTACGCAATAATTTCAGTATATTTATGATTAAAATATAAAAGAGACTTTTGGAAAAATCTAGTAATTAATGATAAAAAAATATTTATTAGATGTAATTAATGAATTGATATAATATCAAATTCATAATCAATAAAAAAATTGATAAATGGACTTTAGAAAAATTATTGGGAAAAATAATCTTAAAAAAAAAATTCAGTGCAAAAAAATTTTGATGAGTGGAAAGTAAATTTTTTTAGAGAGATTTTTACTTTTATATATTATAATAATTAAAGAATGTATTATTGCAATTTAATAAATATTTTGGAGGAACCATATATATATATTCTATTAGATCAAATTTGATCTATCTTTTTTTCTAATTTTTTCTTAATTTTTTATGCAATAATTTCAGTATATTTATGATGAAAATATATAAAAGAGGCCTTTGGAAAATTTTGGCAATTAATGATATAGAATAATTTAATAGACACAATTATTGAATTAATTTTATATTAAAATAATAATTAATAAAAATATGATAAATGGAATTTAGGAAATTTTTAGGGAAAAATAATTTTAATAAAAGAATTGTAAGTGGGAAAAGATTCTAATGAGCGGGAAGTAAAATTTTTAGGAGGGACTATTACTTTTGTATAGTATAATAAATAACATATATTGTCCCAAATTGATAGTCATATTGAAATATAGTTTTGACGCAATAACCGTGATAAATAAATTTATTAACACAAAACTTGAAGTATATTCAATTACATCAAAATTTAGAGATATGTTTCTTTAATTTTTTTCTTAGTTTGTGTACAAAATAATTTCAATAGATTGATATAAAATTATATTTATAATTAATAATTAGACCCAAATTACAAAATTAGACCCAAATTACAAAATTTTTGGAGAATAGAGTTTTGCATGAGTAGAATTAGAAGTCTGAAATTTTTAGGAAATAAAGGTTTGAACAGTAAAAGGTTTACATGAACAGAAAAAAAACTTTTAGAGGAGATCACTCTTACTTTCATATATTATAATAGATAATAGACAATACATATTGTCCCTGCTGATAACCATATTGAAATATAGTTTTTACACAATAACCATGATAAATAAATCTATTAACACAAAAATTTCAATAAAATCAGAAGAATAATACTTTTTGTTAATAATACTAGTTATTATAATAACCAAAACTAATGTTAATTTTGCTTGTGATCAAATCATAGTCAATGTTAAATTAATGTAAATTTAAAAAAATAAAAAAAGTAAATTACGAAATTAAATATAAATATGAAATTTGAATGCATTGAATTTAAAATTTAAGTGCATGTATTCATTAAATTGAATTTATTTATTTCTCTCATTTTCTCTTAATTTATATAAACAATAATTTTTCCATAAATTAATTATGTCATGTAGTAGTTTTTATTATATTACTTTTAAACCACGATTAAAAAATTTATCAACAAAAAATAAATAAATTAAATAAAAAATAATGTATTGTACCAAAAAAAACACACCCTATATGTATCCCCAAAAAAAAATTGAAGATCATGTATTTTCCACTACAAATTTTCATTCTTAGCAATTGATTAGGACTAGAGTGATAATTCTTGATTAAATCGGATTATAATTTAACAAAAAAATATTTATAATTATAAATATTTGAGTTTAAAAGCCACAGTCCACAACATGTCTCTTATATTTTTATTTTAATAAATTTTAACTTTGAATAATTTAGTTAATTTGAGTAAAGAAAAAAAAAGCTACATAAATTTAAAAAAAAATCCCTTATTTGAGTGGAAAAAAGTTACAAAAAATAAAAAATTTTAAAAAATCTCTAATTCAATTCCTTATTTCACATAAATCATGCTACATATGGAGTCATTAAATATGAAATTTAAAATTTAAGTGTATTCAATTCAATCAAATTTGATTGATTAAATGGAGAAAAATATCTGACTTCTCGTATTAAATATCCCTAATTTTCTCCCAATTTTTGTTAGCAAAAATTTTAGTGTATTTATAATTAATATGCACTAATTTAAATCAATTTTCAAGGTATAATTAATGAATCGATTAGATGCAATCAATACAAAAAGATATAAAAGATTTTTTAAAAAAAAACTGGCATACATAATTAATGAAAATTTAATAAATAAGCTTTTAGAAAATATACAGGAAGAAAAGAAGTTTGTATAAAATTTCTAAATAATTATGTTTAAGAAAGAAAAATGCATGAAATTTTAGAACAATTATTTTCTTTTTTTGTTGTAAAATACACTTTATATTTTAGGTTATTAGAATTTAAAATTAAATGGTGCTAAATTATTTTAATTATTTGATGTAGAAATAATAAAAAAACACGTTTCAATATTAAATATTTTAAATTTTGTAATTATTTAATATTTTTATTTAAGAATTAAGAAATTATTAAACTGATTCGATAAAAAAAAAACTAAGTTGGGATTTTTCTAAAAATTTTGGTTCGTGCATGGAAGTTTGAATACTTGAATACTCAAATTTTATAGTAGAAGAAAAAGAATTTATTTTTAGTGTGTGTGTAATAAAACAGGCTAAACTATGAAATCTAATTATCAAATAGTAATTTATGCATATTTTTTTCCTGGTCAAACATAATCACTCAGGTACTAAGCAGTTGTTAAGCATTAAAACTTGTGGTGAAAAATGCACTGTATACAATTTAATTTTATTACTTTGCGTTGATAACTTTTTTAATCACTTTTTGAAAGTAATATAATAAAAAGTGACATGTGAAATTATTATTTTATGAAAAAATTATTCTCTACATCAAATTAGGAGAAAATTAGAGAAATAGATAAATAAAATTTAATGACTATATTCACTTAAATTTTAAAGTCAATATACTCAGATTTTAATTTTACATTTAATTTCGTAATTTAATTTTTTGATTCTTTAAAATTTATTGTGATTCAACATTGCTATGATTTGATCATAAGTCCAATTAACATTGATTCTAGTTATTATAATAACTAATATTATTATCCAAAAATATCATGATTCTAGTTATACTAAAATTTAACTAAGCTTTTCTCTAAAATGTTTATTTTGATCACGACAAACCCAATTAAATAATATTGATTATTATGTTTTGGTATACATATTTGTAGTCATTAACTTTATAAAAACAAATTTGAGCAAAAGGAGAGCTGTACTAGAAAGTCTTTAGATTTTTTGTTTCTTATCTGTATTACTTTATTTTGAGTTAAATTTTTTGCATTATTTCAAAATCTACAATATCATCATTCTATTTATATTTTTTTTTACATATTGTATTTATTTTTAAAAAGTTAAGCTACACATCATGAGATAAGTATGTTGAAAATATTACTTCTTACTTATTAGAAAAAAAAAAGAATGTATTGATGTATTGATAATTCAATGATGTAAAATTAAGGATTATTAAGATAGTAGTTTAACAATAACAATGATCTAAGTATTCTTTTTTTTTTTATTTGTTTCATTACTAATATGAAGATTTTTCTTCTAATGATTCTTATACAAAATACTGAATCTCAAAAGTTATCCGGTTATCTTTATGCTAGCAATATCCTTATTAACTTTGATTAAGTTGAAGTCATAGAATTCAATATTAAGTATATTAATTCATTCTATTGATTCTGACCTTTTTTTTAGAAATTTAATCATTCTATATTTATATGTTCATTAATTCTAATGACAAAGGATATTATAGACTATGTATTTTGTAGTGTTTTTAATTTAAATAAATATTATAAGCTATTCTTAATTAGTTTAAATTATATTTATTTCTTAAAATAAATTTGTCGTATATCGAACAAGTATAAATCTAGTTATATATAAAAATAAGAGTCTTTTCTTAAAGTTCTTTTCTCGTTTAAAATTTTTATTAAGATTATTTTCCCTAAAAAATTTCTTGGAGTTCATTTATCATATTATCATTAATTATGAATTTAATATTATATTAATTCAAAGATTGCATCTAATAATTAATTTTAAATAAGTAATTACCAAATTTTTTAAAAAGCCTATAAATTTTTTAATAATAAATACACTCAGATTCCAAAGCCCTATTTATATCTTTTAATAAAAAATATACTAAAATTATTTTCAAAATAAATTAGGAAAAAAATTAAAAAACATATAGATCAAATTTAATCTAATAAAATTTACATTAGTTTCTCTCAAAAGTTCATCTGAATTTTCTTTTTTCGCTCAAATATTTTCAAACAAAAATTTCATATAGACTACTTTTCCTCTGGAAAGTTTCCTAAATGCTCTTTAATAAGGTGTTCCCTTGCATCATATCCAATAAAAATTAAAATGTAAAAATTCATTTTTGTATAGAAACCAATAAAATTTAAAAAAATGAGAAGAAAAAGATATAATTATATTAAATAACCTATATATTCTTATTATAATATTGATAATTATATATTTGTTAGATAAAATTATAATTTAAAATTTTTTCTCTTATTCTCTCCCATTTTTTTTTCACAAATGTGAAAAAAAGTTTTTTGTAGGTCTCTATATCTATTTTTTTATTTGTTCTTTTTCTTTCCTCGTTCAAACAAGGGAAAAAACCAAAATGTACTTATTTTTTCTTTTTTTATTTTTTTTTCTTTTTAACTTCTCTTCAACCAAGCAAAGATGGAACGTGGATGAAGAAAAAAAAAGAACAGAAAGTGATACGAAAAAAATACAACCATTTGATGTAATATGATCAAATAATTTAATATATTTAATTAACGTGATGTAATGTAACGTGAATAAATAATTCAACATATTCAAAATATCTAACTAATGTGACGTGACCAGATAATTAAATAATATGATAAAATATATGTGACCAAAAAGTAATATGACAAATCAATTAATTTTCTCTGTGTGGTCAGACGTTCTCCTCTAAGGCTACTTATAGAGATAGACAACGATCTCCCACCCACCCTCCCTCTTAAGTATTGCCTTTGTGTCTTCTTGATTTTGGTTCCATAATAGTCTGACATGTTAGTCGTATTACATCGGTTCAAGTGAGGACTTCAACCACCTATTCTTGTTTTGTGTGAATTATTTTAAATTCATGCCAACTATACTTTATGACGTGTTTGCTTCCACGTTAGGAATTTGGTTTGGCTACACATTTAAATATTTTTTTAAAACCTACTTTTGACTTAAAACAATGTTTGATGTCAAGTAAGGAATCCTTACTTTTGAGTTAGGCACGATAAGTAATTCATAGTCAGAAATTTTCCTTTCCCCTTCTACCCTGCTACAGTCACGAATCCCTTGAGTTCTGCATATCTTAAATTTGCAAAAACTTAAAAAAAAAAGAAGGTGTGAGCTGCTGCTCCGTGTTTCATGATTATTACTTTAATGATAAAATATTTGATATAATAATAAAATAATATAAATTTTATTAAAGGAGAGTAACAAATATAAATTTTATTTTTAATTTATAAATATTTCAAATAATTATTTTTTTTTCATTTACGAGATCATCAAAATCTTAAATTGATAATATAAATAACAAAAACTGAAAACTATATGATACATAGAAGTATAAAGAATAATAAATAAAAAAATAAAAAATGGACAAAAATTAATTCAGGGGTAATAAAAATAAAATGCTATGAGACTCATATCTTTTTTTATAATTATATATTTAAAAATAATTTTAGTTAATATTTTTTAAACGACATTCATTTTAACAAAATAACTATTCACATAAAAATCTTCAAATTCACTTATTACTAAACTCAAGTTTAAAAAATGAAGGTTACCCAAATTCATATTTGTAAAATCTAATTTAAAAACACACTTATACAGTGACTAACTTCAGAATGAAAATAGTAGGTCATGGAATTAATCATTGAATTTTATTAAATTCATGCTAAATAGTTCGGATGTATGGTTGGGTGGTGTATTTCTTTTAATAAATCTGTACAAGCTAGTTTATATTATATTCTTATCCTATCCATCATGTATGAATCAAAACCTGTATTGCCTATGCTAATTTGACTATGATTGATAACTAACAATAACAGAAGCATATTGTCTGTGGTTTGTAACTAACTTGCGCATTCTAGTCACGAATGTGCTATAAGCTCCATTGAAAAATGCAGAGGTAAACTAAGAATGATTAAGTCATTAACAAGTCAAATATAAAAAGACAACCACAATCCTAAGTAGAGAAATGATTTAAACAGGGACAGAAATGGTTGATTCATGGGCCGAGGTTTGCACAAACTTAACTACATCTGCACTTTTGAGGCCTTTAGCTTCACAAAAAAGTTTCCAACCGCTTTCAATATAAACTTCCTTATGAGTGCGGCCAGTCCAGATCAATTTGCAAATGTAAGAAACTCCATCTTTGTTTACAAGATTGCAATCAGGCTACCTAGCTTGAATTACGTTCCACACAAAGTTCGATATACTTAACAAAGAAATTGTTAACGAATATTAATTTAACAAATTATAGACAAAGTTGTAAGTAAGAGACTAATACATTGCATAAGAAGTTTTACCTAATGTTACAACTTTTGAAGGAAACTTTGGAATTATACTCCTACTTTAGTGTAAGCCATGCACGCACATATTTCAAAGAAAGGCATCTAAAAGTTCGCCATGAAGCATTTACATTAATCAACTTTCGTGTTCCTTAAGTGAATGGTGCTGTATTTTGAAGTACACTAATCACGATATGGGGTACAAAGGTCCCTCTAATAAAAGAAAAAAAAAAAAAGGCAATTATGGTGTTGAAGTAAAACAAACATGTGACCAAAACAATTTTGTTGAGCCAACAGTCACATACAATCTGAATTGATAGAAAGCAATAACTTATAATAGATACTTGAATAAACAAGTTATACATATAAAATAAGCCCGCTTCCTTAAATAAAAGCTCAAATTTCCTGACAATAGCTACCAAACACACCACAAGCCATGACAAATACATTGGCAAGCATTCACACACTAAGATACACATTGGTGTAGTACGGTTGTGTTATACGTGCCCCAACTGTGGGTAAATGATCCAGCCAAATAAAAGAAAACAAGGAGCCATGGATGATAGCGTTATTAATGGATATCGAATCTTACTAAAGGTCCTCCTTCAGCTTGATGCTTGTTAAGTTGCACAGTCCAACCAGGTAAGTCATTCATGTGCTCTTGGGTTTCAATTGATACAAGGCCGCTTCCCTCGCCATGTGTAGGTGAAGTAAATGATGGACTGTCATTTTCATATACATATTCATTACTATCCGAGCCAGAAGACACTTGTATAACTTCACCACTTGATGGCGGAGGATATTGTATTTCAACTCCATTGGGGTCCATCAACTTGAACTCAAACATATATTCAACCTCAATTGCCGCACCGTCAGTCAAGCTATACCTCGATTCAAGGTTCAGCCACCCATCATAAAGTGCACATATTGTGTCATGGTTACTATATTTCATGAGAATCACGTGACCAACTGGGTCCTGAAAAAACATCGATTTTTTGTTAACATCATATCCATAATCACGGTGGAATTTAGGCAATGTAACTCCAAAACGCTGGAACAAATTTGATAATGTATTCATTAGAACATAAAATATGAAATGGAAAGGGTTGTACTCATATGTTTGTGGTGTGGAAATATACACCAATTTATGAAACCTTACCTGGTTAGTGACGCAAGTTATGGTAAATCTTCGAGATGCGTTATTGGACGGGCCACTGGAGGAAGGTGTCATGCTGTAAATATGGGACTACTTATTAACCAATAATGCTTACGCAACATCATAGAAGGTTGTAACAATTAAAAAAAAAAAGTTAGTTTCAATTAAATATTCAATTGAAGCTTGACAACGTTAATTTTGCACACAAAGTGCTTCAATTGAAGCTTGACAACGTTAATTTTGCACACAAAGTGCTATTAAATGATAAAGAGAAATAATCTATAAAAGTGAAAAAAATTATTCTACAACTTTTACACAATAAAGCCTTACGTTTTAGCTTTACAATGTTGACTTTCCTGGTTTTTAAAAAAAAATTTGGTTCGCTGGGTATAATCAAAATATTTGGCGTAAAGTGCTGTTTTTTTTTTGGGTTATCAACAAATGCTGCATTCTTGACATCCTCAAATAAGACACAAAATGTTATTGAATTTAGACACCATAACTTAACGGCGTACTGTAGAAATTGCCCCAAAAAATAGAATCCTAGCATGCAACAATGCTTACGATATGAACTACACTAAACTCTGCACCATCATTTTCAACTTTAAACTCATCTTATCACAAACCAAAACTTATACTATTTTAATAAAACGTCTTATCCCAAACATCTTATGCATGAATAATATTTTAATAAAACAAATACTGAACAAGGAATTAAATCAAACAATTTACAGTCATAAACACATACCAATGGTTCACCATATACTCACACGACTACCCAAAATGCAAACCCCGTCGAGGTGTGGAGGTGAAGACATCTACCTGATCGACAGAGGAAAATGAAAAGAGAAAGTGGGAAACCGAAAGGGGAGTGTGCGAAAATGAAAATTGAAGGGGAAAGGGGTGACGCCGACGGTTTGCTATGGGCTATTCAAGTATTCATTCAAGACATGCTTTTTCTTTGTTCATTTTATTGATAAATAATTGTGAAATTAAATAATTAAAAATTAATTTTTATAATTTCATTCTATTTAAGTTTTAGCATTTGTACTTTTTTCTTTCTATAACGATACTTATATTTTTACTTATTTAAAATTTATGCCAAACTTGTATGCCAATTCTCCAAACAAAATACCATATTAGAGTCATTTTGGAACAATTTCCTTATCTAGGCTAGTCTTTGACATGCAGGCAAAGTGCTGCATCTTTTATTTTTTTCCCCACATGAGCTTAGCTTCAGTCTATGTGGCACTAAGCATAGCACCACGTTGACTATTGTTGACATTGAGGTCCCCACTGTAAGTGATAGCTCTGTTGGATGGCGCATTCTTTAAGGTTTCTATCACCTGGCTGAGCCTGACTCTTCCTCTTCCTCTTCCTCCCTTCTTCCCTCTCTCATTTTCGTTCTCTTCTTTTCCGACACATGCATCACCATCTCCCTCTCCCCGGCATCTGTAGCATCACCATTTCTTCTTTTCTTCCTTCCTGAGCCACCATTTCAGCTGACTGTTGGACAGCTCTACCAGTCAGCCTCCATTTTCATTGAGGTTTTTTTTTTTTTTTTTTTTTTTTAAAATAATGCATCCATTGTAAGTATGTAGCCTCCAACTGTAAAATAATGCAACCTCCATTGTTTTGTTTGGCTGCCATTTTCGTTTTCTTTAAATATTATAATTTTTTAAATAATAGTATATTTCTGATTAGTGTTTTTCTTTTGATGGAGAATTAACGTATTTTTTATTTGTATTTCTGATTTTTTTATTTTTGTTATTAGTACATTGTTTTTTTAATGTATTTGTGTGATTACGTGTGAGTTTTTGTTGTAATATTCTGTTTTTTAATTAATATACTGCTTTTTTATATAGATTGAATATATGTAGACATTTAAATAAAAATATAAATAATTAGAAATTGGTTAATTTTTTATTAGTATATGTATATATAAAATTTAACTAAAAATTCACTAATTAAAATAAATTAACAACAAATTTTTAGTCATTATTAATATTAATAAAAATGTTAGACATAGTTAAATTTGAATAATTTCACAAAAAGTTAAATGATTTAAATATAATAAATACACTAAAAGTAAAATGCTTTAGGTAAAATTATAATAAATTGGCTAATGATTTAAATATTAATAATAACTTTTTTACAAATAGTAATAATAATATAATAATTGACACATAGTTAAATTATTTGTCAAGATATGTACATAAGCATAATTAAAATTTAAATGATTTCAATAAATGAAAAAATTAAATAATTTAATCATTATTAGAAATATTGCTTAGACAAAATGATAATAAATTCCCTAATGATTTAAACATTAATAATAACATTTTAGAGAAACTAATTGTAAGAATATTTATATTTAAATGTAACTGTAAAAGTTTAATATACTAAATATTATGAAAATTTGAATAATATTAAGTTTAATATATATATTTAAGGTCCAATATAAATATTTTAAATATTGATAATAAAATTGTAAAAATATGTATATTTAAATGTAATAGTAATTTCAAAATTCAATGTTAATAAATCAATTATCACATTTCAATAATTGCAGCATAATTAAAAATTAAATAATTTAAACATAAATGACATATAGTTATGGCATCAACTAGCTCTAGTTCGTCCTTGTCTTGTCATCCTAGCTAGATGATTCGTCTTTACTGACCATCCAAATACTCACTTCTTTCAGCACGTATGGAATGAAAGAAAGGATCGATAGAATCCTACATGTGAGAAAGTCGTATGCAACACGTGGTGATGATCTTGCAGATGGACTTGTTTTTCTAGGGATTGTACGGATTGGGTCTTGGCTCGTTAACCATCACTTGATTAGTGTACTCATGCAGCAATGGAGGCCGGTGACACACACGTTCTGTAGGGCGAGTGCACAATTACACTCCAGGATTTTGCCATCCAGTTTGGTTTACCTATTGATAGGTTGCCTGATACTGGAGTTGGCATTGTTCAAATCATACCATTAATGTAGAGAACTTTGGCTGTAGTGCCATCAGGAGATAAAACATCAGCAACACAATTGAGCATGAAGTGGCTAGACACCTAGTTTCTGTTTGATGAAAACATTTAGTATACTGAAAAGCAGCTGTAACAACATGCACGTGCGTACATCTTAAGGCTTATTGGCGACCTTCTATTTGTTGATCATTACTCCCACTACATGCATCTGATGTACTTGCAACTTGTTGAGGATCGCGCAGTAGGTATTCTTGGGGTTAAGCCGTCCTAACATTTTTGTATAGGGAGTTGTGCAAAGCAGTAAACTATGTTAGGTAGGAGAGTTTAGGTGTGGGTCTATTGTTTCAATTGTGGGCATGAGATAGATTTCCCATCATTGCTCCAAGATTATTGAATCCTTTATTTTTGGAAATTGATGAGGCACCACTTGGCAGACAATTAGTTACACTTACTCCTTTCATAATGTTTATATATAGTCATTTGTTTATGTTTAAATCTAACTGATTTTCATTGATGTGGAAAATAACATTTGGAAGGGCGCAAAAGATTTTGTGCAAAGTCCTATGCATTCACTACCAAATTATAGATATCGTCTAGAGCAAATGACGAGAAGAGATGTAAGAATTATAATTATATTTATCCTAGGTACATCAATATGACTGTATTCATTCTAATTGGAAAAGTCTTTATTTGCAAATTGTTTGGTAGCCATATACTCTTGAGGTTATAGCCATGCTCCCGTAGTCATGCTTAGATAGGCATGACATATAGCCTGCGGTCGTCCCTATAATATGCTTTCATATTGTGGAGTGGATCAACTTGATTGCATGATATGACAATTTGGTTATGATTAACACATTTCAATCCTGCCTATTCAGCTCAACTACCTACATGATATCATGTTATAGGATAAACAGGAATATTGGCATCATGAGCATCGACAATATATTGAGATATAGAACCAACGCCACGAGTTAGTGTATGTTGGTGAGCCCCTTGTAAGAGATTTGAGTTTAAACTCAAAATATATGACATGGTATTTTAGGGTTGTAAGCTCCAAAGCCCTTGTAATATATTTTTTTTTCTATTTAGTTTTGATGATTAACAAACTAGAATGAAAGTATCAAGTTATTGCTCTAGCAATTTTTGAGTGGATTACTGCCTTCTCGTGAGTTTTCTTCTAAGCTTTGATGTACAAACCTTAAAAATATATATGAGAAAGTTCATAGGATGGCTGGAAGATCACTAAAATTTAATGAGAAATATCAATGATAATTTGAGAAAGTTGATCAAAGAAGGTAGCACCTAAAATAATGCAACTCAAAAAGAAGTTTGAAGAATCTCATGAACATAAGATTAGAAGTTTGAAAGATGTTTCAAGAGCAAGATTTCTCTATAATCATCATGACAAAGTCACATCATCTAAGTAAAGAAAAATCGACTTGAGAAGAGTTAAGACTTAAGAAAGTTAATTGACAAACTTGATAAAGTTGGAGTTGAGAAGAGTCATGAAGAACCTTCTCATGTTACTAAAGGACAAATTGTACTTGTATGTTGAGTCAGCTGAAAGGAGTTGTTATAGTAGCTAGTAATTGTCTAGTGTACAATAGAACCATTTAAGACTTCAACAGTCATTTTTTGAACATTATATAAACAACGAACAAAGTTGAATACTCTTCTCATCTCTTCTCTTGTTACCTACTAGTACGAGCTTAGCTAAAATCTTCTTGTAGGTGTTTATACTGCTCTAAAACTTGTGTACATCTGCTTTTTGAGTGTTTAGCTAAACACTTATTCCTACTACGATCTTGAGTGATTGTAATGTGAGCTAGCAAGTTATGCTAGTCACTTGTTATTGGTGTATGAGCTTGAAGAGGCTGTGAGGCAAATAGTGCTTGAAAATTAGCTTGGAGAGGCTGCAAATAAAATAATACTTAGCGTTTTAGTGAAAAATCTCAACAGGGAGTTAGTGACTGAACATAGTCCGCATGGTTTTGGGTTGAACTGATAACTCTATGAAATAAAGTTATTTAATCTCATTTTGTTCATTAAAGTATGCTATATCCTTAGTATTTGCATTAGAAGCCTTAGTTTTATTCTAATTTTGATAAAAAATCCTTTTTGGGTTAGTTGTTTAATGTTTATTTAGTATTTTCATAATCTTTTTCATCAAATTACTGAAATTTTTATCATTAATGATACTACTTATGGGTTAATAAATTGTGCTTTGTATGTGATGACTATAGAAAAGGTCCAAAGATAAGTGCAAGTGAAGATTTGAGCACTTGGTGAAATTTTTGGTTGGAAGACTTGAATTTTGGTGAAAAACATTTAGACCTAGTTATCTTCCTCGGAGTATAACTCATACTACAGACCTCGGATTGAGATGATCTTGGTGGCTATGGAAAGCTAATAAAGAGATCCTTATGAAGACATCAAAATCCCATTCTATCGTTTTGAGGGCGAAAATAAGCATGCAAAATAGAAACGTATTGTTATTAGGACTATCAGACCTTAAAGGAGTAAAATAAAGATATCTGGAGCTAGAGAAGTCCAATTAAGGTGATTCTAAAGCCTCTTGAAAGCTGAGACATAGAGCTACAATTTCTCCATTGACATAAGAACCAATTCCCTAACGATCAGGCATTACAAATGTTAGAAGTTGAAAAATACTGCTAAAAAACCTGAAAGGCTAGAGCCGCGGTGCTAGAACTCCAAGGCCATGGTGCCAATGCGTATGGAGAATTTAAATGTTTTAAAACTCTTGTAATTTGGAGGATTTTCACATAGATCTTTTTAGAACCCTTTTAGAGGATATTTCTACCCTAGGAGAGAAGCTTTCAAGCCTTCAAGATTTTAAAGATCAAGAGTTAAAGATTGAAGATTTGGATCGCTTGTTTTCTTCTTCTTCTTTGATTTCTTTCTTTGATTTCTTGTTGTCATGATGGTGGAACTTCTTGAATTATTGTTCTTGTTTCTATTTTTCATTATGAACTAAGTTTTTCAATCTATGATTGCAATTGAACCCTTTATGTAATTTGAGTCTTTCTTTTTCCCTTCTTTTTTAATTTAATGAGGATTAAGTTATTTATTTCATCTTGTTTTTAATGTCTTTAATTGATTGGCCACCAGTTAGAGTGATTTGGTAAATCTAAATTGAACTTGGGAAAGGGAATTTTGGTTTAAGCTTTAGATGAAATAACACGTGTTCAAATTATTAAGGTATCAAATGAGATGATTCATTTGCAAGATAGGGATATATTTGTGAGCTATGTATAATCTTGATTAGGACTTGATCTTAATATTTTCTTCTTCAATTTGTTCTCATAGGAATATAGGGAGTGAATAAAGAGATATCTTTATATGACCATCGGGAGATACATATGAAAAAATTAGATCCCTAGGTTAACAACACATAATCATTAGATAGGAAGGGATTTTAAGTGAAATATTGGGGATACTGTAACTTTAGGCTCATTCATATCGGTAATTTCATCTTTAATTTTTACTTTGCAACTTTTCCTTTCTTGATTTTCATTTGAATTTAGAGATTTAACTTATCTTGGTGTCAATTTAGCTAAAGTTAGGATTTCTCAATTTTGGTACTTAACATTAGTATAAATACAAATCTCTGAGGGAACAATATCTATTCATTTTATTACTTATGTGACATGTGCACTTGCATAGATATGCTTTTAGATCAACATGAATCAGTATAAATCTCTAGTGTTATAAGCTTTCTCATCCCTTATCTTGAGTTTTAATACTCTTTTGTGATCATTTCGAACTTGACAAGTCATTTTTTGTAAGCTGCAAACTAATTTTCTTTTACTAAAGATAACTCAACTAATAAAGTTTTTTGAAACTTAAGCTTCCGCGATTTTGATCTATTTCTAATCTTATCTAAGGTGTTGTTTTTTTAGTTTGTTAGTTTCAAAAATAGTTTAGAAATTTATCTAATTATAATCTTCATATTCTTTTAGTGCATTTTGTGGTATATGAATTAGTTAAGAAAGGTGATCATTCTTAACTTTAACGTATGCTATCTCTGAACTTTCTCAACTCTAAGTTTTTAGACTTGAGAAAGGTTTGAGGAAGGTGGTTGTGTTTACAAAAAGGTTCAAAATTCAAGGAGCACAACTCAACACCTCATTGTGCCTTTGCCAACTTCAAGGGTGACTCACTGATGGATTACACCAGATGGGATGAGAAGTGGATTGATGGTAGTATCATTACATCCTATCTAATGGTTCGTTATGTGTAAATTGATAGTAAATTTATTAATGTTTACGTCTCTTAATATAGTCCCACCATCTTAATCAGCACCACTTCTAGAGTCCTATTAGCCTGAAGGATAGGATGCTTTTTCATTTGAGCACACGTCATAGGATGCGAGGAGCTATTGGCTATCTTACACGAGATAGATTGCATTAACATGCCTCTAGATCCTGCATCAGCTCCTCCTGTATAGGAGATTCCTAGGCCAGCTAGGGATGATGCCATGAGATACGCACAAAGGGAGGGCCCAGGACTTAACACGAGGAGACGACTTGAGGTCCCATAATATTCACCATGCCAATACCTTCACTAGCACCTTCATATAATTCACCCACGAGAGTACTTCCACCTGGTGCTTATTACATGCCTTCGCATTTTCTTTATGCCCTGCCTGTGGTACTAGCTCTTGCACGAGACCCAAGCGCTTCATCGCCTAAGAGAGTACCTCCTACACGAGATCTAGGCACTTCGGTTGAGTGTTATATTCCATCACTTGTTCTTTCACTGAGTGCTCAAGCATTTTCACCAAGTCAACAGGTGTTTTCACCTATTCAAATCCCATCCACTACATTGTGGTCGCCCCCTTCCTTTGGCCAGTTATTTTTCTCATATACTCCACCATATTCACCTGTCCAGCAATTTACCACTTCACGTGCCTTTATTATTCGACCATATGTTGAGAGTGATACTAATGTTTGTGAGGGTGATACTAATGTTTATGGGGGTGAGGTTGTGAGTGATACATCGTATGAAAGTGACGACGAGGCTATGAGAGAGGTTGTTGGTGAGGCTGGGGGGCGAGTCAACTAAATAGGCTACGGGAGAAGTTGCTGATCAGGGTGCAAATGCAACAGTGTGTCAACTTCGAAGGAATTTGCCATGTATCAAGAGAAAGAAATGTTGTTGCAGCACACATGTTCACCTGAGCCATCAGATTGACTTGTCATTCATGCTTTATATGTATCGGCTTCTTTCTGATTTCATTATGTGTACATGTGTATATCATACTATTAAACGTTTTGTAATCTTTTCTAATATAATCATTGGTTTACTTCCTTTATTTAATTTTTTTCTAATTTAATCATTGGTTTATGTAACACCCTCTTGATTAATATAAGCCACGTGATTTTATTACTTCTTATTATTATTGATAATTCATTATATTTATTTTCTAGACCCAAAATTAGACTAGTCATATCAATTATAAATTTTGATATTCTACTAATAATAGACAATATGGTTAGAAGATTTTAATTTGGAAAGTAATTTTGTATCTAACATAAAAAAAAAACCATGAACCCTAAAGAAGATACTCTATTACTTGACTCACAAGTAACCATGGGGTAATAAGATGTGTACATGGCAAATTCATGGGAGAAGGTAAAGATTTTATATAATCCTAAGTTATGTCATGAAGATAATTAACTTAGTTAATCTATAAAGATAGTGATTAAATTAAATAAATCTTGTATGAGAAAGTTATTGGTAGAAGAATTTTATCTTTTCTATTGAATGAAAAACATGTCAAGAAAGTGAAAATCTTACATGTAACTAAATTAAGATATAAAAAGCATTTTACTTAAATTTCCATTAAATAAATAAATATGTTATTCTATGATAATTATGATGAGAAACTAATCTAACTTAGATAAATTTTATCTAACTAAAACCATAAACTCATTGTAAACCCAGGCTGCCCCGGTAACAACTTCATACTCCTACTATCCAACAGGTTAACCACACTCTTTTTACTACACATAATCAAAGCCATTACATTAACCTTGCACCAGAGAAATAGAGAGAACAAAACCAGCAGGGAAGAAGAGGGACATGAGACACTTGGAGGAGGAACTTTTGAAGCTGTCCATCAGGGTGAAGGATGGCTCCTTTGCTTCAGCCGCAGAGGAGAAATTGAAGTGGAGATTGAGCTCTTCCATCAACACCTATCATTTTCTTGAAATCGTGCTTCAACGAGGTAGGAACCAAGCTAACTACTCTCTGTTTTCTATGTGAAAACGAGTTGCTACATGGGGTTTTTGTTATTTTGCTTTTCGTCTCCTCCCCTATCTCTCTGGAATTTGGGATTGAATTATTGGGTATATGAAGCAGTTTGAGGGGCTGAAAGAGGGCTTGGGGTTTTATTCATTCTTTCATTTTTTTTTTACTGTCTTGAAGCTAAGAAAACATGCAACCCAAAATCTTCACTAAAAATGACTAAATGTGAAGATGGGTAACTGTGGTCTTGTTGTGAGAATAGGTACAGAACCAAGAGTGTATGGAGGTAATTTATGGATTTTAAGACCTCAAAATGGAACCTATACTTAATCTGGTGTTGCGAAAATTTCCTAGATTCAATAGGCTTGGAACTCATGCAAATTTTTTATGATTAGTGAAGGAACCCGTGGCTATCTTTGTTATGAATTTTAGACATATAAACTCATTTATATCCCAAAGATTATGTATGCTAATTCTCCTGGACCGTGCTGTCACTATGATGAACTTAGTGTGTTTTGTGGACCAATGGACTTGATTTTAACCTGAGAATGATGTGTATTGAACCCCTGGATTGTGGCTGTTTCATGGGAAAATTATGTGTTTTTCTGAATATGGGACTTTGGCCCAAACTTAAGAACATGGAGTGAAAGTTTCCCTTGGACTGTGACCATGGTATTGAATGGTGATATTGTATATGTGTCTTGAATGGTGGCTTGAAACTATGAATATTGTGCTGCTTGAAATCTCTAAGTGCTAGACTGTGGCCAAGAATCATGAGATAGAGGATGTGAATTGGAAAATTATGTTAAAGTGTAACCGCAATTATACTTATGCTTCTTATAAATTGCATTCTTGGCTTCTAGTTAATTAGGGATTTTAGTTTGCATGTAATGAATGTGTGATGGATTGATCTAAGCACTCAAAAATTAGTGCTATGAATATGAAAGGAAACACTTAAAAGTCAGTGTTTTAAACTTAGCACTACAAGGAAGGTGTCATACAATTCCAAGCACGCACACAAAGGGAAGAACTATATGAGGTAAAACACCAAAGGAAGGCGTTTCATTGTTAATTTATGTAAGTTATATGATGTTGCCCTATTTATTTAAATTCCTAACAAAATTTTTTTATGTATATTCTTGTGTAGATGCCTCAGCCTTGTTATCTTAAAATTTTCTATCGTTTGATATAGCTGAAATTCACTATGATATTATTTTTTATTGCTTAATTTTTACTGAAAATTTATTCTTACTCCTATTTGAATTACATGGTGTTTTCATAGTTCAAGGATAGCCAAGGGTTATCATTGTAATTGACGTGGTTTATGTATGAGTCTACATCCTCGAGATAGATGGTTTGGTGAAAGTGGTAAACAACATCAACATGTATTATGTTGACGACTAATATGTAGAAGATGAATATTTTGTAAATAATGTTTATAATGTTTTGATAGCATCACCAAACTTTGAGAGGACAATTAAGAGGTGCCCCTATGCTTAGATTATCCCCTTTTCTATATTTTTGGAAATTGAAAAGGATGTATATGTGATACCCTAACTTATAGTAATGTGAATATTCTAGTGATGTGGTGACAATGATAGTGTTGTATTTATAATTTCTTACTCTATTTTGATAACATGAATTTTAAATTATTATTCATTTTTTAGCTAAAATATCTAAGTGTTTGAATAAATAGGTGAAATATATGACATTTAAGTTATTAGGCTTCAATATTAAACTAAATTTAGATTTCTAAATCTTTCAGACTCGCCATCTTGTAATTAATCAGAGATAAAAATTTTAACTAAATAACTTAGAATACCACAGCAAGGTTAAGAGCTCTTAAGTTTAATCATGTAAGCAAAATTTTGTCTTGTATTAAATATATAATTTTGTCTTCCATTTACTTCTAAAGTTTCACTTTCAACAATTGTAAATGCAATTGGCAATATACAACTGCTTCCAGCTTGTGTCATTGCAATTAAGAGGGTCCCGCAATGCTTACCATAAAGATGAGTCTCATCAATCTATATAATCACAACATTATTGAAAGTCCAAAACAATCGATTGCAATGATTGGAAATAACGCAATCATTTGTTGCAATTTTGTAGACGTATTCAAGTGCATGAAGTTTCATTGTCTCAAGTAATCTAGGTAACATTGAGTAGAACTCATCCTGATCACCAAAAACCTTCATGATTGCTTTTTGCTTTGCTTTTCATGCCATTTTGTATGATTCTTTATTTTTAAACATGCTTTCAACCCTAGGGCAATTTATTTTTAAACATATCCTATATGATATTTTATTCTAATCTCCCATTTGTTTGATTTCTTCCCCAATATTGCTCTCATTCAGATAATAATGTTATAGGGCCAATGAAACCACCTCTTTTTTTTTTTTTATCAAATTGTAACATAACATATATTTCATCACCAACACTCCAACTACCAAGCATATATAATTTGATAGAATCAAGCTCCTGATTGGGGGCTTCCCAATTGATGTATGGGAAATGAGGAGTTGAACTTACAAAAGGATTAATTAATGAAATTGATGCACATGGTACACAAGCAACAGGAGTAACCATCTGTGTTTCTGGTTCATTATCTTTTGAGCCACCTCCAACATCATCGTCAAACTCACCGTCAACATCCGTATAGGATGATTCAAACTCCGAAATTAAAGCTTCGTCTTTACTAGTGTCAACAACCGGGTCCTTGATCCAATCTTCATCATCATCTGAAAAGTTAACTCTGGCATCAAACCGTTCAAAATCCCTTGTATGAGTTGCATCAATAATGATATTTTCAAATGGTGTAGACAATGGAGTATCCATGTGGCATGAAATAGCAGGTATAGATGAACCACCTTCATCTACTATTGGAATGTCACAATTCACTTCATTAGACATAATCTTAATATACATTTCCATAACTGTCAAAACTGAATATTCCTCAAAAGTGTTAACCATACACTTAACATCATCATCATCTAATAGATCAAGTCTCTCAAATTTATATTCACTATGAGATATAGAGTATCTATATGTCAAACACGAAATAACTTGATTTGTTTGCAGTTTTAGTTTTAAATAATTTTTTTTCTTTTAGATGATCTAAGCTAATACTTTGTTTTATTTGTACCGGTCTTCTACAAATATCGAATATAAGACCTTTATGCCTTTTATACTTTTGTCCATTTGAATACATAAATATAAACTCATTATACACCTTCAATAACAAAATAAGTAAAAGGTAAATCATTCAAGTAATATAATAAATAATTTCACCAAAAAACATAACCTACATTATCTAAATATAAATTCATTATCAATAAAACATGATAAATTTCATAAATAGAAATAAAAAACAAAAAACAAAAAATCAAAACAAGTAAAATAAATTGTCGATAATATGTTTCAATCATAATAAGTAAATTAAAAACATAAATCATAACCAAAAAAAATTTCTCGTACTCAACTTTTATAATAACTGAATTATTCAATACATTTAAATTGAAAACAAATAACATAATAAGCAAACTAAATACGAATGCTTAATTTTTAAAATAATAGAATTATTCAATATACCTAAATTAAAAATAAATAACATAACATAACAAGTAAACTAAATGCGAATATTCAACTTCAACAACAAATGATAAATTTAAATATAACTAAAAACAAAAATTATAACAAGAAAATTAAATGTGAATAACAAAAATTGAAGTAAATATAATACAGAACGTAACAAGTACACTAAGTATGTAAATATATGTAACATAACAAAGAACATAACAATGAATATGTAAATATCAATTTTAAATAACTAATGACAAATTTAATGTATATAACCAAAAAATAATTAAGTGTAAATGATAAATAAAGTAAAAAAGTAACAAAATTAATTGGTAAATAATTAACTATCTTATTGACTAATGATAGAAAAAATCACACTTACACTAAAAAAATTTTAAAAAAATAAATTTTATAAAAAAAATTGCATAAAGTATAGAGGAATGTGGAGGAGAGTGAAATGTGTGGTGAAAGGATTTAAATGTGTGGGTATATAAAGAGGAAAAAGCACCATCTTATGTGGTGCTAAGGTTAGTGTGACGTTGAATGACACTCCCATTAAGAGTTTGGACCACTGTAGTGCTAACCATCGCACAACTTTGGTTGAAACTAAGTCCACATGGCAGGAAAAAGACACACTGTATTTACCAACGTCTCAAAAATTGCCCTGCAAAAATTATTTCAAAACTAGATTTGTAATTATGCAATGTACAGTAAATTTATTTTTAAGAAATAAATAAAATTATTATTGATTAGTAATAATCTATAATATTTATTTGAATTAAAAACTTACAAATACACAATTCACCATTCTAATTAAATGATTAAACATATATATGTGATTAAAGTTATAGTTACATGTTAGTCATAACAAATGAGGAAGAGTCAATAAATGATTATGTTTTAGTAAGAGAACTAATCAAAACTAATAATTATTATAACTTAAAGAAACAAAGATTAATGTTTACAATATCTCTCTTCAAACCAATATTTTTTGTTATTGTACTAAAAACTAATATTTGTTGTCAAAGAATTTACATAAAAAGACATCATCTGTCATTTAGAGTAATTGAAATTAATTAATATACTTACTCTTGAATGCTATAGCTTCAACTTCATCAAAATTAATAAGAATATTTGTTGGCATAAAGAAAATTTGATAACTTTTGGGGCCAGTATTTCATGGACGAATCATTGGAAAAATAATCTTTATATGAAACAAACGAAAAAAATAAATACTAAAATTATTATTATTGTTCAACTACTACCTTGATAATCTTTAATTTTACCATTGAATTATCAATATATTAGTAACTTCTTTCTTTTTCTGATAATTAGGAAGCAACATTTTTCAGCATACTCACCTTATAATGTGCAACTTAACTTTTTATTCTTCAAATATGTTTGAAAATATATAAATAAATTAAATTAAAAATAAATATAATATGTAGAACAAATCTAAATAGAACGATCGTATTGCAAATCTTGAAATAACACAAATAATTTAACCCAAAATAAAGTTATACAAACAAAAGAAATAATCTGAAGACTTTATGGTACATTTCTCCTTTTGTTCAAAAGTTCTCTTATAAAATTAACATTTACAAATATTTATACCAAGACGTAATAATTATTATTATTAAATTGGACTTGTCGTGATTTTTTAAAATAAATTTCAGTCTAATACATTATGTTTATATTCCTCTTTATGATCAAAATAAACATTTTAGAGATAAGTTCAGTTAAATTTTAGTCAAATTAGAATCATGGTACTTTTTGTTAATAATATTAGTTATTATAATAACCAAAACTAATGTTAATTGGGCTTGTGATCAAATCATAGTCAATGCTAAATTAATGTAAATTTAAAAATAAATTAAAAAAAGTAAATTACAAAATTAAATATAAATTTGAAATTTAAATGTATAGAATTTAAAATTTAAGTTTAAATTTCAAATTTAAGTGAATGTAGTTATTAAATTTGATTTATTTATTTCTCTAATTTTCTCCTAATTTATGTAGACTATAATTTTTTCATAAAAATATGATTTGATATATTAGTTTTATTATGTTACTTTTAAACCATGATTAAACAATTTATCAACAAAAAATAAATAAATCAAATCGAAAATAATGTATTGTACCAAATAAATACCCTCTATGTATCCAAAAAAATTATAAATAATATATTTTCCACCACAAGTTTTAATTCTTAGCATTTGATTAGGACCAAAGTGATAATTCTTAATTAAATGGGATTATAATTTAACCCAAAGAAATATTTATAATTGTTAAGATTTGAGTTTGTATCCCAAAGTATGATTAAGATTTAACTTTAAAAGCCACATTCCATAACATGCTTCTTATATTTTTGTTTTAATAAATTTTAACTTTGAATAATTTAGCTAATTTATATAAATAAATAAAACCAAGCAATGTAAAATTTAAAAAAATCCCTTATTTGAGTGAAAAAAAGCTACAAAAAAATAAAAAACTTTAAAACAATCTCTAATTTTCTTCTCTATTTTACATAAATCAAGCTAAGGATGGAATGATTAAATATAGAATTAAATATAAAATTTAAAATTTAAGTGTATATTCAATTCAATCAAATTTGAATGATTAAATGGAGAAAAAATATCTGACTTTTACGTATTAAATGTCCCTAATTTTCTCCCAAGTTATGTTAACAATAATTTTAGTATATTTATGATTAATATGCACCAATTCAAATCAATTTTCAAGGAATAATTAATGAATCGATTTGACGCAATCAATAACATAAAAGATGTAAAAAAATTTCATAAAAAAACTTGTATACATAATTAATGAAAATCTGATAAATAGGCTTTTGGAAAATATATAGGTAGAAAAGAAGTCTACATATAATTTCTGAGTAATTATGTTTAATTGAAAAAAGGAATATGCATGAAAGTTTAGAACAATTTTTTTTTTCGTAAAATACACTTTACATTTTAAGTGATTCGAATTTAAAATTAAATAATGCTAAAATATTTTAATTATTTTAAGTAGAAATAATAAAAAACAAGTTTCAACATTAAATATTTTAAAATTTATAATTATTTAATATTTTTTAATAATTAATAAAATTATTAATAAAATGCTATTTGCACTTAAAAAAATTATTAAAACCGATTCAATAAAAAAAAACTAAGTTTGGGATTTTTCTAAAAATTTTGGTTCATGCATGGATATGACTATTTTAATTTTATTGGTTTTCTATTACAAAAATAAATTTTTAGGTTTTAATTTTTTATTGGATATGATGTGAGGGCACACCTTATTAGGAGTATGTTTGAACACTTGATGCGATAAAGAGCATTTAGTAATTTTCGGGAGGAAAAGTAGTCTATATGAAATTTTTGTTTGAAAATGTTTGAGCGAAAAAAGAAAGTCCGCATGAACTTTTGGGAGAAATCAATGTATATTTTATAGAGTAAATTATTTTTAACTTTTTATTTATTTATTTATTTTTTTTACAAATACTTCTTTATTTTCAAAGCCTATGTAAACCTCCCTTAAGAAGTGAGGTATGTGTAGCATGTTTTTAAAATATAAGGGAGGTCTATGTAAGTACTTATGAAGTTATGGGTAAATTTTTTCAAATACTTAAGTGAGTATGTATAGGTTTTGAAAATAGAGAAGGGTTTGTGAAAAAACAGATAAATACAGGGATGATTAGAATAATTTACTTTATTTTATTAGATCAAATTTGATCTATCCGTTTTTCTAATTTTTTTTCTTAATTTGTTTTGACAATAATTTCAGTATATTTGTGATTAAAAGATTTAAATAGGCCTTTGGAATTTCAATGTTTTTATGATTAAAAGATTTATATGCCTTTAAAAAAATCTGGTAATTACTTATTTAAAATTAATGATTAGATGTAATAATTGAATTAATATATAATTAAATTCATAATTAATGACAATCTAGTACATGGATTCCAGGAAATTTTTTAGTAAAAAATAATCTTAATGAAAGATTGAAAAAAACTTTTAGAGAGGACTCCTACATTTATATATTATATATTATATAATAGATTTCTTAATTATTATCTACTTAACCTTCTCAATTCCAATTATAATGTAGATATTAACAATACCAGAACAATTTATATCTATATACATATTATTAAAGCTAACTCTGGCAAACATTCTAATGCTACATCAGCTTTATTGTTGATTTGGCATCTTTAAAGAATTAATCAAATATTGTGACGATATGGACTTCATGATATTCTTACGTGGCTAACTTTGTTGTCTTACCTTTTCATATTTCTCATCTATTTTAACAAATTCCTCTTCAGCTTCCTTTTACTTTTCCTATTAGAATCACTCTCCGTCCCTTTATTCCTAAATCCAAATTTTCTGCAGTATGTGAATTTAGTCTTTCTATCCTATCTTCAGGGATGGAGCCTTTTGTTGCTGTAGGAACGCCCAACATTTTTCAAAATTTTATTTTTTTTTCAAGCTTTTCATTTTGAAAAATTAGAATTTATTAATTTAGCCCCCAAATCAGATAGTTTTGTACTTTGGCCCCCAACCCGTTCTTATATTGGAGGTTGAATTTCAAGGTACCAACAAAAAGTACCATTTTTTAGCCCTTTTTAGTAGTTGTTTTATTGAATTCTTTGATTTTATCCTATATCTTACATTACTATTTCGCTTGCAGGTATTTTACCCATTTGCAGACTTGACCAGTACATATAACAAGGCCTGTTCGATAATACTTCATTTCTTATTGATGTAATTTGGACATATAAATAAATTCAAAGAATAATTTCCTACAAAAATAAAAAATTAAAATATATTACCACACATTTAATTCATAAATTAAGTTATCATTACAAAAATTTGTTTAAATTCTATTGAAATTTTTTTTTACAAATATTAATATATAGGCATTTGCATATATGTAGTTTACAGACTAATATGATATTATAAAAATATTTAGAAATTATAATTAAAAAATTAAATATAAATATTAATATGCAAACGTTTACAAAAATATTCATAAATCATATTTAAAAAAATGAATTATAACTCATGCATTGCAAGAGTTAATGGACTAGTTATTTTATAAAAGTCAAGAATAAATAAGGAAGTAATAATTATTTCCTCTTTATTGTCGATTTTAATTGATGTATAAGAGGATATTATTTTTAATGTGTCTATTAATTATATTATAAGTCAAACATATTAAGAGAATATTATTTTATTATTTTTTTTGTAAATAAAAAATTTAAATTAAGAAAAAGGCTCGTCGCATACTTTCAGGTTCATTAAACATTTATAGAGATACTTATAAATAACTTATCAATAAAAAAACTTAAATTATTTTCTTTATTAGCCACAAATTCCTTCTTAAATCAGGCCTTAGTTGATTAAAATCATAATTATAAAATAATTTAGGAATAAATTAATTTCAACATAAAATTAATTTAACCATAACCTGGATAAGTGTTAAGATTTTTTATTCTAATTAACATAATTATAGGGATATATAAGGCTATTTGATTGGATATTTTAAATTTAATAAAATATTTAATACGATTTAATTTTCAAAAGTAAAAAATAATGACATAATTATTTTACTAACTATATCATTAAAGTGTATTCAATTAGATCAAATTTGAGAGATTTATTTCTCTAATTTTTTTAATTTTAAATCAATTATAATTTTTAAATTTATTAATACAATAAGGTATTCAAATCTACTATAATATTATAGGATATTGTCCCATATTAATAGTAGTGAAATATAATTTTAATGTAATAACTGTGATAAATAAATTTATCTTTACAAAAATTGAAGTGTATTTAATTAGATCAAAGTTTTTTCATTAATTGATTCAATTACGAGGTTTCTTCATTAGAATGTATTCAATTAGAACAAATTTAATATATCTGTTTCTCTAATTTGTGTAGGCAATTGTAACATTTCTTAAATCATAAAAGATATATTTATACATAATTTTTATTTATGCATTGTTTTATGTAACCCACTAGAATTTTAGAAAGAGTCTAAATTATATAATGAAAATTTATTTAGAGTAATAATTAACTCTAGTTAATTATGGGTTAGTCTTGAAGTTAAGCTCACAAAAGTAACCTAGAGCCTAAATCTCTAAGCATATGAATAACCATAGCCCAAATAACCCAAAATCCAAATACATAAGGCTTAGAAGAAGACAAACAAGTTGTTTTAAAAGAGGGAAATGTTAGGTAGTTTCTTAAGAGAAAATTTTAAAGAATAAACCTATACGTTAATGATAAAAGAATAAAAAAATATATCTTGTAAAGAAAAGTGGTTCATATAAGTTACAAAAGAAGAAGTGTGGAAGTTTCTAAAAAAATTAATAAAAGTAATTGACTACTTAGGGACTAAGTTAAGCAATAAATTGATAAAAGACTAATGGGTCTTCTTTGGATAGAAGCCATGTGAAAGAGAGAAAAGGAAGCTCTTAAGCAATCTAAGTCAATGAGAAAAGAAGAAGCAAAAAGAAATCAAGTAAAGGAGAAAAGGAAGCTCTTAATCAATCTAAGTCAGTGAGAAAAGAAGAACCAAAAAGGAATCAAGTAAAGGATATGTCAAAGAATAAACTAAATGTAATGATGAGTAAAAGACAAAGAATTTGCCTTCCAAGAAGGCCTTCACAAGAGAAAGAGGAAGATTGAGCATGTGAGATGTTTATAGGAAGAAAACACAAAGATAAGTCTTCCAAGGAATCTAGACAACTTATTTAAGAAGGCAATCATTTATGGATAAAATGAATGTAGGAACTCGCATAAGATAGAAGAAAAGGAAGAAGAAAAGTAAAACAAGTAAAGAATATTCTTTGAGTATTATTCTTAGGCATTAATGCATATAGACTAAAACTTATTGAACAAACTAAGTATGTTAGTAGAATAAGATAAAAAAGAGAAACTGTAAGGTAAATTCCTAAAAACGAAAGTGAAGTTGCTTGTTCAAGGAGGATTAGAATATTCTTTAAAATAATTCTTCATGTAATTATGAACAAAAAGACAAAGATAAAAAAAAAACTAGTGTGAACATAAGACAAATCTATTTTTAGTTTAGAAGTTCACGTGTAAAACCATTAGGAAGTAAGAAAGTCTTCTAAGTTAAGTTAATCAAGTCAATATAGGACATTAAGACTTGTCTTCTAAGAAAGAAGAAAAGTGAAATAAGTAAAGAATATTCTTTAAGCATTATTCTTAGGCATTTATTAGCAACAAGACAAAATAGAATGTCTTGCAAATGCAAGCCATTCACGTGAGGCAATGAAGGAAGGTTAGATGGTTCTTCAAGTTAACCTTAAGTCAAGGATAAGACTCATTATTAGGGCGCAATGATGGTTAAACTAATTAGAAGCAAGGAATTTAGTTGGAAATCAATAGAAAATTTAAAAAGTAACTAAGTCAACCAAATTAACCCTAAGTAATCTAAGAACTTAGTTAGAAAGCAACTAAACTAAGCAAACTTAATTACTTCATATAACTAAGTCATGATGAGTTTAGAGATAAAAGCCACTTAAAGACATTTGATTGGTTAGAAGAAAAGCAAGTTTTCATTAGAAGGGAATTGAGTCAAAGCATATGGTTAAATTAATTTAGAAGAAATTAATAGTCTTCCAAGACCTAATCTACGTGTGAGTGTAGGGAGAGTTACTTTAATTCATTAAAATTCCAAACAATCATTAAAGAAAACAAAATTTACACAAGCGACAAGGAGTCCCACAGCCATGCACCCTAAGGGAACCAAATGAAGCAACTAAGTTACTCAAATTAGTCATGGCCATGTATCTTTAGGGAAACTCAATTGAGCAACTTAGTTACCTTCTTCAACTAAGTAATCATTAACCTTACTAGATAAGGTGACATATGTCAAAGCAAAGACTTAAACACATGATCTTAAGCAAGAAGCAATCCTCCTAGGACAAGACAAACACACACTTATGGCCATGAACCTTAGAAAAGAGAATTGAGTAACTTAGATACTCTAATGATGGCCTAAGTAGATAAGATGCCATGTGGCATCACCCTCACTAAGACATGGATTAAATCACATGTCCTTAATCAAGAGGCAATCCCTTTTAGCAAGGAACCACCCTCAAGACACGCACTCACTCTCCCCCTCCCATTCACATGGCCAAGCATCCCTAGAAGCACTATAAATACCTCCCTTATATGTTTCTCATGCACACATAACTACTCTAAGTACCAAAATTCTACCCAATTGCCTAGAGAAAGCACACTTTTATGTGGACTTACCAAAAGATGACCAACCAAATCTAGCTAGTTCAAGGTAGGGAATAATAACCTTCTCTCATTCACTCTTGTTGAATATGTTTCTACTTGATGTATTTTAAATGATGATGAACATGCTATTATTGTTTCCATGACTCATGATATGTTTTATTTCTCAAGCTTATGATACTTTCATTTTGAAAGATTAAGATCATGGACTATGAAATTCAATAATATTATGTTTTATTACCAAAAGCTAGAAATGATCTTTAAAGGAGGTGATCTATATGATTTTGAGAAATAATCTTTATGGGAATGATTTCACAAGTTTGGAAATGACCCTCAAAGGAGGTGATCCCGCATGATCAAGGCCACTTTGATGGTAATGCCATTTCAGTGGTAAGGTCACTTCGATAGCAATGGCGAGAGAACGCCCTTGCAAGCGGAAATAGCTATATTCTTATGTTATGTTTGTAATCATGGTATAAGGTCTCGAAAGCAAAGAAAGATTGGTAATATAACATATCAAGGAATAAAGAACTCATTGAATAAGAGTAAAGTTAGAAGAGAAATTATTTTCTGCATTAAGTAAAACTGTGAACATCATGGTTTTGAAATTAACTGTTATTATTTTCTACTAAAATTTCTATCTCACCTTTATTTGTGATATTTCAAATTAAGTTTACGTTGATTGTGCACCCAACATAGGCCCTATCCGTCCAGTCCAAGGCATACATATTAGCCATGGATAATAACATTCCATGATTCGAATTAGATTTCACTTTATGTGAAACTTAATGTAATTATAAGATAACATTACCTTGAGAGGTTATGTATGATAAACTAATCTAGACCCCTCCCATTTTGATTGTAAAATAGTTAACAAGGTGACTCTGTAATGTATTAACCCCTAACTCATGTAGTATAAATAATACTTCTATGTTTTGTATATGATGGTATGTGATATTCTCTCAACTTTAATCTTAGTTCTAAGTGACTCATGATAAGTTTAACACCTTAGAACCTACCTCAATATATGTGAAACTATGTTTAAAGAAGTTAACATGTATATAAGCAAGTAACCAAAAACATAGAAAGCAAGAAAAACAAAACATGCTTTCTACCTCGCGCCAGCATTTAGGTGCCTAGGATGTGGCTCATCGCTTAGGCAGTGGAATCTGGGCACTTGAGCGGTGGCTAGTCCAAGACAGGGTGTTATTCTGGACCTTGGGTGCCCAGGCAGTGAAATCCCAGTGCCTCGACGGTGAGTAGGCTAAGAATTTGTATTATTTTTGCCTAGAAAGGAACAAAGTTTGATGAGTTATATGGATTCTAATATTATCTATAAGTTACATATTTAATCTAATATGATTTAAAGCTTAGATATCAACTAATTATACATGGATATTAGCTTGAATCTGAGTTGAATCTTAAATGAACCTTAGGGTTAAACATGATTAAGAAGAAATAAAGAAATGGAACCAACTTTAAGGTTTTAAATTAGGTTTTAATAAACCTTAAATTAAGTTAAAACTTTAGAACTCAAACCCTAATAGTGTTGTGAGAAAGCTTAGCAAGTAATTAAGTATGTGAAGTTAAATTTTGAATCTTAATTATAAGTGTAAGCACACTTGTAGACTTTGAGATTATTTAGATTAAGTTAAGGATAGAAAACACATCACTTGAAAGGTTTTGGACTACTTTAGTTTATTTTTTTAATAATCTACCATAGTTAAGCTAATATTAAATGAATTTATAAGCAACATTTAATGAAGTATGTGATACAATACTTTTAAGGTAGAGTGCTAAAGCAATACTTTCGGTGGACTAATATAAATTTAAATTCATAATTAAGGATTAAACCTAAATTAGGAAATTTTTGGAAAGAGATTTTTGCATGAATAGAAAATAGAAGTCTGTATAAAATTTTTAAGAAATAAAAGTTTGAGAGAAAAAATGTTTGAGTTTAATTTTAATCTATTATTAGTGTAAAAATTTTTATACTATCAACTAATCATGTGTTGTTAAATTAACAAATGACTTTGACTATAATAGTAATTACTAAAAAGGTTAAACATTTTTAATGACGTAAAATTAAATAATAATATAAAAAAATTTATATTAATAATAAATAAAAATTAAACTCAAAAAGATTTACACGAACGAAAAAAGAATTTTTGACAATACTTTTATTTTTATATATTATAATAAATAATATATATGGATAGATGGATGGCCTTTGGAAACTGGCCTATTTGGCCGAAAGCACCCTTTTCCTCAAAAGCGAAGAATAGGGGATCGTTCCTCCTTTCTTTCTTGGTCTCTCTTCAGTCTCCAGTGCCAGTCGTGTTCTCATGACCGCCACGACCCGCCTGAGACGACTCGGCATCGCTGTCGGAGCGGCCATCGCCACCGCATACGGTGGCGCAATCCTTCTTTTCCCTCCGATCTCCGCCAACGACCATGGTGCTGGATCCCACCTCGCCGCCGTCCGGCAGAAGATCCACGACCCTGGCGCCGTCGTTCCGTCGAGAGAGGTCCAGCGATCATCGCTGATTGGTGCCAGCTCCGCTAACCCTCTCGACATTCTCGTTATCGGCGGCGGTGCCACTGGTTCAGGCGTCGCACTCGATGCTGTGGCCCGAGGACTCCAGGTTGGTCTCGTTGAGAGAGAGGATTTCTCTTCTGGAACTTCCTCCCGCTCCACAAAGCTCATTCATGGAGGTACTAATGTCAGTATTGTGAGCAATCAAATTCAAATTATTGGTCATTAATTTTTGGCAATGACAAATTTAACACTTTGCTTTTTCAATCAAAGTTTCATCATTTGTTTGATTCTTGAGTATTATAATTTCAATGTGTTATGAAGTAGCTAAACAACCCAGAGAATTCAGGACAAAATCAACTTTGTAAATGCTATTAAATCATCAGAAATGACTAAGTACAGGTATTAACTGAAAATTCATATCTGTGATTCATTGAAGGGAGCTGGGCCTTTTACAGAGAAGAAAACATAGGAAACAGCAAATGCAGAAACAGAAACAGTGACATAAAGAGGAAGAAGGTGGAGTCCAAGTCCTTAATAACCAACATGTCTCCGTTTTCCCTCCCATTGCCTCTTATGTGCATCCCCTTAGCTCACCCCGTGTGATCATGCGGCTTGCATGATCTCATTCTTTGCCTTGAGCTCTTGCTTACATGTTGCTCATACAAGCTTCCTTTAGAGTTAGTTTTTATTCCTTTCTTTCTTTCCTTATCAGCTTACACGTGTCCCTCTTCCATAACTACCTTCTTTCTCATGACATTGCCACCCCCATTGAGACATACCTTGTTCTCAGGGTCAAAATGAGGACATTGATGCTATAGTTGTTGTAGGTCAGAGCCCACTATTGCCACTCACTATTTTGAAGAACCGTGCAGGTTTGGACAATGTCCAAGGGTTGTAAGGTTGGCCCTTGTTTGGTATTGACTAGTGGTAGTGGAATGTGTTGATGAGTATGGTCTACAATGGCACCATGCATTTTTTGAGAAGAGAAACTTGAAAGACTGGATGGATTTTGGCATTGAGGGGTGATAGTAGCCTTTAACTGTTTGTGCCAATTTATTTGACCATAGGAAATGAGCCAAAATAATGCAGTCCCATTACTTGATTCTTTCTTAATATTATAGAATGCTGTCGATAGGGTTGAAGCTTAACAAAAACCATATCACCAATGGAATATTTAATTTCAGACCTACTTTTATTTGTATGTTTCTTCATTGCTCTATGGAGTAAAATGGTATTTTAGTCCCTGAAAATGTTTTTCACTTGCAATTTAGTCCCTGATTTAAATTATGTATCATCCCTGGTTTAAATTAAGTATATGATACCGTACTTGAATTATTTAAACTCAATTCAAATTAGTCCTGCATCTGCTTGCATGTGTCCCTCTCCCTTAACTACCTCCTTTCTCCTTACAAGAATCTGTTCTTCTTTTTGTGTGTTGAAATTGCATGTCAAACATTGTGTTTATCTGTTTTACCCAACCTCCCATTTTGTTGTGTTTCTGTGTAATGTGTGACTAATGTATATCAATGATTGATGAATAGGAAATCAATTTAATGTTCTTTATTATATATCGTAATTTTCAAAATTTTGTAAAGCAATAGCATAAGTGTACATGTAAAATCAGGCCCTTTGAACTTGATATATTCCCGATTTGTGTCATAATTTCTGATTCAACATTATTGCTTTGTTTTCTTTCTCTCGTTTTATAGTTGTTAGCCTTCATCACCTAGTCAATTTCAGGTTTGAACTGTCCAAATCTAAACTCTGGTTTTCCCATTCTTGTGGAGAACAACAAGAAGCAAATGAGAGAGATATAAGGCCTTTGAAAATGGGGGAAAAAAAGGAATGGATAATGGACTCCAGAAGGCTATTTTTGCTAACAAGAATCCCAAAGGAGGCTTGAAGATTTTAGATTCTTCCATAAAGCTTACAGTTGAAGGTCCAACAAAATTAAGCTTCTCCTGAGTCTTGACCAACTCTTCCTCTAAAGAGAGAAAAAGAAAGTGGTGGAACAGGAAAAAGAAGAGAAGAGATATCAAAATGATTGACATTCATTCATTGAAAGTCTCATAGAAGTCAAACACCTATGCATTTATCAAAAACTATTTTGAATCAAGTTGGCTTTGTCTGCAAGTGTGTTTTAGATCAATGTTGATCCTGTGTGTTGGTTTTCAGTTGGTGTTTCATGTGGTGATCTGAGGTCTCAATAACTTTTTTTCTTTTATGATATTTATATTTTATATCTATATTCTTATTATTGTTGTTGTTGTTGTTGTTGTTGTTGCGTTTATCGTTATCATCATTTTCTTGAATATTGGTTTGGATAAAGGACACATACTATGGCTGTAGTAAAGCAAACATTGTGGAAATATGGTAGGCATAGACAATTTGTTTGCATGATGAATATCCGTGTGATCCTTTGAAAGGATATTCTGTAAAATAGAATTTTGAAAGTTTTTGCAAGTCAAAGATAGAATGTGAAATGCAGTTGCTAAAGTAAAAAACTATAACTGTAGCATACTTTTACAAGCAGAAGGCAAAGAAGGTGAGCTGTTTCCTTGATTTAGATAGTTTCAGTTCTAGATGGGGGCAATGGTTTATTCATTTTATGTCTTGTTTTTCTCCTGCCTTTTCTAAGTAGTAAGTACTAGTTGATCTAATATTTCGTTGTTTGTGTAAACTATTAGGTGTTCGTTACTTGGAGAAAGCTGTCTTTAAACTTGACTATGGCCAATTGAAGTTAGTATTCCATGCACTTGAGGATCGTAAACAGGTTATTGAGAATGCACCACACCTATGCCATGCTTTGCCTTGCATGACACCATGTTTTGACTGGTTTGAAGTAGTGTACTACTGGATGGGCTTGAAATTGTACGATTTGGTCGCAGGAGCACGACTCTTGCACTTATCGAGATATTATTCTGCAAAAGAGTCTGTTGAGCTCTTTCCCACTCTGGCAAGGGAGGGAAAAGGTAGAAACCTGAGGGGCACAGTTGTTTATTATGATGGGCAGATGAATGATGCACGGCTCAATGTTGGATTGGCTTGCACTGCTGCATTAGCTGGCGCAGTGGTGCTGAACCATGCTGAATGTGTATCCTTACTGAAGGATGATTTTGGCAAACGGATAATTGGTGCACGAATTCGCGACAATTTAACTGGTAACACGTCCTTTTATTGCTATATGTTACCAGAGACATCTATGGTTTACATTTTTGAATTTTTGTTTATTGGAAATGGTAAGTTGACGAGTGTAATTTAGATAATATCTCTGATTAGTTTACGGACACCTGGACATTGTGTGGCGACACACAGAATCTGGAGAAGCGTTTGTTAGAAGTCTTAAGAAGCTGCAATGGCTTTCCTTTAATGGATTTTTAGATTGAACAGCATATTCACTGCCAACTCCCCGCACATCCCCACCCTCATAAAACAGTAAACATATCTGCAGCTGAAATGGAACTATTTGTTTTATGTAAAATCCAACCTAGCTAGAATTATTGAGCCTTGCATCGTGGATAATTAAACGTATAGTTTTTATTTTAATTTTGTTTAGCTGTTATCAGATGGCAAATAATATACTATTTAATGTGAATTTAAAGACGAAACTTGTGTGTGTGTTTGGGAGGGGGTATTGTAACATCCTATTGACTATGCCCTAAAATTATAATATAGAATAAATATGTGGAGAGTTTTAGGGAAAATTGAGTTAGAAAATGAAATTTTAAGGGGGGTTTACTAGAAAGTAAATCCATAAAAAAAAAAATAGTGGAAAGAGTTAATATGAGAAATTAAAGTAGGGAATTTGTTAATTAACTAATTAAAAAGGGATGAAAATCCAACCAGTAAGAAGCTAGCGGAAATATTATGGATGGATATAGTGGAATCAAAATATAGACTTTTTCCATTTGAATTAATGTTTTAATTCTGTTAGTTGCCACAAAAAAAAAACACTTTAGACTCGTAATTAAGTTAGTTATAATAATAATGAGGTTTATTTAAAATTAAGTCAATAACAAGCAAGTGAGAAACTATAGTGCAAGTTGGTAGAATGGAATAATATGAAATAGTGGTTAGTTGCTCAAGTGGTGTAAAATATAATTCCAATCATTAATTAATTTGTTTATGGAGATTAAGGATTAGAAGCACTTAAGAATTAAACTAGGAGATATTAGTGTGTGAAGGAAAAAGAGAGAGAGAGAAGACATTACATTTCTCCTCCCACTAACGAGGCCCTCTCCATTAAAACAGCCCCCACTTATTCTCTTTGTCATTTTTTATCTTCTTCTATTTTCGTTCTGCATAAGGGAAAAACATAGGGAGATAGAGGGAAGGCCTTTCATGGCCGAGAGAGTAGAGAGGAAAGATGGCTTTGCATGTCCCTCCTAGAGGCCCATTTGACTTCAAGGAGGAAGAGAAAATTGAAGTAGAAGCCATGAGCTATAAGAGGAGCTAAGAAAGTAGAAGTTTCATGGTGTTTGATAGTTAAAGAGGGGAGACTAGTACTGGTTTAGGAGAACCTAAAGTACCTGTAGATGGAACAAAATTAATTCTGAAAATTCTTCTTACACTTTGTAAGTTAAATAATTAAGATTATCGTTGCATGTGTTTGTAAGTTGACGGTTGATCTAATTCTGCATAAGGTTAGTGATAAGACTGGATCAGAACTCAAGGATTTTGCTAGACAAATAGGTATTTATCTCCTCTGCTATTCAATCTCCAGTGGGGAAACTGAATAGAGGGGGCAGATTGTTACAATGTAGCTATGAAAAAAGAAGAAAATACTACAGACACCCGAGTAAGTTCGAGGATACTGGGCTTCCTCCCTCCCAGTCCTCTCTAAGTTCTTCTCTGCCCTCTCTACTAGCTTACATACATATTTATAGCGTCTCTCCTTCCCTCTCCCGTCACACCCTTCACCTTCTTTTGAATTCACGCAGGAACTCCACCCCATCACACCCTCCATACTCCTGAGGAGTCACGCGGAAGCTCAGCATGTCATGCAATCCATCTCTCCTTTAGTGCACGTTGGCAGCAGCTCACCCACCCGTGTGGCGTGAGTCAGTTACTCCTAGTTGCCGGATCTTCAGGGCTGTTGTAGGGTTCTGATACCCTACTTTTCTGGAACCGCCTCCTAACATACACCCTAGGGGTCGTGTCAATACTCCCCCCCAGAAGTTTTACCTTGTCCTCATGGTGAAAGGTTGGAAATTGAGTTTGGATGTGAGACATCAGTTCCCAGGAATTTTCACAGGCCGGAAGATCCTTCCATTGTATGAGTACCTCCTGATGACCAGCTTCATTGGTGCGGACAGCCGTGACAGCTGCTGGTATCACTTGTAATTCCAGGTCTTCGGAAAGAAAGGGAGGCAATGGTTGACTTGTTTCCGAAGCTGCTATGGATTTTTTGAGGAGGGATACGTGGAAAGTAGGATGAATGCGGCTCCCCTTTGGAAGCTTTAAGGTATAGGCAACTTGGCCAACTTTGGTGAATATCTCATAAGGACCATAGTACCGTGGGCTCAGCTTCTGATTGATCCTTTGAGCCAGGGAACGTAGTTTGTAGGGTTGAATTTTGAGGAAAACCAATTCCCCTGGTTGATAGATCACTTCTCGCCTATGCTTATCAGCTTGCAATTTCATACGGTTTTGTGCCTGGGTGAGATTATCCTTGAGTGTAGCTAACATCTGATCCCTTTCAGCTAGCAGTTGATTAACCTCCTCCACGGCTGACGGGCTAGATGGTCCTTTAAGTATAGTAGGTGGGTCTGTACCATATAAGGCCTTGAAGGGGGTAAGTTTGGTGGAATTATGGTAATTGGTGTTATACCAAAATTTTGCCCAGCTGAGCCATTTAGGTTGTTTTGGTTTGGTGCCTGTGATGCATCTGAGATATGTTTCCAAACATCTGTTGACCACCTCGATTTGCCCATCCGACTGAGGGTGGTATGTTGAAGTAAACTTGAGCTTGGTGCCTATTTGCTTGAACAGCTCAATCCAGAAATGACTGATAAAGAGCCTGTCCCGGTCGGTGACGATGGATGCTGGGATGCCATGCAACCGGACAATGTCTTTGATAAAGACATCAGCGACCTCTTTAGCAGTGAAGGGATGACAAAGGGCCATAAAGTGGGCATATTTGGTGAGTCTATCGACCACCACTAAAATGGTATCCACCCCGTGAGCTCTCGGTAGGCCACCTATGAAATCCATCGATATATCGGACCATGTATGAGCTGGGATAGGTAACGGTTGCAGCAGCCCTGCAGGAGATAAAGTCTGGTATTTGTTTCTTTGACATACTTCACATGTAGCTACGTATCGTTGGATATCCTTCTTCATACCCTCCCAGTACACCAGTGCTGAAATTTGCTTAAAGGTCTTGAAAAAACCAGAATGTCCTCCTATTGCAGTGTCGTGGAATTCCTGAAGAATGAGGGCAACCGTTATGGATGTCTTAGGCAGAACCAAACGATCCTTATACAGTAGCTGGTCTCCTCTGAGTTGGTAACCTGGATGAGAGTCGGGTTGCAGCAGTAAGTCCCGCATTACCCGACTTAATTTCGAGTCTACACGAACTTCTTCAGCCAAACTGTCCAACCCTTGAAAGTGAACTGTGGAGATCGCTCCAAATTGCATCCGCCGAGATAAAGCATCTGCAACTTTATTGTCAATACCAGGCTTGTAGTGGATTTCGAAATCAAAACCAATAAGCTTAGAAATCCACTTGTGTTGATCTTCTCCCATTAGCTTCTGATCTGTAAGGAATCTGAGGCTTTGCTGGTCTGTATGGATGATGAAGTGTCTTCCCATCAGATAGTGTCGCCACTTTTGAACTGCAAAAACTACCGCCATTAACTCTCTTTCATAAACTGATTTGGCTTGAGCTCGCTCGGACAGTCCTTGGCTGATGTAAGCCAGTGGTCTGCCTTCCTGCATTAACATTGCTCCAATGCCTATGCTAGAGGCGTTTGTTTCGATTGTGAATGGTTTGGAGAAGTCTGGGATTGCCAAGACTAGAATGTTGGTCATGGCCGATTTTAACTGCTCAAAAGCCAGTTGAGCCTCCATCCCCCAAGAAAAATTATCCTTCTTGAGGAGGTTTGTTAATGGTTTAGCAATCTTTCCATACCCCTGGACAAATTTGCGGTAGTAGCTCGTGAGGCCAAGAAAGCCTCGGAGACCCTTTTGATCTTTAGGAACCAGCCAGGACTGCATTGCTTCTACCTTTTTGGGATTAGCTGCCACCCCTTCATGTGAAATGTAGTGGCCCAAGTATTCAATTTGATGTTGCCCAAAGGCACATTTCTTCTTGTTCACGTACAACTGTTGTTCCCGTAGCTGTTGTAGCACAAGCTGAAGGTGCTGCAGGTGAGACTGTTGGTCCTTGCTATATATGAGGATGTCATCAAAAAATACCAGCACAAACTTCCTTAAGAATGGCCTTAACACTTCATTCATAAGTGATTGAAAAGTGGAGGGGGCAACCAAATGGCATGACCAGAAATTCATAGTGGCCGGCGTGAGTTCTGAAGGCGGTTTTCGGAATGTCTTCTGTGCTCATCCGTATTTGATGATATCCAGATTTCAGATCCAGTTTGGAAAACACCTTTGCGCCTCCTAGTTCGTCCAGTAATTCATCTATAACTGGGATAGGGAACTTACTGGAATGGTGATCTTATTGAGTGCTCGGGTAGTCCACGCAAAAATGCCAGCTGCCATCCTTCTTTCTTACCAGTATAACAGGACTGGAGTATGGACTACTGCTAGTTCTGATGATCCCAACCGTTAACATCTCCTCCATAATCTTTTCCAATTCGTTTTTCTGATAATGCGGATACCGGTAAGGTCTCAAATTTAGAATTTGGGCTCCTTCTCGCAGGGTGATGGCATGATCGTGCTGTCTAGCTGGTGGTAAGCCTTGTGGGTTATTGAATACATCCTCGAATGCTGCCAGAACCGTCTGTAACTCTGCCCAATCTGGGTTGCTCATTTCTGGTTCAGCTGTGATCATCTTGTATTCCACAATGTATCCTTCTCCGGACTCCTGAAGGACTGTCATCATGGTCTTTAGGGATGCTGACGCTTTGCAAAGGGAGGGCTCACCCCTGATTGTGATCAATTCATGAGCCACCTCAACCTGCAGAGTGAGATCTCTGAAGTTGGCCCGAATTTCTCCAAGACTTTCCAACCAGTCCATCTCTAAAACCACGTCTGCACCTCCTAATTCAAACAGATAGAAGTCCTGAATCACCTCCACTCCTTGCTTGCGCAATAATACTCCTCGGCACACCCCTTTACTCCTTATTTTATGTCCATCCCCTACCTCCACCAGATATTCTGGGGTATTAGATATCGGTAGTTGCAGCTTCTGAACTATCCCTTTAGCAATAAAATTATTGGAAGCTCCGCAGTCTACTAGAATCACTAACTTTTCTCCTTTTATCTCCCCCCACAGCTTAGGGGATTTCTTAGAAGTCATCCCCATTATGCTGTGCATGGACAGTTGTAGCTCTTTGCTGGTTTCTTTCACTCGCTCCTAGCCCCGATCCTCCTCCCTTGCTTCCTCTTCGGGCGTTTCGATCAGCAGAACGTGAAACTGCTTGTTTTTGCACACACATGCTCCGAGCTATACTTCTCATCACATCTGAAGCAGAGCCCCTTCCTCATCCTCTCCTGGTATTCTTCATCTGAAAGCCTCCTTGATTCCTTCTTTCAGTTGGTTCCTGTTGCACCCTCCGCCGCTTTATTCCCTGTGTTGGTATTCAGGGATAGAGCCTTAGTTTGGTTACCTGCTCCTCCTTTCTGTATTTCGTTATTGTATTTTCCTCCAAAATCTGTTGATTTAGAGGATGGAGTAGCTTTGTAGCTCCAGCTGGAAGTCTTGCCAGCTGCTGTATTAAGCTTCCCACACGTCCAATTTTTCTCCTCAATCAACAACGCTTGATCCTTCAGGTCAGTTAATGAATCTAATCGATGTAGCTTCAATTCAGCTCTTATCTCTTCCTTCAGTCCGTTTAAAAATACTCCCTCTCAGGATATCTTCATTTGCATGCCGCAAGGGTCCAGAGATTAACTCAAAGTTCTCTCTGAATTCCCCCACTGACCTAGTCTGACGTAGTCCCAGGAGTATCTCAAATGGATTCCCCGCCAAACTCGGTTGGAAACGCCCTCAGTAGAGCTTCTCTGAACCTGGTCCATGTGATTTCCACCGTGCGTGCCTCCCACCATTGGAACCAATTCAGAGCTCTACCTTCTAACGCCAGAATTATGGCTTGTACTTTCTCTCTATCAGGAATAGAGTTGATAAGGAAGTACCTCTCTACTCTATTTAGCCACCCGTAGGTGTCATCTCCGGAGAAGAGCGGTAATTCCATCCTCCTCCATCTGTCTCCCCGGTACATGCCTCTGGGAGTGCCATAAGTGTGTTCTACATCCCCTTCATCATCAGAATTAACCTCTGTTCTCCTCCGTGAGGTTTCTAGAGTTTTTCCTCGAAGGAGTCTCATCATCTCCTGTTGCATTGCTTCATTCTGTCTCTCCCGTAGCTCCCTTGCCTGCTGATCTTTTGCTGCCTCTCTCCTCCATTGAAGGACTTCTTCCCTCCAACCCTTCATCGAACTCATGCTGCGCTCCAGAGCTTCTATCTTGGCGTCCATCCGTGTGTGAACCATAGCACAGCTCTTGGATCGGGAGCTCTGATACCAGTTGATAAGACTGGATCAGAACTCAAGGATTTTGCTAGACAAATTTATCTCCTCTGCTATTCAATCTCCAGTGGGGAAACTGAATAGAGGGGGCAGATTGTTACAATGTAGCTATGAAAAAAGAAGAAAATACTACCGACACCCGAGTAAGTTCGAGGATACTGGGCTTCCTTCCTCCCAGTCCTCTCTAAGTTCTTCTTTGCCCTCTCTAGTAGCTTACATACATATTTATAGCGTCTCTCCTTCCCTCTCCCGTCACACCCTTCACCTTCTTTTGAATTCACGCGAGAACTCCACCCCATCACACCCTCCATGCTCCTGAGGAGTCACGCGGAAAGCTCAGCATGTCATGCAATCCATCTCTCCTTCAGTGCACGTTGGCAGCAGCTCACCCACCCGTGTGGCGTGAGTCAGTTACTCCTAGTTGTCGGATCTTCAGGGCTGTTGCAGGGTTCTGATACCCTGCTTTTCCTTAACCGCCTCCTAACATACACCCTAGGGGTCGTATCAGTTAGCTTTCTGAATATATTCTTAGTTTGGTAATCGTGCCGTATAGATGATTCTATACCAAATTTGCTGGTTAGATGAATTGATGATATTGTGTTGAATTGGCATGAAGAAATTCTGTACAAGTTGTTCTGTAATGTGTGTGTTGTTTCCTTAATTATTTACTTAGGTTAAAATCCTCATTCTTGTTGACCAGCTAAGCTTGAATTAGGAGAAGGGAAGTCACATGAACATGGAAGAGTTATATACTGTTTCAATGAATACACGATCCTGATGCTGTTCTGTTTTTCTTTGGATCGGTTTTGGATGATATAATTTATGTTTTAGTGTGTTTGGATTAGCTTATTTTGTGGTCAAAACAGCTTATAATCAAAATTTTTCTGAGAGAGCTTTTGAAAATAAAGCAATTTTTCTCTGGAAAAAAGGATACCCAAACATGCTGTTAATGTATTGAAGTGATTAAGTGTTGTTTTGTTATTATGATTTCGTTTGTAAAATAAAAAAGGCAGTTTTATGCTCATGGAATGTGGAACATATGACGCTTGTATGACCTTTTGATTAGAAGTTAGTTAGTTGCTTGAATTGGAAGTGGAAATAACCATGACCAATCTAAATCCTGCTACTGTTTTAGTATGAATTTGATCCATTATATAGGTATAAGTAGTTTAAAGCTTTCACAATGCTAAGGTCTGAGGTACCATGAATGTTGAGGTACTATGAATGTCCCTGTAAATTTTGTGGCTAAATACTCAGTATAATTACTTCACTTAAAATGATGAAGTCATATGGACAGGTTTGAGACTTTAGTCGATATCACCTAGGAATTATGTTTGTTTGATGGTCCTAATCAGTTGTTTTAAGCTGAAATTTATATATGTTAGACCTAAGGTATAGAATGAGTTGTGTATGAAAAATTATGACAAAAGAATGTGTATAAGTAGGCTATTAATTGGAACAAAGTTGCTGGACAGAGTCTGCACAATTCTGTTACTGCAGCAGTGTTTTGAGTTTAGTTAAATTATTAAATGAGCTCCAAAGTCTTTGAAATTTTTATGGCAAGTAGTTAGATACCGTAGGATCTAATCTGGAAAATTTTCTTAGATTTCCAAGACCCCAAGCTAATTTAATTACACCTAGATAGTCATCTTGCAGCATAATGGCCCTTTTTAGTGATCTCGGAAATCAAGATTAGTAAAAGGACTAAATCACCAAGTAGGGCTTACGCTACCAATACATAGGTTATCATTTACAAGATTTAACTAATGGTAGACAAATAAGCATGTTCAGTCAAGTGTCAAATTGAAGGGTATAGGCTCAACTTGACGAGCCTGAGTGAAAAATTCTATGATGAAAATTGAATAATGCCCATGAATAAAATCATGTACTAATCCTTTGAGAAGGTGTTTGGGTGAAATGTTATTATTTTAGAACAAATAAAGAAGCTTAGACCCTCAGTTTTGTGTACATTAGGTTCTTGGTGTGTATATTTGAATTCTAGACTAATAATAAAAACAAACTGATAAATTCATTGAAATCAAATGTGTAATGGTAATCTTGTCAGATTTTGAGTAGGACATTAAATTAGTAATTAAAAGTATGTTTAACCTTAAAAGAAGATACTTTGTACTCGGTACTTCATAATCTTCTTGGAATGTGCCATATGTTTAAGAAAAGTGTAAAGGTACTAGGTTCGAAGTGCCACTATTTCTCTGTAAAGAACATAAGCGTAATGCAAATCCTAGATCAAGTTCCTTATGTTTATATTAGCAAACATTCAAAATATGTTTATACAAGGGGATCCTCTAATGAAGGTGCACATTTCCTATAACCAATATCTTGGTATAAAGTTCAAAATATTCACTTAATTTTTATCACCAGTGAGGCATGTTAACTTAAGTGATTAGTAAAATGATTATTGATAGGTCAAGCCAATGTTAATAAGGGTTTCAAGACAATCATATTCACCCCTTTTATTCTATCACCTCTAAGATAGTGATTTATGCTATTGGAAGATGAGCTAAGAAGATTTTATAGCAAATAAGCTAATACTAGTATAAGTATCCCCATGATTGTAATTGAGGAAGAGTATACGAGACCAGGGGCTCGTTTGGATAAGCTTATAAAAAAAGTACTTTTTTTATATATCTTATTTTAGTAGATCTTTTTTTTTTTTTTTAAGAAAAATAATTTTGTATTTGAATACATATTTAAGAAGTACTTTTAAATAATAAAAAGACTTTTAAGTTTGTTTGGATAAAAAAGAATAGAAGCACTTAATTTATATCAAAATTATTGAAAAAGACATCCAAATGCAAGATATGATGAGTTATGATATGTAAGATATAATTTGGGTTAGCATAATATGGACGGTGAGATTTTTAAATATGTCATGATAACAGCGTCATGAAAAATGAGACATAAGGTAATAACATGTCTAACTGTGTACCCAAAGGCTTAACAACATTGCTAATATTGTTATATTTTACTTTCTCTAAGTGGTATAGTCATTGAAATCAGAATTCAATTTAAGATATTAGGACACAATGACTTAAAGTTACGTTGTTTAAAATGTAATTAATAAAATTACCTAGGAAGGTTTATGTAAATAAGGTTTATAAGAAGGAAAAAGAGAGGACATAAAATGTAATTTTTAATAAAGGTAAAGGATATTTTTATCATAAAATTATATTTAAAAACCACTTTTCCTTCTACTTTTTCCATAAGCTAGATATCATTAGCTTATAAAAAAAAGGTAAATTAACTTTTTTTTTAACTCTTACGTTTTTTTTTTTAAAAGTTGCATCCAAACATACTTAAAAATGTGTTGAAGTATTTTCTTTTTTTTTTTAAAAGTGCTTTTTATAAAAAGAAAGTGCATTCAAACTGACTCTAGGTGTTACAGGTATAGTAAAATGAATACTGTTTCTTAAGTTTTTTTATTACAGTTATGGATGCACATCTTTGTTTTGAGTTTTAACCATCAAAATTAATTTTTTTATAGCTTGATAGTTGATTACTCCTATTTATTATTTTAAATATTGTAGGCGAAGAGTTTGATACATATGCAAAAGTAATTGTGAATGCGGCTGGGCCATTTTGTGACTCTGTAAGGAAAATGGCTGACAAAAATGCACGAGACATGATCTGTCCAAGCAGTGGTGTACATATTATACTCCCTGATTATTATTCTCCCGAGGGAATGGGCTTAATTGTTCCTAAAACTAAGGATGGGCGTGTTGTTTTCATGCTGCCATGGCTGGGACGAACTGTTGCTGGAACTACAGATTCCAACACTACCATTACTTTTCTTCCAGAACCACATGAAGATGAAATACAATTTATATTGGATGCCATTTCTGATTACCTTAATGTTAAAGTATGTTATACCTGCCAAATCATGTAAATTTTTAACTCATTATTTTGCTTTTCTTTTTGACGTTAGATTATGAATTAAATGATCTCATATGTATTACTTGTTTGGAAATAGTTTGAATCATCTTAGCCAAAAAAAGAAGACAATATTTTACGTCATATATCCATTGGCTCCATTGCTATATAATTCAATCTGTTCATGTGTATGAACCTTTCCACCCTTCTTTTATAGTTAACTGGATGTGTCCTTGGAAAATCTCTGATTAAATCGAAGGCAAATAATCCTAGTGAGCTATCACTCAGTCTAGATGTCTTTTTTTCTTTATCTCTTTTTCCTTATAGACAGTTTGCTGTTTGGGACTAAATAATGCTGGGAAAATTTAGGTCCGACGCACTGATGTTCTTTCAGCTTGGAGTGGCATTCGCCCATTAGCAATAGACCCGTCAGCTAAAAATACTGAGAGTGTCTCCAGGGATCATGTTGTCTGCGAGGATCACCCTGGTTTGGTCACCATCACCGGTGGCAAGTGGACCACCTATCGTAGGTAATTATTTAATGGGCCAAGCTGAAAGTTGTTGAAGTCTGTTCAGATGTTGTTTCACCAGCTAGGCATATTAATAATCATATTGACCATTCAGTTACTCTAATTTAACAAGTCGTTTTTAATTATTTTCGACTTCTGCTTCATTCATTGTTTCCTTTCCTTCTCATTTTCATTCCAGCATGCAATGTTCTTATTACACATAAATATTATTCGGATTACAATATGTTTCAGCATGGCAGAGGATGCCATTAATGCAGCTATAAAGTCTGGGAAGCTAACTCCTACCAATGGATGTGTGACCAACAATCTCCGGATTGTTGGTGGTGAAGGGTGGGATCCTGCTTCTTTTACAGTTCTTGCTCAACAATATATGCGCATGAAAATAACATATAGGGGTAAAGTTGTTCCTGGGGTAATGGACACTGCTGCAGCAAAGCACTTGTCTCATGCATATGGAACATTGGCTGAACGTGTGGCTGCCATTGCTCAGGTTCGTTTGTTTCTGTTCATTTGATATTAGTCAATAGGAGTACTTGGACAAGAAGTTTTAGTAATGTTTTGTTACTTGGTTAATTTTATTGAAAATTTGGTTTTGAATTTGATAAGAGCCCAATGGGATCAATTGATTCATGTAGCCAGCCCCACCTAGTGGGATAAGGGGTTTGGTTGGTTTTTAAGACCATGAAAGTAAATTAAATATCAATGATGAATCTTGTTGGAGATATAAAAACCATTTATGTGCTTTCACCTAACAATTTAAGTTTTAAGGAGAGTTGGTTCATAGCATGGTATCAGAGTCTTTACGACCACCGAGTACTCAAGAGTTTGATCCTTGCTACTTTCCACCCCCATTATTTATAATTAAATTAATTTCAGAACAAAGTAAAGTTGGCTTCTATATTATTCACACTTTAAACTCAAAGGGCTCTTGCTTTAGGGGGCGTGTTAGAGATATAAAAACTATTCTTGGGCATCCACCTAACAATTGAAGCTTTTAGGATAGTCAGTTTATGACAGATTTGAAAGATGAGCAACAAAATATCTAATTGCATCTTGATAGAAAATAGAATGGGTGCTTTTGTATTATCCACAATTTGGTGTCACAAATTACGATATTGGGACACTCATTTAAATAAGAACACAATACTCTCTGCATTGTATTTGTTTTCATTTGTTAGTCTGTATAAATTTAGTTTGAAAGTCATCTAATGTTTGTCAATATTGGTTGAGTTTATATGTATTATTTCAGAATTTTATAGATTGATCCAGACTTTGCCTAAAAGATATCATCTGTGATCCAAATTTAAGGCACTCTCGTATGCAACTGGATTTATTAATATGTACGAAAAAAATGCATTGGAACATGGACATGTAGTTTTTTTTTTTTGTTTTAATTCATTTAGTTATTACTCAAAGTATACGTCAGTCAGTTTCTGCATGTGTGATAAGGTGAGGCATTTTTATCATTTGGATTTTGGAATTTTCACATTAATGAATGTTTTAAACTTTTTAGTTGTACTTAATGATTTTAGTTTCTCTAAATGAAAATGGAGTAGTTTTTATATTCTATTGACTATTTTCTCTTTTCTCTTATTTCTATTATGACTCTACAATAAATGGGAGATCACAGTGCAAAATGGGCCAACATGCAATTATAGCTCTCTATTGCTCTATCCTATACTAACCTGTGTCTGCATGTGCCTTTGATTTTGTATTTATTTTCACCATGTGAATAAATTTTCAAAGGCACAATTGTGTTGCTTATTCGGAATTGAGCTGAAGTAGGTTTTGCATTCATAAAGAATAAGGAGAGTGAGAGCCTTTGAGGAAGTTATGTAACTAATTAGTCTATGCAGATCTTTATTTATACTACTTATCCCTGGTGCTCCTTTAATATATTTGGGTATGCGAACTACTGCATCCCAGTGAGATCACATGGAAAATCATGGAACTGACTTCCACATTCAAAACTAGAGATATCAAGTCTTGTCATTGTAAGGTAGTTTAATTTTCCAACCAACCTCCTATATCACCTAGGATATGACAATGGCTCCCCTTTGTCCTAGTAGAAGTTTGACATTAGGATTCATTGGTGAGTCGACTGGAACCTCCTCAGAGATAGGGCTGGTACTGGTGGGCCGTCAATGTTTACAATGGAATGTAAGAAGACTAGAAGAGGAGGAACAGGAGTAAGGATAGGTGCAAGATCTGGAACAATAATGTGATCATAAAAAGGAACAGGAAGAGTATTATCTTCTTGGGAGATATCTGGCTGTAGAAGAATAGAAAGGTGTTGGAAGGAAAAAGAGAGTAGGAAAGGATTAAAACAGAGATAGGGAATTAGTTGACTGGAACTGCCAGTCACAGGTAGTTAGTCTTAGACTACTGGGTCTTGTATAAATAGGAAGAGTGGAGTCAGAGTTAAGGTAGGAAAGAATTGGAATTGGGAGAGACAGGACCTCTCGAAAGTCCTGACCAATTGTACTAAGCTTTTATCCCTCTGTTATGTGATTACAGAATAGGAAAGGAAGAATACACTTACTTCTATTGTTGTTTCTTTGCTATCTCTGGTCCAGTTCTATTAAAGGGTTGCTGTTCAAAGGGTAACATCGACAAAGACAATTTAGCAATCCAATTCAAGAGAATAGCAATGGTACCCTCTTTGTGGTTGGGAATATCCCATGAAGAGATATTTGAATGTCTTAGCTGCAAATTTATCTTGACTAGGAGTGAGATTATGAACAGAACAAGTACAACGAAAAATATGTTGAGAAAGAGAATAGACAGGCTGATCAGGAAACAATGGAATGAGGGATGTTATCTTGTAACATAGAAGAGGACTTACGGAAATAGTAGGAGGTCAGAACAACATCGGCCCAAAATATGAAAAGGAACATTAGTATAAAGCAATAAGGTTCAGGCTGTTTCAATTAAATGGTTGGTTTTCACAATCAGTTAGTCCATTTTGTTGTGGACTATGCGGACAAGAAGGTTTGTGTTAAGAACCATGTGTGGTCATTGAATTTTGCAATTTAGTCGAGTTATTCTTGGGCATTATTATTACATAAAACATGAATAGCTACACCAAATAGTGTAAAAATTTCAGCACAAAAAGTTTGAAAAATGGAGAATAATTCAAAATTTCTTGTTTAAAAGTAACTGTGCAATCAGAATAATCATCAATTAAAGTTACAAATTATTGAAAACCCTAAAGTAGAATTAACACAACTTGGACCTATACATAAGGATGAAAAAGAGAAGAAAGTAGCAAATAAGCTCTATTATTGATCCGGCAATGAAAAGAGGCTGTGTGCTTCCCTCCTCAGCAAGACTCAGAGAATAAAGAGAGTAAATTTGATAGACGAGGACCATTTTCTCTATCTAGCTTAGAAAGGTTTGGATGTCTCAGATGACTGTGAATGAGTCCAGGAGAATTTGTCAGGGTTCGTGCCACTAGAGAACTAGGCACAACAAAATGGTGATGCTTTGGAACTCATGACCTACTCTAATCACCCTCACCTACCTTGGTCTGGCACAAGAACAGATTTATTTGTTAAGGTAATTAAACGGTTAAGGGAGCAGGTTAAGTGGCTAGTTGACATTGAACTAAATGGGCTGCTAGGTATGTAAAGGATAGAGGTTAATGATAATAAAAGAAAGGGTTTTACTTGATTAATGCCAGGAACGACTGTTTTAGTACCATTGGCAAGAGTAACAAGAGGTCAAGTATTAGAGTAGTACTATTAGTACAAGCCATGCCCAATAATACTACTAACCTAAAAAGGCTCCTACCCCTAATAAGAATCCTATTATTCTAACAGCATCATACTCCTGCATAGGAGAACGAATCTACCTATGAATATTTCCGTTCATGTTTCCTGTTGGTGCAAATCCATCCTGCGGTCAACAATGGTGTACGGGCATTGAATATCTTTGGTGTAGCAATTCTTAGCTTCTTTCCATTCCCCATAGCAGGTCCCAAAGCGATGAAAGATCTACCATATCCAGATCAATGGATTGCCTCAGAATTTTCAGGAGTTGATCATCAATCTTCTTCCAGTTAGGTCGATCAGCTGCTGGAGCTGGAACATCACCAAGTTGCTTGGTCAGGTACTCCTCCTGTTCCTAGCTAGCAAACCATATATTTACAGAAGCCGCCCAAGACAGGTAGTTGGTGGATCTTGTCAATTTCTTAGTGGTAATAGAGGGATACCAAATGTTGAGAAGGTAAAAGAACCACTGGCAGAGGATGTAGCAGTAGAATAAAAAACACCTAAGTGCTGTCTGCCATACTGAAAACACAAAGTATATGGATGCAAAATTCTGATCCAAAACACCTAAGTGCTGTCTGCCATACTGAAAACACAAAGTATATGGATGCAAAATTCTGATCCAAGGGTTAACCAGTCAGGTTGAGGGACGAACACGCCTGGGATGGCATGGGGGCAGAAGTTGATTTTGGAAGCTGTGGGGTCAAACTAGCTGTGTGTGGCTCCCTTGAGGACCATTTGTAGAGGAGATATGTGGCATGTGCGGCTGCATCTGGAGGTATGTTTTTTTGGATTAGGTCAATCTGAGCCTTCTAACAAGATCCACCATCTAGAGTCCTGACGTGATTGGAATGAAACACAGCCTAAGAAATGGGGGGAAACCATCACTGGATTAGAGGAACCTTCTTTGGAAAGGAGCACACCGAGAGAAGATGTTTCCAGAATTGAAAAACGGAAATCAATGATGTTGCTGGGCAGTGGGTTTGGAGGCTACGTTTGCCAGTATTGATGCATGGCGGTGGAGAGATGGGTTGGAACCCGCTCTGAAATTATAAAGAGAGTACGAGACTTTGAGGAAATTGTGTGACTAATTCGTCTACACAGACCTTTATCAATATACTTGACTTAGTCTCCAAGACTATTCCAGAGTCAGCACTAACTGTAGCTATACAATAAATACTAATTACAAATATTTATCGGTCTGAAATAACAATCAACGTGTGACTTTCTAGTTATAGTATATTTACACATGGGAGCCTAATCTCTAAGGGAACAAAACATTGATTCCTATATACTATATTCAACTTGATGTCTTTTTTTGTCTAATATGTGCAGTCTTAATGAAGTCATATGAAGTTATGAACTTCAATTTTGAGCTGTATTAAACACAGTATGGAATTACTGATGATAGATGGGTTACTCAGTGTCTCACCATTTTGATGGAGACATTTTGATGTTAATGTTATATAATTTTGCCAAGCCATAGGGCTTCTTAATCATGGACTGGTTTCTGGTTGATGTGATTTGTGAAAGTAACTAGAAATGGATTTTAGCGTCGCTGTTTGACCTCATTATTGGTTGTTGTAAAAGATCACATAATCCATACTAATGTAATTTGTTTAAACTCTTCCGTGTTTTCTTTTTTTTCTTTTTCGCAGGGATGGTGGTAATTATTGGCTTATTGCAATATCCTTTTTTGGGTAAAATAGCTGTGCATTTACCTAAAAGAGGATATTCCAATAAAATCCAAAAATCTTAGCATTTCAGTTGTCACAGTATATAATTGTAAATGTTGATAATTTTCTGTCTTGACAATGTACCGATGCATTTTATACGATTTTTAGTCAGTTTCATGGTTTTATCCATGGGGACAGTTAGATTGATTCTGTATTTTGTATGTCAGAATGAAAATTTGGGTAAGCGACTTGCCCATCGTTACCCATTTCTGGAGGCGGAGGTCGCCTACTGTGCTCGTCATGAATACTGTGAATCTGCTGTTGACTTCATTGCAAGGAGGACTCGTCTTGCTTTCCTTGACACTGATGCAGCAAGACGGGCATTACCTCGTGTGATTGAAATATTGGCAGCTGAGCACAAATGGGACAAGTCAAGGAAGAAGAGAGAGTTGCAGGAGGCTAAAGAATTTTTGGAGACTTTTAAATCCTCAAAAAATGCTCAGTTCCATGATGGGAAACACAATTAGTAAGTGCTGCTGCTCATCACATACCCAAGAATTTATAGTGAAACTCTGCAGACTGCGGTTGTTATTATCAAGTTGTTCACTTATTTGGGTACAGAATGATAATAAGATATGTAATAATTTCCACCTATGTGATTTTTCTAAGATTATCCACTTGAACGAGAAGGGAGTCTTATGGTTTTTTCTTTTTTCTTTTTTGGATCCATAGGAATTCACCTTACAAACATGTTGTATTCATCTTTGAAATAAACTCCCTGATGAAATCTGAGTCAACTGCCAAAATTGTCTTGCACATATTCTGTCAAAACAATGTTTCTAGACAATGATTAGCCCTTTTACCTCTACCAGTTATTAATTATTTTACCTCTAAAAAAAAATTATTTTTAGCCCAGATTGTTACATATTTAGATGTTCAATATTGTTAATTTTTTCATATATCAAAATATATAACTTCTATATGAAGTGTTTGTTATATACAATATTAATACAACTAAAATTTTTTTGATATTTTTTTATTTATGTGTGGAAAACTATCACGGTCCATCCTACCTATGTTTTTTTGGTCTACGTCCCATCCTACCTGTTCAATTTGCGGATTTTGTGGACAAAATACTGGCGCTATTTTTCACAATGTGATGAACATTAGCGTTTATTTTAAAGCAAAGTTTGAAAGGCATAATTTTTCCTTGAAACTTCCAAAAAGGATTTACTATTTAATCACTTTGATTCATGAAGTCACCTCCATGTGCTGGTGAATAAATTAAATTTTACTATTTATAAAATTGACAACGCTACGATATTAAAGAAACTGGCTAGTGTATTCCCTTGACCTACTTGTGTTAAATAGAATGATAGATTTACTTCAGATTTTGACGGACAACCTTTATTTTTTCAAACCAGTCACAAGTATTTATGACCTGACGCTTATTGCACAAAAAGAGGTTCTATTATTGAAGAGCTTTTCCTTCCTCCTTTTGAAAGTAGTGCGATGTATTTTTTTTTTGGTACACGAAAGTAATGCTATTTTAATTCAAAAATGTTATATGCACATATTCTTGAGCTCACATAGCCTCACATTTGATGACTTGGATAACTTTTTTTAGTTGATTCTTGTGACTCAGCTGCTGAGGTGGAAGGATTCCCTCTTCCCTCCTCCCTTGCGTTTTCGCTCTGTCGGCTACCATTATTGATCTCCATAGTTGATTTCATCGTTTCTTTGTCTTTTAAACTCATACTTCATCTCTCAAATGTTATTTTTACACTTTAATTTTATATCTTCTTCGTACACCTACTTTTAATGGTAATAAGAAAGATAGAGAAACTCAATTTCTTTTTACTTTTTTTTTATTTTTTTCTTTTTTATTATAAAAAGTAGGTGTATGAAGAGTGATGTAAGATTGAGGTGTAGAAATATCAAAGTTGTTCATCCCCATTGTATCTTTCTCTCTCCATTCTCTTGCTTTCTCTGCTGAGGTATGGTATAAAATGTAAGAAGGGAAAATGTGCATTTTTCAAATGTTTATGATTATCAGCTCAAAGAATGTTTAAAGATGTCGCTCATGGTTTTCTCTCAGGTTTTTTGCAGTGAAGATTTTTTTATGCTGTTTTTCGCCTATGTTGCAGTGAAGGTTTTTCACAAATTTTTGTCTCTGTGAACCATGTTTCATTGGGTGCCAGATTTGTTCTCAAAAAAGAAAAAAAGGGTAATAATTTCTCAACCCATCTTCATGACTTTGCTGGTGCCTATTTCTTCGAGATGAACAAGGTAAGGTCCTTTTTTTTTTTAATTTTTAATTTTCACTCAAAAAATCAGAATTAAGTCCTTTAATACTTGTTGATGCCTTTGCCTTTGGTGCCACTGAGTTGAGTGCCTATTTCTTCTTCAAAATATCTTCTTAAAGCTCTTAGTCTTTTATTTTTACTTGAGAATCGAAAGTAAGTGACTTTGATTCTCTTAATACAATTATCCATATGGTGAGGGGGGGTTGCTTAAAAAATTGAAGGTAAGTGGCTTGAATTTGGATCTTCTTCTATAACAGGATTATCTTGTTAGAGAAAAATGATACAAATTATAATATAGTGAGACTTACTATGATGTATTATAAATATCATTTTTCATATTTAAAACCTTTTGGAGAGAGAGAGATTTTTGATAACTGAATTACAAATTAAACTAGATTACATATGAATTGCTTTGAAAATATTCAATATAATTATAATATAGTGAGATTCATTATGATGGGTTATAAATATCATTTTTCATATTTAAAACCTTCCGGGGAAAGAGAGATTTTTGATAACTGAATTACAAATTAAACTAGATTACATATGAATTGCTTTGAAAATATTCAAATATTGAATAAGGCACGTATAATCCTGTTTTTCATTATTTAGATTTAGACAAAAATATTTTTTTTTCATTTATATTTCTTTTAACTAGTATGTTATTAAATATTCAAGTGCATCCCTTTAAGACATTCTATGGTTGCTACGTGCAATGTCAACTCATATCATTGCAAAAAACGAGTGGTAATCGATTACAATAACTCATGTTCGGAATATTTCAGAGACAGTATCATCTAGTAATCGGTTATAGCAATGAGCAATTGATTTACACCTCAGAAATGAGACAATTGCTGAGAAATGACAAAGAGGTGAATCAATATGCTGATATTAGATGCTTGAAGTAAATCCTTGGTCTTCACATATTTGTCTCTACTGTTAGCAAATCTCAGTTTCTCTTTGTCATTGTGTTGACTATGAGACTCCTAAAGCCAAATGAACTTTTCCAGTGAGTTTTTTTTTTTTTTTTTGGTTACAAAAGAAGGTTTACAATCTGGTGTTGGAAGGGGAAAGGCAAACTAAAATGGAGGCAAAGCGACTTCAATGAGATCAATTAACGAAGTCCCTTTCTGCATCAAAATATGGGTCATAGTGAATTACCAAATTATCCAACATTTTAGGTGTATTGAATAATTTAACAATTGACGTGTTCGAGACTTTTCAGAGCATAGCACTCCTCACACTTTGGGATACTTCATCCTATATGTTTGAGCCTCTCAATTTTCACTAAAGTATACCTTACCCTTTTTTTTAGTGTATGTTTAGTATGAAAGTAAAAATAGGAGTAAATTTTTATGGGATGAATTTTTTTTTTATTAAATCACATGAAAATTTACCTCCATACCAAACTAACTCTTAGAGGGATAACTTACCTTCTTATATGTTGGTTCATAAGTGAAGCTGTTAAAATAAATAGATGAATTCATAAGGAAGGCTCAAAACAAAGTGATTCTTAATAAATGATCAGTTAATGCATGAACTGAATGACGTTTAGGTGTTAGATTAATTGCATTAACTCGCTAAGTTATTATATTTCTAGCCTAAGTAGTAATTTAGTTGTTGATGATAGTTAGAAAATGTTAAATGCTAAAATTAGCCCTTTTTTTGTTTCTTGTCAAGTCATATTTGAATATTACGAGTTGATATTCAAATATTTCAATGTGATATTTGAATATCGAGAAGTGATATTCAAATATCACAAGTTGCTATTAAAACATTTTCCATAACTTATATGAAAAATATGATTGTTTTGCTAATATTTGAATATCAGAGTGTGGTATTCAAATATTTTATTGTTTTGGATTTTCAAAAACCAAATATTCAAATATTAGAGTAAGATATTTGAATATTCGCTTACTAAAGACAAAATATTTGAATATCACAAAGGTCTATTGAAATACTGACTTGGTATCTGCTCTCTGAAGTCAAACATTCAAATATCACGAAGTGATATTCAAATTTCTAATATTTGCCATTCAGGAGCCAAGTATTCGAATATTTGCTTAACAGACACATATATTCAAATTTCTCAAAGTGTTATTCGAATATTTGTACCCAAGCCAAAATAACCAAATATAATTATAAAACATTTTTAAGCAAGTTTTTCATCTTAAAAGTTCGTTGTGAAATATTTTTTGGGCTATTTTTGCACGAGAATCAATTAATTTGAAAATCATTTTGAATGAGCAATCAATGAGAAAATTGTTTACCATTACAGGAAATAGATAACAATGGGGAACAAATGACCAAGAAAATAATTAAGAGAATGGAAATTCTCGAGAATAGAATACAAATTTAAAAGTTCGATGAGCAATAAAATAATAAGATATAATATGAGGTATAGTATGAAGTCCTTATTAGAGCACATGTGCCTACAATTTGAGCAAGAAAATAGCTCTGAATGCAAGTTTTGAGGGGTGTTCTTTTAATATTATAATAGATTCGTTGAGAAGAGATGAATGAACAAGGATAAGAGGAGGCCTTAAAAAAACTTAATTCATCTGCTTTCAGAAGAAACTCGAACGCGAGTGCATAGGAAAGAAGGACATTGAATGAGAAATTAATGAGCTACTTTCTCAGAAAAACAGGTAATAATGAGGAGCAAATGACTAAGAAAAATGTAAGGATGGGTGTCACAACCCAAATGCTGGCCATGATTGCTGCATGGTTAGGGATGAACTTAGAGCCACTCCCAACAAAGCAAGCCTTCAAAAAATCGTTTACCAAATCAAAGGCAGATATACAATTTTTAAATAAAAATAGACATAGTCTCCCTTAAAAGTGCAACGTTCCAAATGCATTCATAATAACTAAAATTTACAACTATTGATTTGCTATGATTTATAGGAAATTTTTTTAAAAAAGACTATAATAAAACAAATAAGACCAAGGCATAAATCAACAAACATGATTGGTAAGAAAGTAAATCCAAATATAAAATAACTATGACATAAATTTGAAAAAATTAATAAGATGTTAAAATTAAAAAAAAAAATCAAGAAGTCAAAATAAGATGATTCGAAAGATACAAATTATTATGGAAGTGGAGGACTTGCAAAATAGAGGAAAAAAGACTCCGGCCCTCAATTTAGAACGTGACTAACTCAGAACAAAGTAATAAATTATAAGATATTGCTAGTAAATTAGTTGATCGTACCTGAGGGTTAGGCCCCCATTTAAAGGATAAGGAGAGGTGTCTTCATTGTAGTTGATACCCCTCTCATATAAAAAGGTGTTCTAGTAGAATTTGAAATCATTTGAAAAGGATAATATTTATGATTATTAATAGCTATAGATAGATGTTATTAGAGTTTTTCTACATGCTGAGCTGCATCATTAGACTAGTCAATTGGGTCTAAAATATTTGTATAATGCATAATATATTATGAAAATTTCATTGGAAGAATAATTGGAATTGCGAAACTAATTAAATCTACCTTAAACAATACATAAGATGTCACAAAATCATACAATAATTTCCTTTGATCCGAAAGGATGTCGAAAATAAAACATGTCATGTACAGTTGACTCTTGTAGGTTATTATAGGAAAAGTTAAAATTATTAAAGGATTATTAGTCAAAAAAACTCATTAGAAGATTTAAACACTTCAAATCAAACTAATTAAAGATAATACAAGACTATATAATTAAATCCTATGGATATAGTTAGTGTCAAAGATGGCACAAGACCATAAAATCGACTCTGCCAACTATCGTGCATATTATTATCAAAGCTACTAGCCGAAATTGTTAATTTCCTATGATTTATAGGAAAGTTATTAAAAAAAGAAATAATAAAACAAATCAGACAAGGTATAAATCATAGAACATGATTGGAAAGAAAGTAAATCCAAATATAAAATAACTATGATATAAATTTGAAAAAAAATAATAAGATGTTAAAATTAAATAAACCAAGAAGTTAAAATGAGATGATTGAAAAGATACAAACTCTTAAGGAAGTGGAGGACTTGCAAAATTGAAGAAAAAAGATTCTGACGATCAAGTCAAAATGTGACTAACTCAAACAAAGTAGTGAATTAATAGATATTGAAAGTAAATTAGTTTATCGTACCTGGAGGGCTAGGCTCCATTTAAAGGATATGGAGATATCTCTTCATCCTAGTTGTTGATAACCTTCTCTTATAGATTGGTGTTCTATTACATTCGAACTCATCTCATAACGATAATATTTATGATTAATAATAGTTATGAAAAGGATAGAAATTGTTAGAGTCTTTTTAGATGTTGGGCCGCATAATTAGCCTAGCTAGTTGGACCTACAGTATTTGTACCATACATAATATATTAAGAAAATTTCATTGAAAGAATAATTAGAATTGTGAAACTAATTAAATCTACCTTAAACAGTACATAAGATGGCACAAAATCATACAATAACTTCCTTTGGTCCGAAAGGATATTGAAAATAAAACATGTTATATACAATTGACTCCTGCTGGTCATTATAAAAAAAGTGAAAAAAAGTAAAAAATTACTACTCAAGAAAACTTATTAAAAAATTAAAATACTTCAAATCAAATTAATTAAAGATAATACATGACTATACAATTAAATCCTATGAATATAGTTAGTGTCAAAGATGGCACAAGAACATAAAATCGACTCCGCCAACTATCGTGCATATTATTATCAAAGCTACTAGTCGAAACTGTTTATTTCCTATGATTTATAGGAAAGTAATTAAAAAAAAGAAATAATAAAACAAATGAGACAAGTTATAAATCAAAGAATATGATTTGAAAGAAAGTAAAACTAAATATAAGATAACTGTGATATAAATTTGAAAAAAATAATAAGGTGTTAAAATTAAAAAAACCATGTAGAAGTCAAAATATGATTCAAAAGATACAAACTATTATAGAAGTGGACGGCATGCAAAATAGGGGAAAAAAGACTCCAATACTCAAGTCAGAATATGACTAACTCATAATAGAGTAGTAAATTATTAGATATTGATAATAAATTAGTTGATCATACCTAGGAGGCTAGGCCCCCTTTTAAAGGATAAGGAGAGGTCTCTTCATTGTAGTTGATGACCTTCTCTTATAGATAGTCATTCTAGTAGAATTCAAACTCATCTGATAAGGATAATATTTTTGATAATTACTAGTTATGATAAGGATAGATGTTGTTATAGTTTTTCTAGATGCTGGGCCATATAATTTGCCTAGTCAATTAGGCCTAAAATATTCGTATAATAGTTAATATATTATGGAAATTTCATTGAAAGAATACTTAGAATTGTAAAACTAATTAAATCTATCTTAAAGAGGACATAAGATGGCACAAAATCATACAATAAAATGCTTTGGTCCCAAAGGATGTTGAAGATAGAACATGTCACATACAATCTACTCTTGTAGGTCATTATAGGTAAAGTGAAAATTATTAAAAGATTATTACTGAGAAAAACTTATCAAAAGATTAAAACCACTTCAAATCGAACTAATTAAAGACAATGCAAGACTATACAATTAAATCCTCTGGATATGGTTAGTGTCGAAGATGGCACAAGACTATAAAATCGACTCCATCAACTATCGTGCATATTATTATCAAAGTTATTAGCCGAAACCGTTAATTTGAAAGTTATTCAAAAAAGAAATAATAAAACAAATTAGATAAGGTATAAATCAAATAATATGATTGGAAAGAAAGTAAATCAAAATATAAAATAACTATTATATAAATTTGAAAATAGTAATAAGGTGTTAAAATTAAATAAAGAAAAAAAAGTCAAAATGAGATGATTCAGAAGATACAAATTGTTATGAATTTTTTGTATAGTAATCCAGTTGAAATTTGATTGATCGCAAGTAATAACACAGTTAAATAATCAATTTTTTTCATTTACAAAATTAAAGTTTGATACCTCAATGGAAACCTAGGGTAAAATATCAATAGATTTAGAAGGGAAGAGAAATTGTTTATGTCCAACATCACAAATTTCATGACATAGTTATAAACTTATGGGCTCGTAATTTATTCATTACTCCCTTTGTCCACTTTTATTTACTGTGTGCACATAAGTCATTACATCTCTTTGCTAATGGTGAACGGTGTTCTGTAATACCCATACTGATATAGGCATTACGTTGCATAATAAATTATAACCCATTATTCAAGAACTAAAAATTCAATTTATTTAATGATTTAATTTAATTAGCTTAGTTAATGATTACGTGTCTAAAAAAATATTCAATTAAATAATGCTTTTGCCTAATGTGATTAAAAGATTACGTGTCTACTAATTAATATCTATCAAGGATAAAATTCTAAACTACATATCGAAAATTTTTATACTTTATAACAAATCATAAAATTATCATCACGTGATAAATAATCATGGATAACGTAATAAATTCTTGATTATGTGACATATTCACTAACTTCAATTTCTTTATTTACTATATTACATAATTAATAAATTTAATTAATTAATCTATTTGATTATGTGATTAGTAATTGAGAACACATTTTAAAAATTGAATTACAACATTCATAAACTTCTAAATCTCTAACTTGACACATGCACCCAAATAAATAATTTAATTTCATACATTAACATTTTCTGTTCATATACAAAACACACCAGTACACATTATTTTATTCTTCCACTACATACTAATTGTTCAAAAAAGTGTTAACATTAGACTTCCACCTACAAGACAGACTATGTACATATCTATATTAAAACATCTGGCCTTACTAGGCCATGCAAGAAAGAAATCCTATGCTAACAACATACTACATAGTACACTACATAATTAACATACTCTCACACAAACCAAGTTCACAAGTGTGGATCTGCTTGTAAACAATAGAGCAACTTTATTGCTTTTCTTTAGTATCATGGACGGAAAAGGAAAAGAAATGATACAACAGAAAGAAAAGAATAGAAAGAAAGGGAGAAGAGGAGGAAGGCATCCATTTCTTTCTTTATGGAGATCAAGGAAAAGAATGAAAATGCTTATAAATTAGCGTCAAATTACTTTATTACCCTTTACAACTCATAACATCATTTGATTTTAGAATGGGTGAAGTTAGAAAGCAAAATTTTGAAGCTTTATTTTCCTTTACAATTCCTTGGATAAGAGAGGCATGCAAAAATTTGGGGCCCATAAAAAGTTCATCATTCCAAATATCTTCTTTTCCACTCAAAAAATGCCTACCAAACAAAGGCTAAAGTTTACAAAATGACAATTATGATATCCATATTACAACATAAAACATAATAGAAAATAAAACATGCCAATGCCCCCTTAGCAATTGTGCCCTCTCCCTAAGTGAATGCTTCAAATTCTTGGAGACATGTTAGAACTAACACAATTTATTCCTTTCTATTTGGAAAAAAATTTAAAATAAGAAGTGAATCATATAACTCAATGAATAACTAATAATTACTTTAGCAAAAAAAGGGCAAGACGCGGTAGAAGTTTTTTTTTTTAATTAGGAGAATGCAATACTTAGGATTAAAGTTTTATAAATGTCAATATATCATCCCCATAAAATAATTTAATTATATGTCACAAGTAAGTAAAAGAGAGATGAAATACATATCTACTTAATATATAGTAACATTATTGTTAAAATAGAATGAATCATAAATAAAAATTAACAAATAAACATTATTGAAAATAATATTCATATTTAAGAGAATAACTTATTTAAAGTAGAGAAACACAATAAGTAGAAAACTACCCATATGCCAAATTTGCCCCGTGTACAATATGTTCAAATATCTTAACATAGCAATATACAAGATATTCCAAGTTAGAATTGATTCTAATTCTTTCATAATCATATTACATATCCAGGACTTAAGAGGTGGATCTCAAACATTTTCAAATTCCAAGGCATTTTATTCATCTTCTATTGTCTAATAGATATAATGATGAGAAAATGGTAAATGATGAGGAGTAGCTAGGATGCACAAGAAATCAAGCTTGTCTTAAGTGCCACAACTGTAAGTGGGTTGGCCATACCATGTACCGTTGTTGCCTCTTGTATAGATTTAGTATCCATTATTAATGCTACTTAGACTAGTATTCCTGATATTTCAAAATTTTCAAAGGAACAATTTGTTAGTCAACCATCTCAAGCTAATTTTGAAAATAGTTTGAAATTATTTGAAGCTAGACAATTCTCTAAATTGTCCTCTCAAATAGGACAGCTAGCCCATTTAAGCCCGCCTGCGACAAGCCGCAGGTTAAATGAGTCAGGCCAAAATTACTCGTATTTAAATGGGTTAAAAAAATTAACCTAACTTTCCTCGCATGAACTCACAGGCTGAAACAGGCCAGCCTCATTTTTTTTAAAGAAATTTCCATGTTTTATTTACCAAAAAGTTAAAAAAAAACATTTAAACCCTCTTAATCATCAAAGGAATTTGTCAAACAAAAGAGATAATTTAAAAATTGTCCAAACCATATCCACAAACACATAACATAATTTAAATATTGTCTAAAGTTCAAACCAAATCTATAAATACGTCATATAATTTAAATATTGTCCATAATCTAAACCAAATTGTCAAAGACAATAATAGAAAATCAGTGCATTGCTATGCCAATGTTGGGGTCTCGGGGACTTGGGAAAGTAAGTTATGTGGTGTGTTTTAAGAGTATGACTATGGACTAAAAAAATTTACTTAAAAAAAAGGCTAGACTTGTGAGTTAACCCACGAGTTAAACAAGACGATCTAACAATCCCTACATTTATACGAATTGCAATTATAGAAACTGACTCATATTTTTCTTGCAATTAAACAAGCCGACCCAACGAGTTCAGCCCATTTTGACAGCCCTACCTCTAGACATGTTATTTCAGTTGCTCACACTAGTTACAATTGCTTTTATATTTGAGTGTCCGTTTTTCAGACCTTCAGTGCTTAATTCCTATGCCTTTAATCATATTTTTGGTGACAAACACATTTTCTATAATCTTTCTAGCTATGGTTGTCTACCCATTGTTATAGAGGCCTTATTCATGCTCAATTGGAAAACCCTTGTACATCTAAACTTCAGAGGATGGTGCTAAGTTTATCAAAATTATCATCTTTGGAATACGTGTCTTGTCAACTTCATAAACACATTTGTAATTCATTTCAAAGTTGTTTTTGTAATCGAGTTTATCCTATTTTCTTTAGCTCATATTGATGTATGAGGCACATGTTAAGTTGTTTCAACTTTAGAATTTCAATACTTAATAAGATTTATCGATGAATATTACTGATGCACCTAGTTATTCATGATGAAGAACTTATCATAATCATCTTCTTTGTCCAAAATTCTAGTTATGGGATTTAAACTCAATTTGGTATTTACATTGTATTTTAAGAAGCGAAAATGCATGTAAATATTTTTTTAGGAGAATGACTTTTTAGTTTGGCGTATTGGTAAACATTTTCATTTCTGTTTGTCAATTTGATTAATCATTGGCCATGTTGATTTAACTAATAATTTACTTGCAATTAACTATAAATCTGAAGTGTTTCACCAATCAAATTCATGCTTAATTGTTTGTATGTCATTGGTTAAATCAGTTTGAAGAATGATTAATCAAAATTGTGAATTGAAATGAAAATATTTGCCAACTCACTAAACCAAATAATCATTCTCTATATTTGTATTTTTAACACAATTTCAATTCTTTAAGACTTCTCAAGACACTTTTTACCAATTCTCTTGACACACCCTTCAACAAATTAATCTTTTATGTCTAAAGAAGGAACAAACATTTGCAGCAATGGGAGGTGTGTATTCTTCAATAATTATCTCTTAATTTTTTTTCCTATTTCATGCCATTATCTTGTAGATATCTGAATTATCTTTTATTAGTCAAGTAACAGAAGAGGGTCCTTTTAAAAAAAGAAAGACACATTTAAATTTAAATTATAACTGGTGGACCTTACGACTCATTAAGATAAATCCTTGCATATAAAATTGGTGTTTATCTATCTCAAACATCATGGTCATGTAATAGAAGATTCTAACACCCTACTTTAGGCATACTATCACATACATACTTACTTAATTTCTACAAATTTTAGTTTATGCTTAGATTAAATATGGTGAATTATTTAATATGACAAATCATTTAAATTCTTAGTTTAATAATTCACTTTCACTTCAAATGATTAAATCATTTAGCCTAGGTTTTGATTTATGACATAGCCTAGAATTACTTTTAAATTTCATGCATATTGAGTGGAGTTATCTCATAAACTATGCCAATAATTTAAGACTAATTTAAAGAGAAACATTAGTACGTAACTCAATATAAACATAGCAAATCTTTACAATATAAACTATGCCAATAAATCTATCATTAGCATTGCTTATAACTATTTTACAATCATAAAGAAAGGTTTTACATAATCCCTATATGATATTCTTATGAATCTTATAACTTGAATAATTACATTAAAACAATAACCCTATTCTTTCAGGGTAGTAACATAAAAATCTTAAAATAAGCACATTTGGCCTAGATCAAAATCTTCCATTCACATGATATCAATCAAAAGAGGCACATTGAAATGTTTAATATGAAAACATTACAATAAAGAGTGAGACATAAATCTCAGTAGGCAATAACAATAGTTTATAGTTTAAAATATGTAATGTTTCTCAACTGTACTGCATATAGAAAATGACTTCTCCTTTAATATCACTTTTATTCAATAAATTTTTTATCTTTAATGTTGTATTACCAATATTATCTTTTCATTTTCGAGACCTTACACCATGATTTCAAACATTTACCAAACCTTTACCAAACCTTTATTACTTTGGAGAAGAGCTCTTTCCATTGCAAGGGCATCACTCTGTCATAACAGTTACCTCATAATATAAATCATGCGGGATCACCTCTTTTGAGGGTTATTTCCAAACTTGGTGAGATCACCTCCTTAGCTTGAGGATCACATCTCAAAATATCTCTAGATCACTTCCCTAGCAGGGTCATTTCTAGCTTATTGGTAATAAACATTATTCTTTCATAATCCATTGCCAAATTTATATTCTTCCATGGTCTTTCAAAACATAAGCTAAGTTTAAACATAAGAGCATAAGCTCAAATTCATCTCTAAAGCATAAGAAAGATAATAACTTCACAATCCATGGCAAGGTATAATGGTCAAAAACACATTAAATAACATATTAAAGAAATCATTGAACAAAAAGTGAGAAGAGAAGTGTTGTTACTTCCTACCTTAATCAATTTAGGGTTTAGAGTTCTCTTCTCTTTAGATTCTTGTACAAGGTAGTCTCTAGGTATTTAGGCAGAGTTTTGGTTCTTTGATTAGGTATGTATGCATGGGAAAGAGGTGAGTGAAGTATTTATAGGCCAAAGGAAGTGTGATGGTTGTGCAAGAGGTTTGGGTGAGGGTGTGTGATGTGAGTGAGTGTCTTGTCCAAGAGGTTGCTTCTTGATTAAGGTCATGTGATTTATCTTTTAACTCACACCTTTTAGCTAGGGTAATGCCACATGGCTCTTATCCTTACGTTATTATTACCTAATTAATGGGAGTAACTAAGTTACTTAATCTAATTCCCCCTAGTGATATATAGCTGTGAGTGTCTTATGGGTAACTCTTGATTCCTTTTGTGGAAAAGTCACCCATCTAATGATTACTTGGAATTTATGGATGCAAGCTAACTTCTCCCTATACTCACACACTTGGGTCTTGGAAGACCATCTAGACTTCTCACATGAATTAACCATATGTTTAGACTATTTAGTCTCCTAATAATTACTTTGCTTTTCTTCTAACCAATCAAATACCTCCATTTTGCTTCCTATCTCTAAACTCATCATTACTTAATTACATAAAGTAACTAAGTTTGTCTAGTTTAGTTACTTTTTAACTAGATTCTTTACTTTTTAGTTACTCTAACTATTATTACTATCTAATTATGAACCTTATCCTTGACTAGAATTACTTGAGAAGACTGCCTTGTCTCCCTAAAGCTCCTCATGTGAGCTTCCTTGAAAGAAAGCTTCCTTGTCTTTTTTATTAATAAATGCTTGGCTTCTTAACCAAGTAATTAGGTTACTTGAGGAGACCACCTTGTCTCCTAATCAATCCATATGTGTGTCTTTCTTCTTCAAGAGAGTTCTTTTTTGTATTATAACCTATTAATGCCTTATCTTTACTTAACTAGGTTAATTTAAGTTACTTAGAAGACCTTCTTACATGATTCTTCCTAGCAATTTCCTAGCTATCTCACGTGAGTTTTCTTCTTCTACCACACATTCCTTCTTTGTCTCTTTATTAATTAATGCATGGCCTTTACTTGACTTAGTTTGTTAACTTAGGTAACTTGGTACACTTGCCTACAGACTTTTTTCTAGTAACTTCCTAAGCTATTTCACGTGGTTTCTTGCTCATTCAAGACCATTCTTTTTGTTTCATGTTTTAATACTTGGAAATTATGCCTTAAGAATGAGCCTTTAGGAAGTAACCTAGTTTTTTCCTCTCTTCCTTTCTCTTTCTCACGTGAACTCTTTTCTTGGAAGATAAGTCTCTTGTCTTTTTCTTCTTTTATTCTTAAGGTATCATTTTAAGCATATTCTTTCTTTTTATGTTTAAGTAACTTTTTTCTCTCTTTTCTAGTAACTTATTTAATTAATCTCAGCATCATTACTTTTAATTAATGAGGGATAAGACTTTAAATAAGAGTAACTTAGAATACTCTTCTTCTTTCAGAGAGTTACACGTGAATTTCTCATCATTCATCAAGATGCTAATTTGTCTTATACTCATTATTAGAAGCTTGACTTAATTTAGCTTGTAAGACCTTCCCTCTTTCCTTGGATATCTCATGTGAACTACTTACATAAGGGACAGCTATTTTTGGAAAGATTAAGTTTTCAAGGTTTGTCTTGTTATTCATTAATTTAAGGAGGATAATTTTATGAATATTCTAATTTTACTTAAACAGACAACTACACCTTTCTTCCTTCAAACTTTTCTTTTTGTCTTATTCTACTAACCAAATTATGACTTATAAGTAATTCTTGAATTTGTTTTAAAAATCTATCATTAGCTTTGACCTAAAACCTTGACTAGTGATTAAATTTTTAACTTAAATTGACTAATGTAAAAAAAATCAAATTAGCATATAGTATAATGTGTAAATAATCTTAAAATTATATAAAAAAAATTTAATTTAATATGAAATGAATCTAATTAAAATCTAATTTAATGTGAAAAAATTATTCTAATTCTACTTAATTATTAAATTTTTCATTGTTCTAAACTCCATAATATTTGTCTTAAAATTTTAAATTAATAAAAATTATTAATAACTTCCTTAAGAAAGATATAATGTTACAGAAATAATTCAAATCCTTATCTTATTCGCTACTACATACATTTGCGTCAACAAGTCATTAGTTAAAAGTTTTAACATACGATACATTTTACAGAGTGTACTCATGGATTCAAACGAGTATTAACGTTAAACATAGATATGCTTTGCTCAGCAGCGTTTCCATCCCACATTCCAGCATTCCAGAAAGAATCTGACCAAAACCTCAAAAGCAAACTTTTCAGAAACTTCAACTCGCCATTGGAGCTCAAGCAAGCACACGCTCTTCTCATCAAAACCGATGCTCCTCTCTCCACTCTCCCTCTCACTCGGGTCGCCCTCGTTTGCGCTCTCAATCCCAGTTTTGCTTACGCCCACAGGATTCTCCAGCGAGTAGACAAGCCAGAAATCGTTGCGTGGAATTCTTGCCTGAAAATCTTAGCCGAAAGCGGTTCCCCGCAAGATGCCATCTTGCTTTTCCGTCGCTTGCGTCAAATGGGTACCCTTCCAGATGATTTTACGTGTTCCTTTGTCCTAAAAGCATGTGCCCATTTGTTGGATATCGACAATGGCAGAATTGTTCATGGGTATGTGGAGAAACTTGGGCTTAAAAGCAATTTGATTTTGCAGAACATGATTGTTCATCTGTACGCCATTTGCGGGGCAATGAGCGATGCGAGGCTTCTGTTCGAGAAAATGTCGCAAAGAGATATTGTTACCTGGAACATATTGATAAGCCAATTGATAAAGATGGGAGACGCTAGTGGGGCTTATGATTTGTTTTCTCGGATGCCGCAGAGGAATGTGAGGTCATGGACGTCGATGATTTCTGGGTTTGTCCAATGTGGGGAGTCAAAGGAAGCTATTCGATTATTCTTGGAGATGGAAAGGGATGGTCAGAGGCCAAATGAAGTGACAGCAGTGGCTGTTCTTGCAGCTTGTGCTGATTTGGGTGCCTTGGATTTTGGCAGAAGTGTTCATCAGTACTGTAATCGAAGTGGATTTCATAGGAATGACCATGTTTCTAACACTCTGATTGACATGTATGTCAAATGTGGATGCTTAGAGGAGGGTTATAGAGTTTTCGATGCCATGCAAGAACGAACTGTTGTGTCATGGTCAACCATGATTACAGGGTTTGCAGTGCATGGGCAAGGAGAGAAGGCTTTGGAACTGTATAGTGAGATGATTAGATCTGGTACGAAGCCCAACCATGTAACTTTCATTGGGCTCTTGCATGCTTGTAGTCATATGGGATTGGTTGAGAAGGGTCATGAGTTTTTCACCATCATGACTAGAGATTATGGAATATTGCCTCAAATTGAGCACTATGGGTGCTTGGTTGATCTGTTTAGTCGTGCAGGCCTCTTAAAAGAGGCTCACGAGGTTATTGTAAGCATGCCCATGTCAACCAATGTGGTCATTTGGGGGGCTCTGCTTGGGGGATGCAGACTTCATAAGAACACTGAATTGGCTGAGGAAGCTATGACACATATTTCGGAATTGGATCCACTTAATGATGGATACTATGTGGTTTTGTCAAATGTTTATGCGGAAGCTGGAAAATGGGAAGAAGTGGCAAAAATCAGGAAGTTGATGAAAAATCGTGGTGTGAAGAAAACACCTGGATGCAGTTCAATCACAATAGATGGAGTGGTTCATGAGTTTGTAGCTGGAGATGAGACTCATCCTCAAGCAGAGGAGATATTTGAGATGTGGGAAAAACTACTCCCAAAGATGAAGGTAAAAGGATATGTACCAAATACTTCAGTTGTTCTTCTTGACGTGGAAGATAAAGAGAAGGAGAAATTCCTCTTTCGCCACAGTGAAAAATTGGCACTTGTCTTTGGGTTGATGAACACTCAACCTGGAATGCCAATTAGGATAATGAAGAATCTTCGTGTCTGTGAGGATTGTCATGCTGCTTTTAAAGTGCTATCAGCCATTGACAATCAAGAAATTGTGGTGCGTGATAGAAATCGGTTTCATTGTTTTAAAAACGGCACTTGTACTTGTAAGGATTATTGGTAGGCAACCAAAATAACACCTCCTGTTATATACGTCTCTTGGATTTGTTCATTCAACCTCTCTCTTAAGATTTGTGGCTTAACATCTTAACTTATGGCACTTATAATGAGTATAGCCCCTTAATATTTGATGTGGTTCTGAGAAACTTTAAGAAAATAAAGTTGCATCCTTGCCATCAACTATAGCTTTTGGCCTAATGATAAGTGCTTGATCCAATAGCATCGTCATTAATTAATTAATCAATGAAAAAGTTGAACAGTAGTTTGTTCATTTAGATTGCCCCTTATCTATAATACAATTTAGACTTGAAATGATTTTTTAATACCTCAGTAATATTTTCCTCTATGTACAGTTATAGGAAAATCTTAATTGAGGTAAATAATATGTGATTCTAGTAAATAAAAATTTAATTATTATTTAACTTCTAAGACTAAATAAGTTTTGTGTAATTTAGCATTAATTGGAGAATTTCTTTTGTTTTATCATATAAACTTATAAGATTAGTAGAAACATTAGGAAGGCAAAATAGAGGTTGAAAATTTAATTTTAGTATGAGAAATTAGTTAAGTCTGTTCCTTTTAAAAAAAGGGGGGGGGGGGGGATACCTAATTTAGAGAAGATTAGATGTAGCTTGAATAAATAATCCTACTCATGCACTAAAACACGTAGCCAGCCACTACATCTCCTCCGACCACTACACAATCCATCTTCTGCGCTAGGAAAACGGAGAGCTTCTTCTTCTTCAACCCGAGAGAGACTGAGAATGAAGAGAAGGGTTGAAGGTAAGCATGTTCAAGTTAGAGTGAGCATTTGGTGAGGTCGTAAAAGACAAATAGGGAGCTATCAACAAGACCTACATAGGGAGCTAAGTAATTCAACTGGAGGTGCAAGAAAAATTGTTAAATTGTATAAATTAGTATATCAAGGGCTGTGTTAATTTCTGAAGCTGCAATATCTTCTCTTTTTGGTGGAAGAAAATTCTTTAGAGGTAGCTAGTTCTAGCTCAAGCTACATTAAAGATTTTTTTTTTCTAATGAATTAAACTATATGTTGTTATAAGATTTCCATTTGTGTTGTCTGTTATGGCTTGAAGTGTCACGACCGTCTCATAAGAATGTCGTAGCAGAAATAGTGAGAGAAATTGATATAAAAATGAAGTCGCCTCCAATTTATATTTATTAGGGAAAACAATTGGAAAAAATCCTTTAAAAGGACACTAGTCTTAAAACTAGATTGGATCCGTGAGTCTATTTATATAGAGGATCTTACTGCACTCCTAATACACCCATCATAAGATAGTTATCCTAAATTAATTACGTAATTTATTAATAACTTTAATAATATTTAATTTATCCTTAAAAATAAGATTAGATAAAGAAAACTAAATAAAAAATTAAAAATATTTATAGTTTTGAACCAAAAATAAACATTTATTCACAAGTTGGAGAAATTAAGAATTACTTATTTACAAGTTTAATTAAAAATATATTTACAATTTTGACTAACCAAAAAACACGAGTTTATTTAAGTTGGACTCACCTAAAATACCTACGTATTTTTGAAGTGAGGAGTCACGTAACTCGTCTAAAAAATAATTGTGGGTTGATGGATTTTAATTAAATTTACTAACAAAAGATTTATAAATTGAAAAAAAATTATCATAGAGTCATCATGGCAACAATGACAATCATGATAATGATAAAAATATTTATTAATTGATTAAAACAAAATAATTATTAAAGAGTCGTTACAATAACACTGACAATTATGATAATGATAAAAAGATTCATTAATTGAAAAAAAATTATCAAAAAACCGTCAAAGCAACATTCACAAATAAATTCTAAATTTATTCTTAGGATATTTATACTAATTAATTATTTTTTAAATATGATTAAAATTTTATTTTAGGATTAAAGAGCCATCATAGTAATATTAAATCCAATTAAATTATTTTTAAAGCTAAACAAATTATCAAAACTAAAATGACTCAGACTATTAATACATATTATGGATTTTCATCTTCTCGAAAATTTATTAAAATTAAGGATAAGTCATAATAACCAAATCTATTTAAAATTCTAACCAAAGCAATCAAGTAGGATATCAAGATAAAATATCAAATGCAACCAACTAAATAGGATAAGACAAAACAAGAGATCAAGATATATATGATCAAAATTTATTTCAGCATCAGAGAGCCATCACGGCAACAACAATCTGAATAAAATTACCTTCCAAGTCAAACAACTTGTTACAGTTAAAGTGACTCAAATTATTAAAGTTATTATTATTTTCTCTTTGCCGAAAACTTCATAAAATTTATTAAAAGTTAGGATAAACCATGAATCAAAATGATATAATCAAACAAATAGGATTTCAAAGTATAACATCCCCACCTAAGTAAATATGAATTATAAAAACCCTAATTAATCATAATGGTCGTTTTATCATTTATTATTATTTCTTGCTTTGTTTAATTATTATCATTTTGTTTTGCTATTTAAATTAAAGAGAATACTGGAAACTATCTTGGTGAAATTAGAAACAATTGAAATATCTGAGGAAATACTGAAAACTATACAATGGTAATTTAGTAATTTTGGAGCTATGAGTAAGGGCATTTTTATCCAATGAAAAAATTAAAAAGCAAAAATTAGCCAAATTGATCACTTAATTTATTAATTAGCTTCTAACACTTTTTAATTGAAATAAGTAAAATTAGCATAATTTAACCAATCAAAATGTGCCATTTGGATGGTTCACATCTGTAAGCATGTGATTGGCCAAGAGTGAGCTAATAGAAATGTGACAAGTGGAAGCAAATTATTGGTCAAGAGCAAGCCATCATGACTTGTTTAGGGGAACTAAACTAGGACTATTCAATTACTCCCATTTGGTTCTATTTGAACCAAACTAGTTATAAACCAACTAGAAGCCATCATTACATGGATTGGGCCTCATAATATGCCCAGTCAATTAGGCCTAAAATACTTGTACAATACATAATATTTTATGAAAATTTCATTGAAAGAATAATAAAAATTACAAAATTAATTAAATGTACCTTAAACAGTATATAAGATGGCACAAAATGATACACTAACTTCCTTTGGCTTGAAAGGATGTTCAAGATAAAACATGTCATTACAATTGACTCCTATAAGTCATTACAATAAAAGTGAAAATCATTAAAATATTATTACTCAAAAAAACTCTTTAAACGATTAAAACACTTCAAATCAAATTAATTAAAGATAATAAAAGAGTATACAATTAAATCCTATGGACCTAGTTAGTGTCGAAGATGGCACAAGACCACAAAATTGACTCCGCCAACTATTGTGCATATTATTATCAAAGTCACTAGTCGAAATTGTTAATTTCCAATGATTAATGGGAAAGTAATTTAAAAAAAGAAATAATAAAACAAATGAGGCAAGGTATAAATCAAAGAACTTGATTGGAACGAAAGTAAGCCCAAATATAAAATAACTATGATATAAATTCGAAAAGAATAATAAGATGTTAAAATTAAATAAACCAAAAATTCAAAATGGGATCATTCAAAAAATACAAACTATTATGGAAGTGGAGGACCTACAAAATAGAGAAAAAAAGACTCCGATGCTTAATTAGTTGATCGTAGTAGAGAGAGAGGTCTCTTCATTACAGTTGATAACCATCTCAATAGGTAGGTGTTCTAGTAGAATTTGAAGTCATCTGATGAGAATAATATTTACGATTGTTAATAGTTATGATAGGGACTGATGCTTTTAGAAGCTTTCTAGATGCTAGGGCTGCATAATTACCCTTAGCCAATTAGTCCAAAAATATTTGTGTATAATGCATAATATATTATGAAATTTCATTTAAAGAATAATTAGAATTATGATACTAATTAAATGTATCTTAAACAGTATATAAGATATCAGAAAATCATACAATAACTTCCTTTGGTCCAAAAGGATGTCAAAGATAAAACATGTCATATACAATTGACTCCTATAGGTCATTATAGGAGAAGGGAAAATTATTGAAAGATTATTACTCAAAAAATTTTATTAGAAGATTAACACACTTCAAATCGAACTAATTAAAGATAATACAAGACTATACAATTAAATCCTGTATATGGATGTAGTGTTGAAGATGGAAAAAGGCCATTAAATCGACTCCACCAACTATCGTGTGCATTATTACCAAATCTAGTAGCCAAAAATGTTCATTTAATATGATTTATAGGAAAGTTATTAAAAGAAAAAAGGAATAATAAAACAAATGAGACAAGGTATAAATCAAAGAACAAGATTGAAAAGAAAGTACATTCAAATAGAAAGTAACTATGACATAAATTTCAAAAATATAATAAGACGTTAAAATTAAATAAACCAAGAAGTCAAAATGAGATGATTCGAAACATGCAAACAATTATGGAAGAGGAGGACCCACAAAATAGAGAAAAAATGACTCTGACGCTCAAGTCAGAATGTGACTAACTCAGAACAGAGTAGTAACTTGTTAGATATTGTTCGTAAATTTGTTGATTGTACTGGGGGCTAGGCCCCAATATAGAGGACACGGAGAGGTCTCTTCATTGTAGTGAATAACCTTCTCTTATAGATATGTGTTCTAGTAGAATTCGAAATCATCATATAAGGGTAATATTTATGAATACTAATTGTTACGATAAAGACAGATATTGTTAGTGTCTTTCTAGATGCCGAGCCACATAATTAACCTAGCTAAGTGGGCCAAAAATATTCATACAATATATAATATGTTAAGAAAATTTCATTGAATGTTTAATTAGAATGGTGAAACATATTAAATGTACCTTAAACAATATATAACATGCCACAAAATCATACAATAACTTCCTTTGGTTCGAAAGGATGTCGAAGATACAATATGTCATATACAATGGACCCTGTATGTCACTAGACGAAAAACGAAAATTATTAAAAGATTATTACTCAAAAAAACTTATTAAAAGATTAAAACACTTCATATCGAACTAATTAAACATAGCACAAGACTATACAAATTAAATCCTATGGATATAGTTAGTATCAAAGATGGCACAAGACCAAAAAATCAACTCCGCCAACTATCGTGCATAGTATTATTAAAGCTACCGGCCGAAACTGTTAATTTTCGATGGTTTGTTGGAAAGTTATTAAAAAATAGAAATAATAAAACAAATGAGACAAGCTATAAATCAAAGAACATGACCAGAAAGAAAGTAATTCAAAATATAAGATAACTGTGATATAAATTTGAAAAAAAAAGAGATGTTAAAATTTATTAAACCAAGAAGTCAAAATGAGATGATTCAAAAGATACAAAATGTTATGGAAGTAGAGGACCTACAAGATAGAGGAAAAAAGACTTCGATACTTAATTAGTTGATCATACCTGGGGGGTTTAGCCCCATTTAAAGGATAAGGAGGTCTTTTCATTGTAGTTGATAACCTTCTCTTATACATATGTGTTCTAGTACAATTCGAACTCATCTGATAAGGATAATATTTTTGATTATTAATAGTTATGAAAGGGACAGATGTTGTTAGAGTGTTTCTAGATGCTGGACCGCATAATTAGCCTGGCAATTAGGCCTAAAATATTCATACAATACACAATATTTTATGTAAATTTCATTGAAAAATAATTAGAATTGCGAAACAAATTAAATTTACCTTAAACAGTATGTATGGTGTCACAAAATTACACTATAACTTCCTTTAGTCCAAAAGGATGTCGAAGATAAAACATGTCGTATATAGTTGATTCCTGTAGGTCATTAAAGGAAAAGTGAAAATTATTGAAGGGTTATTACTTAAAAAAACTTCTTAAAAGGTTAAAACACTTCAAATCGAACTAATTAAAGATAATACAAGACTATACAATTAAATCCTATGGATATAGCTAGTGTCAAAGATGGCATGAGACCATAAAATCGACTCTGCCAACTATCGTGCATATTATTGTCAAAGTTACTAGCCGAAACTGTTAATTTCTTATGATTTATAGGAAAGTTGTTAAAAAAAGAAATAAGAAAACAAATGAGACAAGATATAAATCAAAGAACATGATTGGAAAGAAAGTAAAACCGAATATAAAATAACTATGATATAAATTTGAAAAAAAATAATAAGGTGTTAAAATTAAATAAGCCAAGAAGTCAAAATAAGATGATAAAAAAGATACAAACTATTATGGAAGTGGATGACCTGCAAAATAGTGGAAAAAAGACTCCGATGTCAAGTCAGAATGTGACTAACTCAGAACAGAGTAGTAAATTATTGGATATTGATAGTAATTAGTTGATCATACTTGGGGGGCATTTAGAAGATAAGGGGAGCTCTCTTCATTATAGTTAATAACCTTATCTTATAGATAGGTGTTCTAGTAGAATTCGAACTCATCTGATAAGGATAATATTTATGATTATTAACAGTTATGGTAAGGATAGATGTTGTTAGTGTTAGATTTTAGCTTAAAACCACTTGGTATTAAGTGAAGTTGCCCGACAGATACATGGACCGCACTCCAGAGATTGAGGTAGATGATGTGGGGCTTTAATACCGTCGCTACACAGCTGCCTGCTAGAATAGGCGATGGACACATCCCTCCTCCACGAAAGCTTGGCAGAATAGGCAACCTGACGTAAGATGTAACATTCCTATTTATGAGAAAATAAATGTCTTTTAATTTTTTTTTAGTAGTTTTATGCATATTAATATTTAACATTGATAAACATGTTATTATTTAATATTATAAATATGTTATTTAATTGCTAATATTCTATTTTATTATTAAACAGAAAAAGGATAGTGAAAATTACTTAAGGGGTACTAAAAAAATAGTTGAAATACTTGAACAAATAGTGAAAATGATACAGTGGTAATTTAGTAATTATGGGGTTTTACTTGATGGCATTTTCGTCCAGTGAAACATTTAAACGCAGAAAATTAGCAAATTTATTTTGTGAATTATTAATAATTCTCTAAGTGTTTATAAAATTAAATAGTGAAAATTATCATACTTCAACCTAGTTAAAAGTTTATATTTGAAAAGATTTTTATAAATAAAAATATAATTGGTATAAAATGACTAATAAATATTTAGATAAGTACCTAATTTTAATTAGATAGGAGAAATAATTATTGTTGGGCTAGGGAGATTAAGTCTATTATTATTTAGTTTTTTTTATTTAGTTTTCATCTAACTAATCTAGCTACAAACTAGTTAAAAACTAAGAATTATGATTTTTTTTAAATTTAGAAAGTTTGCCTAGCAAGCCAAAAGGAATAAACAATTAATAAAAACAAAATAAATATCCCCTTCTTATCCCTAAACCTCACGGCCAAGCAACATAAAAGGGGGAGAAAGAGGAAAAACAAAAAAGGAAAGGAAGGAGGGAGAGAGAGAGAGAGAGAGAGAGCCACGATTGGAGGAGAAGGAAGGAAAAAAAGGAAGAGAAAAAAAGAAAGGAAAGAAGGAAATCAAGTCAATAACCTTCTTGAGCAGCAACTCCAAGAGGTAGGGAACTCAAACCCAAATTTTTCTCTTTCAAACTATGGTTTTTGTGGTAGTTTATAACTCAAACTATGTTAGTTTCTCTCTCCAGAAGTTTGAGGGTATTAATGGATGGTTTTGAGTGTGGTGAGCCATTTAGGCTAAGATTTTAACCCTAGATTCAAGTGGCAACACAAGATTTCCATCTTGACATATTAGAGCTCTTGTTTTTAGAATTTAGTTAGGATGTGGTTTTGTTGATTTTGTATGGTTAGGGAGCTTGATTGGATGTTTTGGAGTTATTGTGGCACGTGAAACATGGTGAAAATCACTTGGAATTGCAAGTTTTAGCACCCCTAGCTCACGGCCACACTAGGGTTCTAGGGAGATGTTTTGTTAATTTTTGTTTATAATTATGTAATCTTATTGGAATTGTGATATATTTATTTTTATGAGCATTTCTTGCTTGTTGATATGAAAATGTCATGTGTGGTTTTGTGTGTATGGCCCATAGCCTTGTGTGAGAATTTGAGAGTTTGGATGAATAAGTGGTTTGGTTATGTTTCCTTTAGTAGTTAATGAAAGTTTCATGATTTTAGAATGCGATTTCATGATATGATGTTAAATTAAGAATAAATAGCCTATATTTGTGATATTTGTTTTCCACTAGGTTTTGATCATGTGAGAAATTCTAGTGAAAGTTATGAGATTTAGGTGCTAGATAGTTATTTCAAAGTGTCTCATGAGAAAAGGAATATGTTTTTGTTAGAAATGTAGAGTTTAAGACTCTCGTGAATATGTCACATGTCTATGTTAGTAAATTTGAGATGTTGAGACCTTGAAAAGTTCTCTCTTAATATGTTACATATTTACTTTAATTAAAGAGAAAGAATAAGCAAAGCTTGGATGTGATCCTCTAGAGAAAGAAAATGAATTTTGAAGTGATCAATAAATATTCGAAAAGAGATTCTAATAAAATGTCATGGAAGAAGTCCATGAGAAGTCCTATATGTGTCTAGGTCCATTTTATGGACAGATCCACCAGAGGTGTGGATAGTGGAGTGGAATCCAACAGTGGACGTGGAATGACCACTCTAGTTTAGGGGTCGCCCTATGCCATTGGAGAATTCTCAATCAGTTAAAGTTTGGACCATGTAGGCAAAGAGGAAATTTTAAGGGGGTTAAGCCCTAATTTAAGCCTCGTAAGCATGTAACACAGAATAAAGTTTCAGGAAATGGTAAAGGTTAACTGTTACGCATATTTGAGATTAGTGACTAACTATGAAATTGTGTTTTTTGTACTTGTTACAGTTAAAAATACTATGGGAACTGTATTCTTTTATATTTTTATTTATTTGAGTAGTTACTGAGAATTTATTTCTCACCCCTATAAATTGTGGTATTTCTAAAGCCTTCGAAAGTTGACTAAAGATGCAGATTTATATTTCGTTGTTCATCGATACGGGTTGGATGTATCCTTTCAGGGGACCTAGTTTATTTTGGCTAGTAAAAGTAGAAATTATCAGTAGTTTAGGGAGAATCAGTATAGAGTGTGATTGTGTAGAATACTTACTCTAGTTACTTTTTCCTGCCTAGCCAAGCGAGGCCAGTAATTTTTGTGATATACATATGTAGATAGGATGTAAGGCAGGTAAAAATGCCAAGCTAGTCATCCTTTGAATGTTTAGTAGTGTATAATTATGTATAACTTGAAAATTTCACATCTGTAAAATAGTGTATAGTTTTGTTTATGATGTTATGGGTATAGAATGTGGTAGTATGAAATGACACTAAATAGTTTAGTTTGATATATATCCTTTATAGATGATAACACGTAATTGAGTATATTTACAGGTTAAGGAGGTATTTTTGTTTCGTGAGTAATATTTTGTGAGTCAGATTTAAATTATAGAGTTCTTGATATGTGACTTATAATTTATTTCCTTAGAAAGAATTTAATATGGACACATGATAACTAGAATAATGTATTTAATTAATTTTAAAAAAATTTACTCATCTAATATTCATATAATGTTATCATTAATAAAATTAAACTAAATTTAATATTAATTTAACTTAATTAAATCTAATAATAAATTTTAACACGTAACACAATGCCTATTCTGGGTACGATGTTATAAATTTGGTATCAGAGCAGTTCATCCAGGTTGTCCAGTTGTGCAGTTAATTTAGGTGCATTAAGTTAGTTGTGACTTTTAAGAGCCATGTAGCAGACATGGGTATTTGAGTATTTAAGATTTTATTTTGCCTATGTTATGTTGCCTCTATGTGGAGGTTGAATATTCCTAGCACTAGATAAGTGATATTGAGACTAATCAACTCAAATATGTATCTTACTAAGTGTATAGGAAATTATGGCACCACCAAGATGTAATCTAGTATCTCCTACAAATAAGGTAATGATGGCAGCCCTAGGAGAAATAGCTAACGCAATGAGAGAACAGGAAGCTGCTACTAATAGGATGTTGCAACATCTACAAGAGCACCCAAATAGATATAATAACCATCAGGAGGATGGAAGTGGAATTAGACTTCGGAACCAAAATGGAAACGGAGACCCAGATAGGGATACTCCAGTAGAAAACCCATAATTTTATGGTCTTTCAGAATTTTAGAAGGTTAAACCACCTGCTCTTAGGAGAGAGTATGACCCTGTAGTTGTAGAAGGATGGATAAGGCAATTAGAGAAATTTTTTGAGGTGATGGGCTGTACTGATGCACAGAAGCTAACTTACGCCACATATATGTTAGAAGAAGAGGAAAAGTTATGGTGGCATGGCAAGGTACACAGATTTACTTGGAGGTATTTCAGAATACTTTCCTAGATAAGTATTTCCCTACCAGTGTGAAAGATGAGAGGGAAGCGGAATTTATTCAGTTGAGACAAAGGAATATGTCAGTAAGTTAGTATGCGGCTAAAATTGAGGAATTGTCAAAATTTTCTTCTCACCTTAGGTATAACCTAGATGAGAGGTGGAAAACTGCAAAATTTGAATGGGGTTTGAAATCCAAGATTAAAAAGGATGTGGGAATTTTTTAGATTAGGGATTATGCGATGCTAGTAAACAAGTGTCGTGTAGTAGAGAAAAATATTATGGAGGTACAAAGGATAAGGAGAGACAGAATTTCCTTAAAAGGAAAAGAGGTGGGGGTAAGCTAGGGAGTAGTAATACCAGGTTCAGACCTGTTCAGACCTAATCAAGAGAAGGAGAAACAGGTACAGACAAGCCCTGCTTGTAAAAATACGGTAGATTCCATGGGAACAAACCATGTCTGCAAGGTCAGAAGCTAGGGAGTGTCCTCAGAGACAGGGAACAAACCTAGTACCACCACTTAGACCCCAGACCAAAGGCAGAGTGTTTATTCTTAGTAGGGAAGAGGCAACTCGTTCTCTAAATCTGGCATAGAGTAAGTGTTTAATTCGAGATAAACTTTTAACTGTATAATTTGATTCAGGAGCTGCTCACTCTTTCATATCCATTGATTGTGTGAATCATTTGAAATTGCCTGTGTCTTTGTTACCAAATGATTTGTTTGTTTCTACTCCTACTGGAGGAAAAATGTGGACTTCACAAGTTTGTTTGAATTGCTGTACTCAAGTAGAAAATAACATGTCTATTGTTGATCTTGTTTGCCTACTTTTGTCACAAATTGATGTCATTCTTGGAATGGATTGGATGTCTGCCAATGGTGTTCTTCTAAACTGTCTAGAAAAATCCATTATATTTATGCCTAAAACAGAGCACACACAAACAACTAATGAATCTATATTTCTAACTGCCATACAAGCTACGAGATGTTTAAATGCTGGTTTGCAAGGATATGGTCTCTTATCTTCTTTAGATTTTGAGGTCAAATAGAATGTAAATAATATTTCCGTAGTGAGAGGATATCCCTCGGTGTTTCCTTCTGAAATAACTAGCTTACCACCTAAGAGAGAAGTGGAATTTTCAATAGATTTGATTCCTGGAGTAGGCCCAATATCCATTGCACCCTACAGAATGTCTCCTTTAAAATTGGGTGAGTTAAAGAAACAAATAGAGGACCTATTGGCTAAACAATTCATACGGCCTAGTGTATCACCTTGGGGAGCTCCAGTGTTGTTTGTGAAAAAAAGAAAGATGGGAGTTTGAGGTTATGTGTGGATTACAAACAATTAAATAAAGTAACTATCAAAACTAAATATCCACTCCCCAAAATAGATGATTTGCTGGATCAACTTAGAAGGGCCACAATTTTTTCAAAGATAGATTTAAGATCGTTTATCATCACATTAGGGTTAAGTTAGGAGATATCCCTAAAACTGCTTTTAGAAGTAGGTATAGACATTACGAATATCTTGTGATGCCATTTGGACTTACAAATGCCCCCAATAGTGTTTATGGATTATATGAACCAAATTATTAGACCCTATTTAGATCAGTTTGTGGTTATTTTTATAGATGATATTCTTATTTAATTCTAAGACAGCAGAGGAACATAAACAACATCTCAGGATTATATTGCAAATTTTACAGGAAAGACAGTTATATGCAAAATTAGAAAAGTGTGAGTTTTGGCTAAAGGAGGTGAAATTTTTAGGCCATGTTTTGTCTCAAGGAGGAGTTTCAGATGACCCAATAAAATAGAAGCAGTGGTTCATTGGGAGAGACCCACAACTATAACGGAGATTAGGAGTTTCCTTGGATATTATAGGATGTTCATAAAAGAATTTTCCCAGTTAGTCATGCCATTGACAAGATTAACCAGGAAAGGGAACCCTTTTGTATAGTCAAAAGAATGTGAGGATAGTTTTCAGGAGTTGAAGACAAAGTTAACCACTACTCTAGTGTTAGTGATTCCTGATCCCTTAGGAAATTTTATAATTTATAGTGATGCGTCTAAGAAAAGACTTGGTTGTGTCTTGATGCAAGATAGGAGAGTAGTAGCCTATGCTTCTAGACAACTTAGACGTCATGAGGAAAACTACCCTACCCATGACTTGGAATTAGCAGCAGTGATGTTTTCTTTAAAAAATATGGAGGCATTATTTGTATGGAGTTAAATTTTGAAATTTTTAGGGATCATAAAAGTTTGAAATACCTCTTTGATCAAAAAGAGTTGAAATATGAGACAAAGGAGGTGGATGGAATTTTTGAAAGATTATGATTTTGATTTAAAGTATCATCCAGGAAAAGCTAATGTGATGGCTAATGCACTCAGTAGAAAATCATTGCATGTGTCTTTCTTAATGATTCAAGAGTATGAACTGATAGAAACATTTAGAAATTTAAGGTTGTCTATAAATGTGCAATCAGGTTGTCTATATATGAATGAGCTTAAAATTGAAAATGAACTTAGAAATCAAATTAAGGAAGCTTAGGAAATAGATGTCTTTTTACAAAAGATGAAAAATCAGATTTCTTAGGGAACACAAAAGGATTTCAAGACAGCAGATGATGGAATAATAATATATCAGGAAAGATCAAGTGTTCCAAATAATCAGGAATTGAGGAATAAAATCTTAGAAGAAGCGCATTGTAGTAAATATACTATTTATCCAAGCACCACTGAGATGTATCAGGATCTTAAAAAGAATTTTGGTGGCAAGGAATGAAGAAAGAAATTGCAAAATTTGTAACAAAATGTTTGATCTGTCAAAAAGTGAAAATTGAACATCAACGACCAGCAGGTTTGTTACAAATTTTAGACATACTTGAATGGAAATGGGATAGTGTGTTAATGGATTTTGTGATGAGTTTGCGTAGAACTCCTTCAGGATGTGATGCTATATGGGTTATTATAGATAAATTGACCAAGTCAGCTCATTTTTCTTCCAATTAGAGCTAACTACCCACTTGATAAACTAGCCTAGTTGTATATTAAGGAAATTGTGAGATTACATGGAGCCCCATCAAGTATTATTTCAGATAGAGACCCTAGATTTACTTCTAGATTTTGAAAAACTTTGCAGAAAACTTTTGGATCTAAATTAAATTTTAGCAAAGTGTATCACCCACAAATGGATAGTCAAATCGAGAGAACAATCCAAACTTTAGAGGATATGCTTAGAGCTTGTGTGTTGGAACATAGGGAAAGTTGGAAAAATTTTTTGCCACTATAGAGTTTGCCTATAATAATAGTTGCCATTATAGTATTAGGATGACACCTTATGAAGCACTGTTTGGTAAGAAATGTATATTTCCATTATGCTAGTATGAAGTAGGAGAAAAGAGATTACTAGGGCCAAAGATTGTGGAAGAAACCACAGATCAAATCAAAATAATTAGGGATAAATTTGCTCAATGCTCAGAGTAGACAAAAGAGTTAGGCAGATCAAACTAGAAACCTTTAGAATTTGAAGAAGGAGAACATGTTTTTCTCAAAATCTCTCCTATATCTAGTATTGGTAGATCTCTAAAATCCAGAAAGCTCAGTCCCATATTTCTTGGTCCTTTTCAAATTCTAAAAAGAATAGGACCAGTTGCATATCATATATCACTTCCTCCAAATCTTTTCAATCTTCATAATGTTTTTCATGTCTCTCAGCTTAGAAAATATTGTCTTGATCTTTCTCACACAATCGAGACTGGGTCAGTGCAGTTGAAAGATAATTTAACTTATCCCATAAGGCCTGTACAGATTCTTGACAATAGTCTCAAACAACTAAGAGGACAAACAATTCCTTTGGTTAAGGTTCTATTGGAAAGGTTAAGTCCTGATGAAGCAACCTGGGAAATGGAGGAGAGTCTGCAGAAAAATTATCCGAAATTATTCATGCAGGTAAGTAAATTTTGAGGGCAAAATTTTTTTTAGGAGAGGAGAAATGTAATATTCCCATTTAATAGAAAATAAATGTCTTTTAATTTTCTTTTAAGTAGTTTTTGCATGTTAATATTTAACATTAATAAACATATTATTATTTAAATTAATAAATATATTATTAAATTGTTAATATTCTATTTTAGTATTAAATAGAAAAAGGACAATGAAAATTACTTAAGAAGTACTAAAAAAATAGTTGAAATACTTGAAGGAATAATGAAAACGATACAATGGTAATTTGGTAATTATGGAATTTTACATGAGAGCATTTTTATCGAGTGAAATATTTAAACACAAAAAATTAGCCAAATTTATTTTGTAAATTATTAATAATTTTCTAACCATTTATACAATTAAATAGGAGAAATTATCAGATTTCAACCTAGTTAAAAATTTATGTTTGAAAAGATTTATATAAATAAAAATATAATTGGTATAAAATGACCAATAAATACTCAGATAAGTGCTCAATTTTAATTAGATAGGAAAAATAATTATTGTTGAGTTAGAGAGATTAAGTCTATTATAATTTAATTTTTTTCATTTAGCTTCCATCTAACTAATCTAAATACAAACTAATTAAAAACCAAGAATTATGATTTTTTTTAAAATTTAGAAAGCTTGCCTTGCAGCTAAAAGGAATAAACAATTAATAAAAAAAAAATAAAAATCCCCTCCCTATCCCCAAACCTCACGGCCAAGCAACATGAAAGGGAGAGAAAAAGGGAAAACAAATAAGGAAAAGAAGGAGGGAGAGAGAGAGTGAGAGCCACGGTTGGAGAAGAAGGAAGGAAAAAGAGAAAGAGAAAAAAAGAAAGGAAAGAAGGAAATCAAGTTAAGAACCTTCATGAGCAGCAACTCCAAGAGGTAGGGAGCTCAAGCCCAACTTTTTCTGTTTCAAACTTTGGTTTTCATGGTAGTTTATAACTGAAACTATGTTAGTTTTTCTCTCTAGAAGTTTTAGAGTATTTATGGATGGTTTTGAGTGTGGTGAGCCATTTAGGCTAAGATTTTAACCCTAGATTCAAGTGAAAACTCAAGATCTCCAAGTTGACATATTAGAGCTCTTGTCTAAAAATTGGTTAAGATGTGGTTTTGATGATTTTGTATGGTTAGGAGCTTGATTGGATGTTTTGGTTTTGTTGTGTCACATGAAACATGGTGGAAACCACTTGGAATTGCAAGTTTTATCACCCCTAACTCACGGCCACACTAGGGTTCTAGGGAGATGTTTTGTTGATTTTTTTTATAATTATGTAATCTTGTTGGAATTGTGATATATTTATTTTTTTGGGCATTTCTTGCTTGTTGGAGTGAAAATGTCATGTGTGTATGGCCCACATCCTTGTGTGGCAATTTGAGAGTTTGGATGAGCAAGTGGTTTGGTTATGTTTCCTTTTGTAGCTAATGAAAGTTTGATAATTTTAGAATGTGAATTCATGATATGGTGTTAAATTACGAATAAATAGCCTATATTTGTTATATTTGTTTACCACTAGATTTTGATCATGTGAGAAATTCTAGTAAAACTTATGAGATTTAGGTGCTAGATAGTCATTTCAAAGTGTTTCATGAGGAAAGGAATAGAAGTTTGTTTAGAAATGTGGAGTTTAAGACTCTCGTGAATATTTCACATGTCCATTGTTAGTAAATTTGAGATGATGAGAACCTGAAAAGTTCTCTCTCAATATGTCACATACTTACTTTAATTAAAGAGAAAGAATAAGCAAAGCTTGGATGTGATCCTGTAGAGAAAGAAAATGAATTTTGAGGTGGTCCATAAAGATTAGAAAAGATATTCCAATAAAATGTCATGAATGAAATCCATGAAAAGTCCTACATATGTCTAGATCCATTTTATATATAGTTCCACCGAGGTGTGGATAGTGGAGTGGAATCCAACAGTGCACATGGAATGGCCACTCTAGTTTAGGGGACACCCTATGCCAAAGGAGAATTCTCAACCAGTTAAAGTTTGGACTATGTACGCAAAGAGAAAATTTAAAAGGGGTTAAGCCCTAGTTTAAGCCTCGTGAGCATGTAACGTAGGATAAAGTTTCAGGAAATGATGAAGGTTAACTGTTACACATATTTGAGATTATTAACTAACCATGGAACTGTGTTTTTTATACTTGTTATAGCTATAAATGCTATGGGAATTGTATTCTTTTATAATTTTATATATTTGAGTACCTACTGAGAATTTATTTCTCACCCCTATAAACTGTGATATTTCCAGAGCCTTTGACAGCTGACTAAAGATGCAGATTTATATTTTGTTGCTTATTGATATGGGTTGGATGTCTCCTTTCAGGGGACCTAGTTTATTTTGGTTATTAAAAGTCGTAATTATCAGTAGTTTAGGGAGAATTAATATAGAGTATAGTATGATTGTGTAGAATACTGCCTCTAGTTACTTTTTCCTGCCTGGCCAATAGTTTTTGTGATGTACATATGTAGATAGGATATAAGGCAGGTGAAAATGCTAGGCTAGTCGTCGTTTGAATGTATAGTAGTGTATAATTATGTATAACTTGAAAATCTCACGTCTATAAAATAGTGTACAGTTTTTTTTGTGATAATGGGTATAGAATGTGGTAGTATGAAATGACACTAAATAGTTTAGTTTGATATATATCATTTATAGCGGATAACACGTAATTGAGGATATTTATAGGTTAAGGTGGTATTTTTATTTCGTGAGTAATATTTTGTGACTCAGATTTAAATTTTGGAGTTTTCGATACGTGACTTATAATTTATTTCATTAGAAAGAATTTAATATGGACACGTGATCAATAGAATAATGTATTTAATTAATAAAAAAAATTTACTCACCTAATATTCATGTAATGTTATCTTTAATAAAATTAAACTAAATTTAATATTAATTTAACTTAATTAAATCTAATAATAAATTTGAACACGTAACACAATGCCTATTCTAAGTAGGGTGTTACAAAATAGGCGGCCTAATGGAACATGTGACACAGATGGGCTCTGGGCTCTGATACCATGTTAGATTTTAGCTTAAAACCAAGGAGTCATATCATAATTTGATATTATTTCCCTATTGATTTCTTTATTTGATTAGGGTTACTAGAATATAAATAGAGGTTAGTGCTTTGTCTTTTGTAACACATCAACACATCTAATATATTTATCACATTGTTCTCTATTTTTTTTTCTTTTTTTTCCCTACCTAAACTCTACAATTCTAACATGGTATCAGGGTGGTATCATCCACCTTGAGGGGTCTCTCCTTTTCCGTTGTGTTAAGTTCCATAGAACTCCTTTGTTGTTTTCTCAACACACTATTTCATTTGTTTTTGGTGTTCAATTTTGATTCCTTGCTTTTCTTGCATATATGAGGGTGGATTTTGGTTGTTCCACCATTTTGCATTAGTGTTCTAGTGTAATGAGCATGACTTGGTAATTGGATTTTCTTGTTCTTCTATGTTTCTATGATGGTGTTATGTGATTATTCTATTTTGACTCTTACTCTTAGGTGAGATATTGGACTCTTGTCCCTGATTGGCTTTGCTCTTGTTGTTTGGCTCCATTCCAAACTCTAGTTTCTATTCTCACAGTTTGGCTCCATTCTAAACTCTAGTTTCTATTCTCGCAGTTTGGCTCTGTTCCCGTTGTTTGTCTCTGTTCCAAACTCTCGTATATGTTCCGACAATTTGGTTCCGTTCCAAAGTCTTGTCTTCATTCCCATTGTTTGGCTCATTTGGCGTCGTTCTAAACTCTAGTCTCTGTTTCTACTATTTGGCTTCATTCGAAACTTTTGTCTCTATTCCTATTTTTTGGCTCGTTTTGCTATGAATGGGTCCCAAGACATGCATTTGTCAATCCTTTGATGCTAGTGTGTTGGTTCTCCTATAGTTTCATTGCATTGAAACTTCTTTGGTGTTGTCATTTCTTAGATTTATCCGTGATTTTCTCCTCCGTTCAACATCTATGAGAAGGCACTCGCTTGGTGGACACTATGTTATCTCTCTGAAGATATTTGTGGTGGTTTTTGGTGATCCTAGTGATGCTGTGATTCATCTTTATATTTTGTTTATAGGTTTGTTATTTCTAACAAGTTAAACCTTAGAACTTTAGCTTGAAGGAGGGTGTCAGAATATATTTAGAATATCTTTAGAATATATTGTAAAATCAATTAGTGCACTAATTGATGAAGCAATTTATGAGTCATATCATAATTTCATTATATTTCTTGATTTGTTTTCTTATTTGATTAGGGTTATTAGAATATAAATAGAGGTTAATACTTTATCTTTTGTAACATATCAACACATATAATATATTTATCACATCGTTCTTTATTCTCTTTTCTTCTTTCTCCCTACCTAAATTCTATAATTCCAACAGTTAAAATCTTTCTAGATGCTGGGCCGCATTATTAGCCTAGCCAATTGGGCCTAAAATATTCGTACAATACATAATATATTTTGAAAATTTTATTGAAAGAATAATTAGAATTGTGAAACTAATTAAATGTGCCTTAAACAGTACATAAAAAGTCACAAAATCTTACAATAACTTCCTTTGGTCTGAAAGGATGTCGAAGATAAAACATGTCATATACAATTGACTCCTGTAGGTCATTATAGGAAAAGTGAAAATTATAAAAAATTATTACTCAAAAAAACGTATTAAAAGATTAAAACATTTCAAATTGAATTAATGAAAAATAATGCAAGACTATACAATTAAATCCTATGGATATAATTAGTGTCGAAGATGGCACAAGACCATAAAATCGACTCCACTAATTGTCGTGCATATTATTATCAAAGCTACCAACGGAAACTGTTAATTTCCTATGATTTATATGAAAGTTATTAAAAAAAAGAAATAATAAAGCAAATGAGACAAGGTATAAAGCAAAGAACATGATTAGAAAGAAAGTAAATCCAAATATAAAATAACTATGATATAAATTTCAAAAAAATAATAAGACGTTAAAATTTAATAAACCAAGAAGTCAAAATGAGAAAACTCAAAAAATACAAACTATTATGAAGGTAAAGGACCTGCAAAATAGAGGAAAAAAGACTTCAACGCTCAAGTCAGAATATGACTAACTCATAAATGAGCAGTAAATTATTAGATATTGATACTAAATTACTCGACCGTACCTGGGGGGTCTAGCCCCATTTAAAGGATAAGGAGATGTCTCTTCATTATATTTAATAATCTTCTCTTATAGATATGTGTTCTAGTGCAGTTCGAATTGATCTGATAAGAATAATATTTATGATTATTAATAGTTATGACAAGGACAAATGTTGTTAGATTATTTTTAGATGTTGGACCGCATAATTAGCCTAACCAATTGAGCTTAAAATATTCGTACAATACATAATATATCATGAAATTTCATTGAAAGAGTAATTAGAATTGTAAAACTAATTAAATGTACCCTAAACAGTACATAAGATGGCACAAAATCATACAATAACTTCCTTTAGTCCAAAAGGATGTTGAAGATAAAACATGTCATATACACTTGATTCCAGTAGGTCATTATAGGAAAAGTGAAAATTATTAAAAGATTATTAATTAAAAAAACTTATTAAAAGCTCAAAACACTTCAAATCAAACTAATTAAAGATACTATAAGGGTATACAATTCAATCCTGTGGGTATAGTTAGTGTTGAAGATGGTACAAGACCATAAAATCGACTCAGCTAACTATCGTGTATATTATTATCAAAGCTACTAGCCAAAACTATTAATTTCCAATGATTTATATGAAAGTTATTAAAAATAATAATAAAATAAATGAGACAAGATATAAATCAAAGAACATGATTGGTAAGAAAGTAAATCCAAATATAAAATAACATTGGCATAAATTTGAAAAAAATAATAAGATGTAAAATTTTAATAAACGAAGAAGTCAAAATCAGATAATTCAAAAGATACAAACTATTTTGAAAGTGGATGACCTACAAAATAGAGGAAAAAAAGACCTCAACACTCAATTTAGAGCATGACTAACCCAAAACAAAGTAATAAATTATTAGATATTGATAGTAAATTAGTTGATCGTTCCAAAGGGGTTAGGTCCTCATTTAAAGGATAATGAGAGATCTCTTTATTGTAGTTGATAACTTTCTTATATAGACGGTGTTCTAGTAGAATTCGAACTCATCAGTTAAGGATAATATTTATCATTATTAATAGTTAAGATAAGGACACATGTTGTTAGAATCTTTCCAAATGCTGGGCTGTATAATAAGCCTAGCCAATTGAGCCTAAAATATTCGTATAATACATAATATATTATGAAAATTTGATTGAAAGAATAATTAGAATTGCGAAAATAATCAAATGTACCTTGAGCAATACATAACATGGCACAAAATCATACAGTAACTTCCTTTGGTCTGAAAGGATGTCGAAGATAAAAGATGCAATATACAATTGATTCCTGTAGTTCAGTATCAGAAAAGTGAAAATTATTAAAGGATTATTACTAAAAAAATCTTATTAAAAGGTTAAAAAACTTCAAATCAAACTTATTAAGATAGTAAAAGACTATACAATTAAATCCTATGGATATAGTTAGTGTCGAAGATGGCACAACACCATAAAATCGACTCCACCAACTATCGTTTATATTATTATCAAAGCTAATAACCGAAACTGTTAATTTCCTATGATTTATAGGAAAGTTATGAAAAGAAAGAAATAATAAAACAAATGCGATAAGGTATGAATCAAAGAACATGATGTTACAACGATATAAATTTGAAAAAAAATAATAAGATGTTAAAATTAAATAAACCAATAAGTCAAAATGGGATGATTCAAAAGATACAAACTATTATGGAAGTGGAGGACCTATAAAATGGAAGAAAAAAGTCACCAACGCTCAAGTTAAATTGTGACTAACTCAGAATAGAGTAGTAAATTATTAGATGGTAATAGTAAATTAGTTGATCATGCTTGGAGAGCTAGGCCCCCCTTTAAAGGATAAGGAGAGGTCTCTCCATTGAAGCTGATGACCTTCTCTTATAGATAAGTGTTCTAGTATAATATGAACTCATCTGATAAGGAAAATATTTATGATTATTAATAGTTATGATAAGGACAGATGTTGTTGGAGTCTTTCTAGATGCTGGGCCACATAATTAGCCTAGACAATTGGGCCTAAAATATTCATACATTACATAATATATTATGAAAATTTCATTGAAAGAGTAATTAGAATTTCAAAACTAACTAAATGAACCTTAAACAGTACATAAGATGTCATAAAATCATAGAATAACTTCTTTTTGTCCGAAAAGATGTTGAAGATAAAACATGTCATGTACAATTGACTACCGCAGGTCATTATAGGAAAAGTGAAAATTATTAAAAGATTATTACTCAAAAAAACTTATTAAAAGGTTAAAATACTTCAACTCGAACTAATTAAAGATAGTGCAAGTCTATACAATTAAATCCTATGTATATAGTTAGTGTCGAAGATGGCTTAAGACCATAAAATCAACTTCGCTAACTATTATGCATATTATTATCAAAGTTACTAGCCAAAACTGTTAATTTCCTATGATTTATAAGCCATGCATGGCCTCCAAAACCAACTAACCACAAAACCTCCATCAAAATAGAATTAGCACCATGCAGCAACACCCATTTCCCATTCAACAACCCACAACCCATGCTTTAGCAAAGCAACTTCCTCTTGAATACACACACAACATTACCCAAGTCAGGTGATCATGCTCAGCTCCTTGCTTCTCCATCCAAGAAGCTTCCTTCACCGGAGCCCACACTATGCTTCTACTGCATTTTGTATTGTTGGCATGGTGAGCATTTGTCTTTGGGCTCTTTGCCTGAATTTAGGGGGACCAAATCTTTGGATATTTTGGTCTTGAAGTTCCAGTCATAACTTGTTTTGCTTGGATATTGTGTTTAATTTTAAGATGAATGTGAGTTTAGTCTGGTGTGGTATTGCTATTCTCATAGCTTCTCGCATGAGTTGGATAATAGATGGAGAAGAGAGGGGCTAAAGTTATAAAATTACGTGCATGGAAATTTGGTTGAAGGAGACATGGGTGAAAGCGAGAAAAGGCAGAAGTGAAAGAGAGGAGAGAAAAGAAGGGATATAAAATATAAATCAAGAGAAGAAACAGGTTTTCACCAAAAAAAATAGTAAAGAGAGAAATGAGAAAATATAATAAAATAGTTTTGTTATTTGCACACCGTTTTGGTTCCACCATTTTTACACCTCAGCCACGTCATATGTATAAGTCCACAGTGTCAGTCCATGTTGCCTATTATTTGGGTGGTATAGTAGTTAATGGGAAAACATTTCATCTTCTCACTCATGAGTGCTCTTTTGTCAAAAGGTGGGTTCTCCATTGCCATGCTCGCTTCTTCTCCTTTGTTTCTACAATTGTCTGAGTTCTTGCCTGACTTCTATGCCTCTCTGCCGCCTAGAGTCCTCCACTCCATCCCTCTCGACCAACTTGGACTTGTGGTTTGCAGGTAAGCATTTTACATACGTTACAACTGTTTGTTTTGGTGTTAAACGTTACATTTTGTGTGTGTTTGTATTTTTGCAACTGTTGTTTGAATATTATAGAATACTTTTCAATTTACCACATAAGTTGATGAAAAACATAACCCAAACTAGGATAAAAACTTGAAAAGTGGTTAACTTGATACTTTTGAAGCTAAAAACGTAAAAACTTGAATATTGCAAACACTTTAGAACTTCAAATGCAAACATTCAGTTTGGGGGACACAGATTCCATGGACGTTTATATAGGGGTGTAGTCAATGATGGCTAGAAAGCTAACAACTTGATAAGTAGAAAACTGGAAAATGCACAAAAACTTTAAAACTTGCATAGTCTGAAAGTTGAAAACGTAAAATGCTGAAGAGGGGCAAATAACTTGATTCAGTTAACCACTTGTTTTAGTTAACCCCTTGGAAAACTAAATTAACTACTTTTTTTACACTGAGTTAACCACTTTATCTAGTGAGACACACTGATCACTTAATTCACCATAATTTGATGTTGAGATGGAAACCTTCATTGAGTTAACTAGTTGCATGATTCAATTACCCACATATTTACACTGAAATGGATAACTTAATTCAGTTAACCACTTACTACACTATATAAACCATATATTTGAATTAATTAACCACTTTTAGCTCTAAATTCATCACTGTCTGTCATTGAGATGGAAAACTTGGCTGAGTTACTCATTATTGACAATGAAATAACTAGTTCTGTACACTGACTTAACCACTTATTTGAGCTAACCACTTGGAAAACTAAATTAATCACTGAGTTAACCACTTCATCTAGTGAGGCACCCTGATCACTTAATTCACCACAATTTGATGCTGAGATAGAAACCTTAATTGTAGTTAACCACATTCGCGACTCAATTAGCCACTTATTTACACTGATTTAACCACTTATTGACCACTTTTTTACAGAGTTTGGATAGCTTAATTCAATTAACTACTTGTTATACTGCATTAACCACTTTTTTACACTGTGTTAACCAACTATTTGAATTAATTAACCACCTTTAACACTAAATTCATCACTATTTGTCACTGAGATGGAAAACTTAATCGAGTTACCCATTATTGATAATGAATTAACCTGTTTTGTATAGACTTAACCATTTGTTTAAGTTAACTACTTGCAAAACTAAATTAACTACTTATTTACACTGAGTTAACCACTTCATCTAGTGAGGCACCTTGATCACTTAATTCACCACAATTTAAAGCTGAGATGGAAACCTTCAATGAGTTAACCACTTTCGTCATTCAATTAGCCACTAATTTACACTAAGTTAACCACTTATTGACCACTTTTTTACACTGAGGTGGATAACTTGATTCAATTAACCACTTGTTACAATACATTAACCATTTTTTTACACTGTGTTAACCTACTATTTGAATTAATTAACCACCTTTACACTAAATTCATCACTGTTTGTCACTGAAATGGAAAACTTAATTGAGTTACCCATTATTGACAATGAATTAACTTATTCTATACAGACTTAACCATTTGTTTGAATTAACCGCTTGGAAAACTAAATTAACTACTTATTTACACTAAGTTAACCACTTCATTTGGTGAGGCACCCTGATCACTTAATTCACTACAATTTGATGCTAAGATGGAAACCTTCATTGAGTTAATCACTTTTGTCATTCAATTAGCCACTTATTTACATTGAGTTAACCACTTATTGACCACTTTTTTGCACTAAGGTGGATAACTTGATTCAGTTAACCACTTATTACACTGCATTAACTACTTTTTTACACTTGTTACATTGATCACTTAATTCACCATAATTTGATGGTGAGATTGAAACCTTCATTGAGTTAACCACTTTCGTGATTCAATTAGGCACTTATTTACCCTGAGTTAACCACTTATTGACCTTTTTTTACATTGAGGTGGATAAGTTGATTTCAGTTAACCACTTGTTACATTGCATTAATCACTTTTTATACTGTGTTAACTAATTCCATCAATCAATTAACTATCTTTAGCGCTAAATTCACCACTATTTGTCACTGAGATGAAAAACTTCATTTAGTTACCCATTATTGACAATGAATTAACCAGTTCTATAGATTGACTTAACCACTTATTTCAGTTAACTACTTGCAATACTAAATTAATCACTTTTTTACACTTAGTTAACCACTTAATCTAGTTATGCAGCTTTAGAACTAAATTCACTTATATTTGATAATGAAAATGAAACTTGCTTCAGTCAACCACTTTCAAGAAGTTGACCATTTTTTTACATTTTAGGAACCATTTCTTATAGTTAAACACTTTCAACCATAATTCACCAGTATTTGACACCGAGATGGACCTGTTGGGTTGAGTTAACCACTTGCAACACTAAATTAACCACTTTTTTTACACTGACTTGACCATTTCATCTAGTGAGGTACCTTAAGCACCTAATTCACCATAATTTTATTCTGAGATTGAAACCTTCATTGAGTTAGTCATTTTCGTGTTTCAATTACCCACTTATTTACATTGAGTTAACACTTATTTGAGTGAACCACCATCAACACGAAATTGACCACTTCTTTACACTGGGGTGGTAAACTTCATTCAATTAACCACTTGTTACACTAATTCAAACACTTTTTTACAATGTTTTAGCCAATTATTTGGATTAGTTAACCACCCTTAGCACTAACGTCACTACTATTTGTCATTGAGATGGAAAACTTGATTGAGTTAGCAAGTTTTATCACTTAATTAACCACTTATCTACACTGAGTTAACTACTTCATCTACTTGTGTACCTTGAACACTAAATTCACTACTATTTGATAGTAAGATGGAAAACTTCATTTAGTTAACCATTTCCATCATTACATTGACCACTCTATTACACTAAGTTAACCACTTCATCTTGTTATGCACCTTGAACACTAAATTCATCAGTTTGTGCTTTTGAGATGGAAAACTTGTTTGAGTGAACCCCTTTTATCACTAAATAAACCACTTATTTACACTGAGTTAACCACTTTTAACAATACTTAACGACTATTTGACAGTGATATGGAAAACTTAAATCTATTATTATTCAATTCCAATAGCCACTTTGGTTGGCATACATGCCGAAATCGAACCTACAAATTTAAACTTTCACATATGAGGTTACATTAATTTGACATAAACAAATAGTAGACTTTGGTCCATCCATAAACATTTACTCCCAATTTTGTACCTGTTGAAGCTTGTCTCCATCAGATCGATGTTTCTTATTGAACCTCATCATTATAGTTGGGTTAAATTCGTTCAAAAATTAGTCTTTAGATATGAGATGCAAACCAGTCTTCAGGAAAAACACTTCAATTATGGAAATTTTTTGACAACAAAATATCATGACATACCCACAAACAAATTGAATAAGCAAACAATAAATTTAGTCAACACAATAAATCTAAAATCCGTAAGCTAACCTCACATTAGGGGGCGTAAACCCAAAAAAATTAGTTAAACTCAACTTGTTAAGACAATTGAAAATGTAAGACAAAAACCTTAGACTAACCTTCTACTCTGGTGAAAGTAACCTTTCCTAAGGGGATGGTGAATTGGGTAACAACAGACAGGAAAATGTGCATGCAAAGAGAGAAGTGATAGATGGATCGAGATAGTTGGGTGTACAAGGGTGGCAACTCTTCTCCTATTACGTCATAATGGAGATTCAGGGTTGAAAATCTCTTTATGTTTTGTAGAGACAATTGACGATGGCATAAACCAGTCAGGGAAATGAGTAAACTGAATGGGAGAATAGTAAAGGGAAATGAAAAAAGCTTAAACACTTTGGGGGTATACAAGGGAAATATTTGCTTTGTGGTTAACAAGGTGGAAAAAAGTGACTAATGCAGTGTCAAAAGTGGTTAATGAACAACGAAGAGGTTTGCATGTGTGGCATTCACTAAAGGGTGAACTTAAAGTGGTTCAAAGTGTGTAAACAACTGACTCATGTAGTGTAAGCATCGGTGAATAAAGCATAAAGAGGTTTATAAGTGTAAAGTGTCGAGGGTGTACTTTAAGTGGGTAACAATGTGTAAAAAAGTGGTTGATGTAGTGTGAGAAGTGGTTAATGAAGCAAACAGAGGTTTCTATATGGCAAGTCCAAAGGGAGACGTTAAAGTGGTTAACAAAGTGTAAAATATGGTTAATGCAGTGTGACAAGTGGTTAATGAATCAAAGAGAGGTTTTTATGTTTCAAGTTCCAAGGGACACGTTAAAGTGGTTAAAAACGTATAAAAATATAGTTAATGCAGTGTGACAAGTGGTTAATGAATCAAAGAGAGGTTACAAGTTGACACGTTAAGTGGTTAAAAACGTATATAAAAATATAGTTAATGCAGTGTGACAAGTGGTTAATGAATCAAAGAGAGGTTTCTATGTGACAAGTTTAAAAGGAGAAGTTAAAGTGGTTAACAACGTTAAAAAATGTGTTAATGCAATGTGAAAAGTGGTTAATGAATCAAAAAAAGATTTCTATGTGGCAAGTATAAAGGGAGAAGTTAAAGTGGTTAATAACGTACAAAAAAGTGATTAATGCAGTGTGAGCAGTGGTTAATGAAGCAAAGAGAGTTTTCTTTGTGGCAAGTTTAAAGGGAGAAGTTAAAGTAGTTAACAACATTAAAAAATATGGTTAATGCATTGTGAGAAATGGTTAATGAAGCAAAGAGGGGTTTCTTTGCGGCAAGTTTAAAAGGAAAAGTCAAAGTGGTTAACGTTTAAAAAAGTGATTAATTTAGTGTGAGAAGTGGTTAAGGAAGCAAAGATAAGTTTCTATGTGGCAAGTTTAAACAGTGAAGTTAACGTTGTTAACAATGTTAAAAAATATGGTTAATGCAGTGTGAGAAGTGGTTAATGAAGCAAAGAAAGGTTTCTATGTGGCAAGTTTAAAGGGAGAAGTTAAAGTGGTTAACAACGTGTAAAGAAGTGGTCAATTCAGTGTGAGAAGTGGTTAATGAAGCAAAGAGAGATTTCTATATAGCAAGTTTAAAGGGAGAAGTTAAAGTGGTTAACAAGGTGTAAAAAAAGTAGTTAATTCAGTGTCAAAAGTGGTTAATGAAGCAAAGAGAGGTTTCTATGTCACAAGTGTTGGAGGTGTAACAACGACTAGTTAGCAACGTGCAAAAACGTTGTTCATGGAGTGTGACAGTGGTTAATGAAGCACCAAGATGTTTTTTGGTGGCGAGTGTTGAAGCTACTGATTAGGTGGTTAACTTTGTTGAAAATAGTGGTTAACAACGTGTTAAAAGTGGTTAAATCTCTCTTGCATGATGTTTTGTGGTCCAATTCAGATATTGAAACATTAAATTGACCTGTCAAATTGTATGAGAAGGGCATGATTTTAGATTAAAGTAGGAAAGGATGTAGTTAACCTTATGTAAATATCTGGTGCAAAGTGTCAAGTATCCCTCATAGGAGATATATACATCCAAACCCATTCACAATGGAACAATAAATCACATAAATGTAAGCACTAGATCCATTATGTAACTATACATACAACTATATACTATATATAATTTACAAAATGTACGTTTATATGCATTCTGTATGCAAACTATGTTCTATGTATGTTCCTACACTGTAAACACAACAAACAAACATTGACATAATCAAGTCATTGAATATCTTGCTTCTAATACAACAAAAAAATTATCTATAACTATGCATAATTGCTAAAACAAATGCCAAAGAATTAGCTACTACCAAGAAAATTCATAGTACCTACAATACAAAAACTAATCATTGTTAGAAGTGAATCATACGATGGCCAAGGAAGGTAGTGACTATGGAATAGATACTACTATAGTTAAAATTTATGCCTATGCATCTACAACATCTACATCTACATCAAAATATAAGTCCAAATAATAATGCGACATCAACTTCTACTAGTATGGGACATATTTCCCATTTATGTATCTCCTAATTGCCTTCCATTACTAGAAAGCAATACATCTATATATGCAATTTAACTAGCAGACCCCTGAAAAAAAAAAATTCATCAAGACAAAAACAGTCAATATTACCCACTAAGCATCTTATTTTCCACATGCATGTGGCCTTTGATTGGGCTCAAATGTGAGCAATGCAGTTGATGGAGAATTTGATAACTGTGATACCGAGCTACTGTCTTTGTACATAAACCCAGCAACATTTGTACTGAAATCAATAGCCGTAGACTGTTACAAGAATATAACAAACATGAATATCTATAGTGTATCACTACAACAAGTATTATAAATTGAAAACAATCTTGGTGTTCACACACGCCACAGTACACTGATTAAGCTTTACTCCAACTGTTGTAACTTCTATAAGTGATCCTACACGTAAGTTGCTTGGCTGGATGCTTTCCTACATAATTCAACAAAGATTCATTATTCATAACTATTGCAAAATAGGTACCTACACATAATTTCCCACTGTCATTAATAAATGGCAAACTAATCATTCAAATACGCATACTTCATTTGTAACCTTGTCACATGGTTGTTTATGTCTTTTGTTCAATTTCGTGACTACTTGATCCGTATGAGATATTTGCCTCTTACTTGGCGGATGACCTTTACGGGCTACAGGTAAACGATTGCGAATGGCACTCGATGGGCTGACAGGATAAAGATTGCTAATCACATTCTGTGGACACTGGACATGCGCAGGCTGGTTACCTTTAGAACTACTAGGGACATTCTGCTTTGATGCAGCCATGTATTGGACCTGGCCTTTAAATTGACGCAAGTCATCTTGCGGAATTCAATCGCATCCTCAAACTCAATAGTAACTTCTGCAACTTCATAAAATTCCTTGCATAGATTGTCAAACCGTTGCATTTGTGGCTTCATCTATGGGACATCATAACTACTTTTGATATAGGAGTGCCTCCATTTTACATTTTTGCCCCATCTTCTCAATATATACTTTGATGGCACTTCTCTCACCCTTTCATGTTGAAGAACAGTAAGGGAATGTCTCTACACATTATGCTCCTAAACTCAAACAAACAACAATTGCAGCAAATATCGTGATTGTCATGAATAAACATTACTTGAAAAATACATTCCTTTGCTTGGCCTACAACTACCATTTCCTCCATCACATGGTACGTACAAGTGGCACCCTAAACAAAACGAATGGAGCCACAACAATTATTTTTTCCTCTAAATTCAGCTTGTACCTCATGAAACTTTGCATGTATGTAGGCAAATTGGAATTGCTTTTCAATTTGTGAATTTGACCCGCAAGGAATAGTAGAGTTGAAGGACCGAAAATCTGCTTCAAATTCTTTTTTCGCCCTGTCATGTAAGGCATTGTCATATTATTTAACAAATTGTTGCAAGGAAGCTGTTAAGTTGATATAGCCATCAAAGAAGGCATGTATGCTCTCACTCTGTTGAGTGATAGATATTCCCACCCAAAGATCCTTCTTCAAGAAAGTGGGAGCCCATCTATGCCGCTCATTGTACAGTCCACTCAACCATTCAATGTTTTATAGGTTGAATTGTTGAATGAGACAACACCACTTATGTTCAAAATTTGCAACTGTGATATTGTCACAAAATGCACTTTTATGGCATTTTTTATATTCCTATATTCAGCAAATGATTTGAACTTTTCAGAAATTTTCTTCATTATGGGCCATAAGCACCACCTATGGCGAGTGGTCAGAAAGACTTAGTTAATGGCATTTTGCATTACTCTGCATTGGTCGGTGACAATAGCTTGTGAAGCCTTTCCTAGCATGCAATGATTCCAAGACTGAAATAACCAAAAAAAGGACTCAGTCTCTTTTGTAGAAAGTAGACCATATCTTAGTAGAACAGATTTCCCTTGATGATTCACACCAACAAATACAGCAAATGGCATATCATACTTATTTATCAAATAGGTTGTGTCAAATGTCACCACATCTCCAAACAAATCATATGTTGCTTTACTCCTTGCATCAGCCCAAAATACATTTCTCACATGAAAGTCATCATCTAAGTCTATGTCATAGAAGAAATGAATATTATGCTCTTGTATCCTTGCAAAGTAACTCTTCAGAACCTTGCCATCACCATCTTTGCCAATCGATCGTCTTTCCTTATGAATATAATTCTTGACATCTCACTCACCAAATGATAAGTTTGCATGACCACCTGTATCATAGACAAGAGATCGAAAGGTCTTGTTCATCCTCACCCCTGCTTCATCATTCATTTCTACTACCTTATTCACATGCATACTAATATTTTTATTCACATTGAACATCCTTGCCTTCTTTGGGCTAAGTTCATGAGTATGGTCAAGTGAAGCTTTACTTATGTACCACACACCATCTTCCTTTAATGAAACCGTAATTTTTGCTTGACATTTATTTTTTATGGTTGGCAGTGTCTTCACAGTAGCAGGGACTATTTAAGGACGATTTTCCTCTTGAGAACATGCCAATATGAAGTAATTTAGTTTTCCATCAGGACTTTTCATTGAATTTCTTGCCACGAATGAGAATCCCTTTCCATAAGCATATCACCTATAGAAAGATTTAACAGCAACCTTGGATGCAAATGACATCCCTTCTACTGGCACACAACGTTGGGATTGCTAATTCAAGCAATCACTCAAAATTATGGCACCATGGTGTACTTCTTCCATACTTTTAACTCCATCCTCAACATCCCACAAGCTGTCACATATGTACATTAGTAACCTTCATTAAGTATGCTTTCTCAAACACATAAGACCTGCACAAACATTCATGGGATTACAATCATATTTTAAATGTTGAAACTAATGGCCAAGCGGTTAACAACGCGTAAAAAAGTGGTTAATGTAGTGTGAAAAGTGATTAATGAAGTAGCATGGGGTTTGGAAGTGGCAAATATTAAAGGTGCAATTTAAGTGGTCAACATGTAAAACAGTGGGTACTGTAGTGTCAAAAGTGGCTTATAAAACACTAGTAGGTTTGAATGTGGCAAGTATTGAAGGGGGGAAGTGAAGTGGTTAACAACGTGTATAAAAATAGTTACTGTAGTGTGAAAAGAGGTTACTGAAGCACCAGGATGTTCAAATGTGGCAAATGTTGAGAGTGCACTTCATGTGGTTAACAATATGCAAAAAAGTGGTTAATATACTGTGAAGAGTCGTTAATGAAGCACTAGGACATTTGGATGAGTCAAGTGGTTAACGTGTAAAAAAGTGGTTAATATAGTGTGAACAGTGGTTGATGAAGCACTAGGATGTTTGGATGTCCCAAAATGTTGATGGTGCACTTCAAATGGTAAACAATGTGTAAAAAAGTTATTAATATAGTGTGAACAGTGGTTAATAAAGCGCCATGATATTTGGATGTGGCAAAATATTGAAGATGCACTTTAAGTGGGTAACAACGTGTAAAAATATAGTTAATGTAGTGTGAAAATTGTTAATGAAGTACTAGGATGATTAGATATGGCAAGTGCTGAAGGTATACTTCAAGTGGTAAACAACATGTGAAAAAGTGGTTAATGTAGTGCGAAGAGTGGTTAATGAAGGAAAAAAAAGTTGGGATGTGCAAGTGTTGAAGGGCGAAGGTGAAGTGGTTAACAATATGTAAAAAATTGGTAATGTAGTGAGAAGAGTTGGGATGTGCAAGTGTTGAAGAGTAGAGGTGAAGTTGTTAACGTGTAAAAAAGCTTAGAAGAGTGGTTAGTGAAGGAAAAATAGGTTGGGATGTGCAAGTGTTAAAGGGTGGAGGTGAAATAGTTAACAACGTGTAAAAAAGTTGTTAATATAGTACGAAGAGTGGTTAATCAAGCAAAAAGATGTTGAAATATGCAAGTGTTGACAGGTGGAGGTGAAATGATTAACTTGTAAAAAAGTGGTTAATTTAGTATGAAGAGTGGTTAATGAAGCACCAGGACATGCATGACCACATTTTTTAACACTTTTCTGCCCTTGAACCTCTATGACCTAATCTTTGTTCATAACCATGCCTTTTTCCCTCTACAACATGCATATTTGAAGTTCTTAATAGAAGAAAACGTATTCTTAACACCATCAATAACCACTATTCAAACCACTTAAAAAATGTCATTTTAACATAATGAAAACCAACCTACAAGCCAGATATTTGTTGTTAGTGGAAAAGAACTTGCTAGCTGAGAGCAGAAGGCGCTGTCAGAGGAGCACTAGAATGGAGAGAGAGAGAAAGAGCGGGAATCTAAAATGATGAAATGAACAAAGAGAAAGAGATAATGAACTTCTGAGCTCCAAAATCATATTTCACATCCCCTCGTTTCACTAACGTGACTATGGTGTCTACTGTTTGCAAACCCGATGTCTTAAAATATTGCCTATGTGGACATTTGGTGTAAAAATGGTGGAGCATTTTGGTGTGCAAGAAAGATTTTCCATAATAAAAATATGAAGTAAGAGAAAAAGTAAAATTAGTATCAATGAATTGTTAAATAAATTTTTGTTGTTTTAGTCAGAGTCATTTTATTTTGTGATTGTAGTAACATGTATTCAGTGACATTTTTTTCTTCAAGTTATTTTTTTAATTATTTCAAATTTTTATTTTCTACATTGTCACAACATAGTCGGAAGGTACGATGAGAGACAACTGAATTTATAGAAAAGAATTTAAAATTTAGGCAGTCGTCATCAATTTTTATTTTAATAAAAAAATAATTAAAAAAACCTTTTTTATAAAAAAATTTAATTTATAGGAAAAAATATAAAATTTGGGCAATCACCACTAATTTTTATTTTAATAAAAAATAATTGGAAACAACCTTTTATGATGAAAAGGGATATTTGAAAATGAAATCAAATTCAATAGTCTAATTATGCACAGAGAAAGACAAAAACCTAATTCTAGTGCACAGTCTGCACCCATGATAGATCTGTCTTAGGACATTTACTATAAAGTCAACTGTGCAAATTAAATAACCTCAAAAATATATATCTTGCCCCTAAAAAATAACATAAATTATTAAATAAAAATATTTATAATTTTGACTTAATTTGCATACCTATGTATGCATAGCCACATAGTTCTTGCAGAAATTTTTATGTATTGTTGGATTTCAAAACAAATTAAGAATTGAGTTTTAACAATTTATTTAGTAATTTAACAAATAAAATTGATCATTCATCAAGATAACCTGAATATATAAGAAATAAAATATATTAGAAAAACCATAGTTTATTCACTTTGGAAAGGAAACTAAGATAGCAAAGCTTTAAATGAACTAAGATGATAACAAGAAAATTGAATGCTACCAAAGGGTGTCCGTGGGTTGAGTTGGATTAGGTTTGGGGTGATTTTGCACACTCACTCATCGAAGCAGTGGGTTAGGTTGAGTTGGAGAATTTTTTTCTAAAATCTGAACCAACCCAACTCGCACATGAGTGGGTTAGGTTAAATTGAACTTGTAGGTCTGATATACATTAAAAAAAATTTATTTATTAAAATAAATGCCAAAATCCATACAAAATTAAAAATTCATCATACATCATAATAAATAATTTAATATGTTTCAACAAAAGATGACATACAAAATCTCAAATAAATTAAAAGTCAAATACAATAAGTCACAAGTCATAAATATAATATAACAAGCATTAATCTTAAATATAAGAGTTACTAACACAAGTCTCAAAAGTCAAATATAATAAATTACATATGATCTAAGAAATGAAAAAAGAAGAAATATTAAGTTTAGTAAACTGAATATTAAAAAAAACATAATATTTTACTTAAAAAAATATGAGTTGAGTTAGGTTAAGTGGATTGAAATTTTCTCAACCAGCAACTCAACCCATCATTATTGGGTTAGAAATTTTTAAATCCAATCCAACTCACGAATCCAATTCAACCTGTCAATCTGCAAGTTTACGAATTGACTCAACTTAATGGATACCCCTAACTATAATAAACAAGTAAATTAAAATGAAAGGAGAACAAGTTTAAACAAGCACAAGAAGGAAAACTACCAATGATGAACTTACGGTCCACTCAAAATTGGAGGCGTGACCAAACCAAAGCCAAATCAAGCATCAACAAAGTCACATGATAATAACCAAAAAAAAAAAAAAAGAAGACTAAAGGAAAGACATATAAATGAAAATCAAGGAGGTGGAATAAGGACAACAAACTTGAAGCAATCATAATATATTAAGAAGAAAAATAATTGAGATCTAGAAATTATAGGTCTATTTATAATTTTAAATTATAGTTACTGTTACAGTTATATTGTAGTTGTAAAAATTATAGATAATTGCATAAAAATACAATTGATGCAAATTTCCATAAGCATAATATTAAGTGCAATTGCAATTATATACCACAATTTAAAACCATTGTTATGCCTCATATGGCCTGCGTCAAGACCATTGTGGTCCCTTACTCCCAAAATCTAAAATGGTGATAGCTGGCTGTGGAGTACAGCGTGCTTGCTGCTATGGAGTGTATGGACTGAGAAATGTGAATGAATGAATGTGTTGATGGTGAAAGGATAGAATGCAGTGAGGTGAGTGTGCTTGAAGTGAGTGAGAGGTGCTTGGTGTGCAAGGTTGTGTTGGGTGAGGGGTGAGACGGTGAAGGTGAAGCCAGAGGGTGCTTGTGAGTCATGAGCTGGTGAGTGAGTCTTCTAACCGAATTCGTTAGCATAAAGATGAATCAACCAAAATAGTATATGAAAAGAGTATGCAGAAAAAAGTGATAAAGCAAAGTTCAGCTCCTAAAAATGCAGAAAAAGAATTTGCAGAAGCATAAATACCCCAGATTATCCCATATTCTTTTTCTTACTAAAACAAAACCAGAAGCGTACTCAAATTTCAATCAGCACCTATACCATCTTGCAATCACTTCATCACCACAGCACAATTTCTGCCTCAAATCCACCAAAAAAGATCAAAAGAAAGAATGCGGATTGTTTAGGCTAGAAAACAGGCGAGGTTACCGAAATTTTAGTTACACAACAACCAGAAAGAAAAAAAAGAAGAAGAAAGAACAAATGCATAATTTCTCTGAATGAGGAAACTAAGATGAAGCTAAATTGTGAGACCTGCTACCTATAGATGATGACGACCTAAGGAGAGGAGTTTTCCAGTTCCGCAACGAAAGCACTCCCTCAAACGAGAAAGAATTTTCAGATTATACTTTGTTTTCTCTCTAAATTGGCTTCTATTTCTTCCAAGATCAGCCCAGAAAAATCCCCTTTTCCATCTCACTCTTTCGGCTTTCTCTTCCCAGATCCTTTCTTTCCGTTTATGTTATCTTCGGACAGAGGGTTCGATAGGAAAAATGAAAAAATAGATATGTTTATGGTAAGTTTTCTCTTATTTAAAAATTTTATTAAAAAAAAAGAAAAAGTCAACTAAGATCTTTAAGAAATTCTCTAAAAAAATTTTTATTAATTTTTATTAACATTTTAAAGTTTTTTTTAGATTATGTTTGGAAGTTTAGAGTGGATGAAAAGAAAAACGATTTAAAAAAAATGAAAGGGAAGGAAAGAAAAAGAGGGAGAATGAGAGAATAATTAACAAATTTTTTTTATCTTATTTGAATGTTTTAATTCTTTTAAAATTCTTTAAATTGAAAAAAATATTAAAATGCTTACAAAGATTAATAAGAAAAAGTTTTAAATGATTATTTAAAAATCTCTATTTTTTTTTATAAAATTTTTAAATAAAAAAAAGACTTATGATAAATCTCTCATTTTTCATATTTTTTCTCTCTAATTCCTATCTAAATATAGTCTAAATATAACATAATTTGAAATATTTAAAATATTTAAATAAAAAAAATTATTAATTAACTTTTTTATTATTTATTTATTATTTATTTATTTAAATTTTTTTTTTTTTAACTCTCAATCATAACTTTACTGGCGCGATCATGGTGTGCTGTGCGTGTGGGTGCGAAGGTGAGGGAGTATTAATTTGGAAATAAGTACACATACAGTTCACCCCAAATATAGATCCAACCATGTGTAGAAGGAGTAAGAGAAGCTAAGCCCTTTATGGGTTGCCATAAATATTGCAGCACGGTGATTTTGCAAAGAAGTAAGACTAACTTTTCACTTAATGTTGCATTTAGTTCAGGATAAAAATAAAAGTAAAAAAATTAAGAATAAATTTTATATAAAATATTATATACAAAACTTATTCATAAATTTTTTACCTTCATCTTTATTTCCATATCAAACTAATCCTAATTCTTAAAATTAATCATGGAATGAAATCAAAGTAGATGGCTTCAATTTATAAACTGCTTACAATTTGGTAATTGGATCTATTAGGAAGTTGCAGACACTGCCAATCATCTTCATCCACATTTCTAAAGTATTGATCCACCATTTCTTCGCTAACCAGCACTAGCTTTGAAGGCTCCCACTAGCTAACAAAATAAGAAAGGACTTAGCAAAAATCAAAGGTTGAAAAGAAATGTTAACTAAACAATCTATATTTATATTGAAATTTAAATCATATAGGAGATACTATCTTTTACCTTGGGCTTCTTGTCTTTGTCAGACAACTTTGCTCTTGAACCCAAATTCATAGTTGAATAAAGGGCAAAAAATAGAATTATTAGTCACGTAAAACTAGTCTCCATAAACTAATTCATTGTTAATACTCTACAATACAAAACAAAAGACAATGAACTTTATCTTTGTTGTAACAGAATAAAAAAAATTATAACAAAATCACAATATTTAATAATGAAATAACTAACAACTGTTCAAATTTTTTGCTTTGCATTCTTATATGGAGTTATTCCTAAATTTACTTCATAGAAATGGTTGCTAGTTCTTCGAATGAAGTGGTAAGCAATGTTGTAAACCTGGTAAAGACATTGTTCAATGTTTTGTACTGGACCTTTTCTGATCTAATATGCATAAAATTCTTTATTTCAGTTACTTATTAATAGGACAAATTAGTAATTTGCATAAAGATTATATATAATTAATCGAGAATATATATTTTTTCTTTATACTCAGAGATTTTAGAAATATCTTAAGACTCGTGATACAAGATGAATGCATGAAGCTTAATGCATATGTGATCCACTTTTCTGCTTCATTTCCTAATTCATTTTCCTACAAATCATAATCATAAATTTCAAAATTATATTCTATATACCGATTAGTATAAGATTGGCACATCTGCATATATACTTAATTACTTACCAAGGATAGAATTATTTTCTCTATAGTCCCCTTTTGAGAAACATTTGTTTATTGTCTCCAATCTTTTTTTTTTTCGTGAAAAAAGAGAATTAGTTGTCACTCTCGCAGTGTATCTCAATTCTCAAAGAATTCAAAATCTCAAGAGAATGGCAATAGATTGTCATAATTTACCTCCAGAAAGGGCTTCCTTCTTCCACATGTGCTTTCTCCGTAAATGTGTTTATAAGTGTACTAATTGTTGATACATTTGAAGAAGTAACAGCGTGTAGGGCATTTTGCAGGGAATTTAGGTTCTGTTACACATCATAATACTTCAATGTTTTTATGAATTAAATTGAGTAATAATACTTCAAATTACATTACAAATTCAATTATAATCTTTATATAAATATGTGGATGAGATAAGAACATAAGACATGTGTCATCTTATTTGACAGAGAAATCATGAATATAGTTTTACCACTGAAGGGACAAAATGAGTGGCTAAACCAAATGCCACCATTTCTGCTCCATCCAAAAGTGCTCCAGTCAGCCCTAGGTAATCCTCTATGTACAATTTTTTTTTTGTTTTGTTTTCCAGAGTATCCCTTCACCCACATATTAGGAAGTTTATGCAAATGTTTATGCAGAAACTGGAAAATGGGAAGAAGTGGCAAAAATTAGGAAGTTGATGAAAAATCGTGGTGTGAAGAAAACACCTGGATGCAGTTCAATCACAATAGATGGAGTGGTTCATGAGTTTGTAGCTGGAGATGAGACTCGTCCTCAAGCAGAGGAGATATTTGAGATGTGGGAAAAACTAATCCCAAAGATGAGGGTAAAAGGATATGTACCAAATACTTCTGTTGTTCTTCTTGACGTGGAAGATAAAGAGAAGTTCCTCTTTCGCCACAGTGAAAAATTAGCACTTGTCTTTTCGTGTCTGCGAGGATTGTCATGCTGCTTTTAAAGTGCTATCGGCCATTGAAAATTGAAAAAGTGTGGTGCGTGATAGAAATCGGTTTCATTGTTTTAAAAAGGGCACTTGTACTTGCAAGGATTAATGATACGCAATTAAAATAACACTACCTGTTATATAGGTCTCTTGAATTTATTTGTTCAGCGTTTTTTTTAAGATTTGTGAGTTTAACATCATGACTTGATACAATTTTGAGAAACTTTGAGGAAATAAAATCACACTCTTGCTATTGGTTATAGCTTTTGCCCTAATAATAAGTAGTTAATCTAACAATGTCGTCATTAATTAATTAATTAATAAAAAAGTTGAACAATAATTTGTTCACTCAAATCAGCCCCTATCTCTAGTACAATCTAGACTTGAAATGATATTTGTAAAACCTCATTAATATTTTTCTCTATGTATAATTATAGGAAAATCTTAATTGAGGTAAATACTATGTGATTCTAGTAAATAAAAATTTAATTATTATTTATCTTCTAAGACTAAATAAGTTTTGTGTAATTTAGCACTAATTGGAGAATTTCTTTTGTTTTATCATATAAACTTATAAGATTAGTAGAAATATTAAGTAGGCAAAATAGAATTTGCAAATTTAATTTTAGTATGAGAAATTAATTAAGTCTGTTTCTTTAAAAAAAAAATAAATAAAGGAGGAGGGGGGAGGGGAATGCCTAATTTAAAGAAGATTAGATGTAGCTTGAATAAATAATCCTCCTCATGCACTAAAAACACTTAGCCAACTACTACATTTCCTCCCACCACTACACAATCCATCTTCTGCACCAGAAAAACCGAGAGCTTCTTCTTCTTCTACCCGAGAGAGAGACAGAGAAGGAAAAAAAGTGTTGAAGGCCTACATGTCCATGTTAGAGTGAGAATTTGGTGAGGTTATTGAAGATAAATAGGGAATTATCAACAAGACCTAGATAGGGAGCTAAGTAATTCAACTGGAGGTGCAAAAAAAATTGTTAAATTGCTGAAATTAGTATATCAAGGGCTGTGTTAATTTCTAAAGCGGCAATATCTTCTCTTCTTGGTGGAAGAAAATTCTTTAAAAGAAGCTAGTTCAAGCTCACTCTGCATTAAAAATGTTTTTTTCAATGTTATAAGATTTCCATTTGTGTTGTCTGTTATAGCTTGAGGTGTCACAACCGTCCCCGGAGGGCACCGCAATAGAAATGACAAAAGAAATTGATAAAAAAATAGAGTTAGCACCAATTTTTATTTATTAGAAAAAATAATTAGAAAAATTCTTTCAAAGAAAACTAGCTTTAAAACTACATTAGATTGGGCAGTCTATTTATGTATAGGATCTTATTGCACTTCTAATATATCCATCATAAGATAATTACTCTAAATTAATTATATAAACTATTAATAATCTTTATAATATTTGATTTACCCTTAAAAATAAGGTTAGATAAAGAAAACTAAATAAAAATTAAAAATATTTATAGCTTTGAACCAAAAAATAAACATTTATTTACAAGTTGGAGAAATTAAGAATTAATTATTTATAAGTTTGATTAAAAATATATTTACAAACTTGATTAACCAAAAAATGAGTTTATTTAAGTTGAGCTTGCCTGAAGTACCTACATATCTCCAAAATAAGGAATCACATAGTTCGTTTAAAAAATAATTGTGTATTAATAGATTTTAATTAAATTTATTAATAGACGATTTACTAATTAAAAAAATTATTAAAGAGTCATCGCGGCAATAGTAACAATCATAATAATAATAAAAATATTTAGCAATTGATTAAAATAAAATAATTTTCAAATAGTCATTACAGTAACATTGATAATCATGATAATAATAAAAAGATTCATTAACCGGTGTTGACGAATGTGAAGGAGTGCAAATGAATGCGGGTGGATGAGGGATTATATGCAAGTGCATGTGTGTGCTGTGAGCGAATGCATCATGGTGCAAGTGCATGTGTATGCTGAATTGATGCAAGGCATGTGATTACGTGGGTTATTGTGAGTGATCGTGTGTGCTGTGCAAGTGGTGCTTGAGTGGCTGTGTTTGTGTGTGCATGATTGAATATGTGTGTGGGATTGTGTGGATATGTGTAGGAAGTGATACGATGCAAGCATATAAGTGAGCTTATGGGCGCATACCTCCTTATTGAAGTCACGTAGAAGCAGTAAATAATTCTCCGGGGTGTGGGCTTCTCTCTTCAACGTTCTCAGTGTACGTACTCTCTCCTATCTTTTAATTATTGTAGATACTCATTTCTCTCTCATTGTATGTGCTCTCTCCCCCTCTTAATTGTGTGTATGTGCTCTCCTTAATAGATCCTCTCTAAATATAGATAAGATTTTATCTCAAGAAGAAAATATTATACAATCTCCTATCTCTATTTAAATTAAATACTTTATCCTATTTTTATAATCCTTCATGACTAAATCTGGCTTATCCTTTATTATTTGATTTTTTTAGTCTTTTGTTACTATTATTATCAAGATTGACACCAATTTAATAAATTTTCAATTTTTTAATTCATTATTACTAAAAGGCCAAATAAAAATACGACATTTATAGTTACTCTTCTTTACTTGTTCTTTACTAAGAAAGTGAATAAATGATAAGTTCTCATTCTTTCATAATAAAAAACGAGTAAAGAAAAAAAACATATCAGTTCACTTTTTCTTATTTTGCCCCAGTCTCAAGTTTTCAAGATCAAACTTTGGTAGCACTAACAATCTGCTAAGAAGAAAACATGGGCCTTTAGTTTCCTTGGACTTTTTTTACATGTTGATACATGGTCACTTGTTCTTTAACCTACTATAGCTCATAGACTTTTTTCTAAATCTACAATTTGCCCCAATTTGGACACTAAAATAATTAATCCATGTTTTTTTTATGCAATCTTGATTGCTTTTTGTAACACTCCTAACTTCACTATGAGTAATCACATAGCTTCATCCCAAATTGATAGCGTATCTATTTTAAAGAACAAGTTCTAAATATTTATATTGGAATATTGATTATTCTGGTTACATGCTTAATTAATAAAAACTTGTAAACGAATTATCAGGAAGTTAATTAATATTATACAGTATTTACAGGCAGAAAGATGAGGCATTTCACAAGAGCCCTAAGAGTGATATCAGTCAAAACATATATATATATATATATAAATGTAAACTTGGTACTAGTTGTTCTCATCCAGGATGGTTATGCAATATCTTGGATTACTCTCACTGGATCATCAAAACTTGAGATATAGACCCAGATGATATCTAACTCAACCAGTATAACTATAGTAGGCATCCTAAGAAACATGTTAAACGTTCATGGAGGGATAAAGCAACAAATCTTGAGACTCTCTATATTTGTGAGACTTATATGTTTATGAATGAGCTATATATATTACTAATAAATTGTTTAAGATCAAGAAATGATCTTAAAAAAGGGAGCTGATCTCCGAGATTTTGAGAAATGATCCTTAAAAAGGGAGGTGATCTTCGAGATACATAATTCCATAAGATGTTAAGGCAGGGAGACGCCCTTGCAATGGAAAGATCTCTTGTCCAAAGATTTGGAAAATGTAATACATAATGTCAGAAGATTCTTAGTGAAATTTCATTTATAGAGTTTGAAAATTTCATTGATTTATTGGTAATATAATAGAAAGTTTGATTGATTTATTGGTTATTGATTATCATGAGGAGAAGGAATTTTCTATATTTATAAAGCTGTACACATTATATATTTTGAAAATCAAACTAGTTGTTATTGCCTACTGAAAAGTTATTTCTCACTATTTTATCTGTGATGATTTTAGAGGAACTAGCTTAAAGATGCCTCTGGTGACAATTATAGTAGAGTTGGATATAATTTGGGTGGAGATCTTAGGTGTTGGACTTGTATGAGTTTTACAAGATATTTGTGTCACCACCTTGATTAATAAGATGACGTAGTTGTAAAATACGTAGATATTTTTGAATAGTATCACTTTGTTAGGCTTTGTGAAATTTTGTTAGATGCCCTAAGTTTTTTATTGTAAGATATGTAACTACAAACGTAGTGATACTTTGATGTAAAATATAACTGTCTAATCAATAGTTAATTTAGTTTTAAATGAATATTTTCATGGTTAATGACCTTGTTGTATTTACTAAACCTATAGCTTTATAGATCCCTTATTAAGGGTCTAATGGTTTATCAGTCATGTTTTTCTGTTATCTTTACAGTGTTGTTTTTGCTGTTATGAACTTAGTTTGACATATAAAAAAATAGTTACAAACTTACAATAAAACCTCTATGTTACTGGTTTGTGCCTATGGAGAGAGTGTTGTCAACATAGAGAAAAATAATAAACAAAAGAAATATCCCAATAATCTTTCTACAAAAAACGAATTACTTAATTAATGTCCTTATCAAAGTTTTGCTCATTGAACTCTAGGAAGAGAATACTTAGAATTATTAAATTAATAAATATCCTTAAAGCTTGTATTTAAGATTACTTGGATCACTTGTAATCTAAGAAATATCATATATGCTTCTGGTAGAAGATGAATGCAGACATGAATACATCTTTGATCCACTTTTCTATTCCATTCTCTATTTGATTTTCCTTGTAAACATTGATTGAAATCATATCATTTGGATAAGAGTTTAATTTTTATTGACTGTTATTGTAAAACTTTTGATTATTAAAGGAATTTGAGTATGATAAAAGATTTTGACAATCATAATAATTCCTTGAATAAAACAGCTTTAACCAATTTGCATGTGAAAGAATTTTGCACTCAGCGTAAGTCTATGTCCTCAAACGCACGCTGCCTTCAACCTGGTGCACATCCAAGCCTTCCATGTATATATATACAGCCACGAAAAGCATCATGTTCTCTCTAGTCTATAGCCATGTGTGAAGAAGGTTTCTTTTTTTTTCCTATAAACCATGTGAGAGGGGAGCATCTATTGCCACTCCTAATAATCTAATGTCATTTTCTTAGTATGACTTCAGTGTGACTAGTTCTTTTAAAATGACGTGTAACAATTATTTATTTTTTGTATAGTTTTCCTATAATTTTTAAATTATTAAAAATTATTATTGTATCTATTTTTTTAATATATAGACAAATATAAAAATGACAATAGATTAGTGTTTAACCAGGAATAAAGAAGAAAAGTATTTTAGAAACAATAAATAAATTTTAATTAATTAAGAGTGGCAACATATATTTAGGAGTAGCAATAGACATTCCCTGTGGGAGGAATTCAATTTGGAATTTTCGTTATTGTTAATAGAATTTGGAAGCACAATATCTTATTTTATGCATTAAAAATATGTGAAATGTAATTTTGAAATTTATTTTTTATTTTCAAATTTAGCATATGATTTGTCAATATTTTTTGAATGATATTGAATATTTAGATGTAACATCTAATAAAACATTTTTTTTCACTTATCTAGAATTACTCAAGTAAGCAGGGTGTGAATTAAAGGGAAATAATTTTAATAATATTATCTACCCCAAATGGTTAGAACAGAAAATCATGGGTTATGATTAGAAATAAAATGAAAACCAATTTCTAGAGCACACATAGACATAAATTTAGATACACGGTCATAGGGTTTATTGCTAGTATTTATGGTTATTTGAAGATCCTTTTTTCCTATGAAGGACAAGATAGTGGGTTTCAAATTACCAATAATGAGAACAACTCATTTTAAGGAATTGCAACTATTATTATTTATTATATTAAGGTGTGGGGATTTAATCTCTTATATAACACGGTTCTTAAAATTTGCATATAACTAGAACTTTTTTAGTGCTGTTTTATCTTGTTCTTAACAATTAAATTTACTTATCTCTATTTCTTTCTAGATTTCAATTTAAACAAGTTAGAAAATCCTCTAAGTCACGGTTTGGAGATAATTACTAATGCTACTACCATTTTTTTGATTTTTAAGTACCATAGGTGTACCCTAATTTAAGCAAGAAAATAGTAGAACTTCAATACCAATATTACTATTTCATATATAATTTTGATTACATACTTTGTGGTAAGGAAGTAAGCAAAATACATTATCTTTATACATATTTACACAAAATATTGTATGATACCCTGTGCTTTTCTTTATACGTACCGCAAATCATCATATAATTAATATATTTACATGTTTATATTTTTATTATACACTACTTAGAATAGTGTATACTGAATTTGGTACAACACTTTCCCAAAGTCCTACTATTCTGGAACATAGATCCACATATACTCAATCTCAATCATGATGGTAGTAATTATCGGCATCGTAAGCGACCCTCTGAAAACACCGTGAAATTCAAATAGGGATAAGAATAATATTCTCAGTAGAAATTTAAGTAAAAAAATTGATAAACAAGCCATGGTGAATTTAAGCTGTATATAACTACAGAGATTTTTTTCCTTAAAATTCACATAATAAATATAAATCAAACTTGATTCAAAGATAAGAATTCGTACGTAAATCATGATAATAGGAAACAAACACCGTCCTTATGAGGTTCACGGCACCATCCTTTGTGTGCCTATATAACACTTTCCTTTGAGTGTTGCAGTCACATATTAGCACTGACCTTTGAGTGCTTACATACATCCACATATATCCTTTGTGTGCCTAGACATGCATAGCACATTTCGTTGAGTACCAGTGTTTAAAACACTAGCCTCATGAGCGTTTTAACCTCATCGTATCGAGTAGTGACCTTTGAGCACATAAAATTCAATAATCATCCATACCAGTCAAGCCACTTGGACCTAAACTAAATTGTCTTAAAACCATGAAAGAAAATAACAAAATCTTAACTAAATAGTCTACCTGAAATAAATAGTCTTGAACTCTAAATTAAAATAGTGACAAAAACCTTAACTACTTATTCTTGTACTACTAGATTTCCCTCACTGTCAAAGTTTAACAATTCATAACAGGGTCTCAAAGTCACGGTCCAGAGTTAATGAGGTTCAAGTTCAGATTTTTTTTTTTTTTTGTAAGTTCTGCAGAATTAAGATTTATCCTTTCGTAAATATCAAGGCCACGATTCCATAGTGCAGTTCAAGTCCGGATTTGGTCCATAGTCTACACTCTACAAAATTGAATTATAAACATCCAAGTCACAATTCAACAGTGCAGTTCTAGGACCAGAATTTTAATCATGTTCTGCAGTGTAATTTCATGGTCACGGTCCAATAAAGCAGATAAAGTCCAGAGCTAGTTTATGTTCTGCAAAATCATCATCTAACAGTTCTGAAACATCAAAGTCATGGTTTAACAGCGCAATTTCAATTCAGAAATTTATTTATGTTCTGCAGTGTAATTTCGGGATCAAAGTTACTGTCCAAAATAGCAGTTCATGTCCAGATTATGTTCAAATTCTGCAGTGTAAATTTTCATGGCTCTGTGTCATGTATACTGCCGGGTACCAAAGCAGAATTGAGGTCCTATCTGTTTTGCTTAACTATCCGAAGGTTCCAAGGGAAAATCTCACAGTTCATTGCATACATGAAATTCAAAATTCATCAAAATTATAATCTATAGTGTCACGGATTTATTAGTGCAGAATTTATGCAACTTAAGGGTTTAATTAGTAGTTTTTGGGGTCTATTAATCAAAGAATGCATGACCTCTGTATAGAAGAAGATAAATTGAGCCTCTCACCCCAAACCACCGTACTCCCTAGTCCCTTTGATTGAGGACTTCGTTCCAAATTACAAAATCAACAAAGAAAGTTAAAGAGAAATCAGAAAACTTTCCTATAAAACTCCACAGCCACGAAATTCAGAGGGAAAACAGAGGAAAAATTGAAGCAATGCATACTATGTTATTTTAAATGAAGAAGGCAGAAGCTTAAACTCCTACATCTGCAGTCACGGTAGTGATAAAATTTTGGGTGCAGGAGACAGCTCTCACTCTCCTCTACAATTTCTTCTACGGTGGCTTGGATGGATTCTCACACTTTCCCCTTCATGCATGCCTTGGCAGCTTCGGGTTCTACCTCTCTTTCACTCCCTCAAGTTCTAACTCATTTTTTGGTGGGCTTCATTTAGTTGACTATGTTATTGCATCTTCCTCTATTTCTCCCTCTCTTCCATTTTTTTCTCTTATTGCATCAAGTTATTAGTGGATAAATCATGAGCTCCTATGTTTGGCTTGGTTAAATATATAGCAGATCTAAAACAGTTTCATTGTTTGTTTGGGCAGTACTTGGTTAGATTTAGGAGCTATTGAAATAAGCAAAGAACTTGGAATATCTGAGTTAAGATGAATTAATTAGAATCCTTCTGGTTTCGTAAACGGTTACTTGTGATCAATTTTTTGGAATTTGGTAATAAAGTAGAAGGTTATTATTGTGAAATTTATGTGTCATCAAACATGGCCCTTAGCCTTGCTTCACATTCTGGGAATCATGAAATCAAAATTCCATTACTGAAAAAGATTATCATATATTGCTTGGAATGCAGGGCTAGGGAAATGAAAATTTGTGTACTATGGCCAAACCTGTATTCAATTTGTGTAATTACAACTGAAAATTAAGAGATGTAGGAAATATGTTCTGGCTTTTATGTATTGTATAGTTGGGTTGTTGAGACCAGTCCTAAGAGTTAAGGGGTTCACTTATTGGAGTTAAAAAGAATTCAGAAAGGCTTGAAGTAACCGAGGATACGATAACTTTGGTTTATAAGGAATTGAGTTTTGGCAATGATTTAGTGGGCTTGTCAGTTCGAAGTGTAATTTTCTAGACTGGGACTGGGTGCATCTCAGTGCTGTTTAGCAGTTTGGAAATTCTATTGAATATAATTATGACATATATACTTACAGTTCCTATGACTGAAGACAATGGTGATATTGGTGGGCACTTAAAATTAAGCTAATGCGACTTGCATCCATGGTAAATAATTTTAAACTGGTTTGCTCTCACATTACCCATGCATAAGTCAAAGTTTATATATGGAATTTCATGATAAATAAAATACTTCATGATTTGTTAATTTTGAGGGTAACATGATTGTTAAGTATGAAATTTTAATTTTGTGGCTGAAAAAAATCATTGTTTAAGTGGTTAGTGGTTGCTTGATTTAGGTAAAAAGCAATCAATTGATCCTTTGTGTTCATTCAGTATGGGGTTTGTGTATGCTTTGTTTTAACTTGTCTCTTTTTTTCTTGAATTACATCTTTCTGTGGTAGTTAATCTTATATAATTTCTTGTTTTAGGAATTCGCATCTGACAGGGTATTATATGCATGGTTAACTGGTTATAAGCTGGAGTATACATGGTGTGGTTTGTTATGTTTTGTTGAGATATAGAATCCTGACTTAATTTTTTTGAATTAGACTAGGAGCTAGTTGCAATACTTATTCAATGTTTTGATGTTTTTGAGAAATTGTCCTACTATTGAGGTATGATTGGTGTGGGATTAGTTCATTTCAGATACTATAAATTTGTCAGCAATAACTCTACAGATCCCCCTAATAAGGACCTAATGGGTTATCATTCATGTTTTCTCTGTTCTCTTTGCAGTGTCGCTTTCTCTTTTTCTAAACTTAATTTTTGCATCTGTCTAATGCATGCTCTAGTATTCTAGAAAAAAAGGTGACAATGGAGCCTCTATTTTGCTTGTTTGTGCCAATGTAGAGAGAGAGTGTTGTCAACATAGAGAGAAACAGTTAATAAAAGAGATATCCCAATAATCTACCTACAAAGAATAAAATACCATGTTATCACTTCCTTCATGTCTTTATCATAGTTTTGCTCTTTGAAATATGCACGCGAAATAGCTTAAATCTAGCAAGAGAATAACTGGAATTATTAAAGATATATCCTTAAAGTATGAAATTGATATTATTTGTGTTCTTAGTATCTAAGAAATATCTCAACAGGCTTGTGGCACAAGATGACCACAGAAATGAATACATCTATGATTCGCTTTTCTACTCCAATTTCAACTTGATTTTCCTTGAAAACATTGATTGAAATCATATCATTTGAATAAGAGAGTTCAATTTATTGATTGTTATTGTAAAACTTTTTATCATTAAAAAGACTATGATGACAATAAAACAATTTTAATCAATTTTGTATGTGAAGAATTTTGCTTTTTAGTTATTTTGGGGGTGGGTCAAGGCTCTTTCCCTGGCTTCGCCCAGCGTGAGAGATCGCTCCACTACATTCCACTTGCTGTGCCATGGGGTATTTCCTTCTACTTTGTAACGAAAGTGAAATACCCTTGTTACAGCAGTAATACCTTTGCCGAGGGGACTGCTCAGCAGAGCTCTCGCTATTACACTATCCTCATACTCGTATGAGTTTAATTCATTCGCCATACTCATACTCCCAGCGTAATTAGGATGAGTATGGCTCATTCACTGTCCTCGTACTACGTATTTGTCTAGCTCATAGCTTCGCTCTACCGAGCTACTGACAGAGCTCGCTTAGCTTCGTTAAAGCCTAGCTCCGCACCTTCAACAACGGCAACTACACTGTCAACTCCACAAGAACTCCAAGAACACTCATTCTTCTCTCACATAACACTCCTCCCTTAGATCTTGTCCCATCTTGACTTCCACGAGCTAGCCATGGCGACTCCTTCACTCTCTGCCTTCGCGGCCACCACTGCCTTTGTTTGGACCGGTCCTTCTACGATCTTTGCACCATCAGATGCCTCCCTCCACACCTGCTTCTCTTGCTCTTTCCCTAACATCCTTTGTTAGCACATTGTTCTTGGTCTCTTCACAATTGATTATCTGTGGAGACTTGCTTTTGGTACTAAGATCGAGACCTTGAGTCCAGGCCGTTGCATCACCGTCACCTCTGATTCAGTCAATAAAAACACCAGCACAACTGCTAGTGCTAAGATGTTTATCTAAGAGGTGGAGATCACACAACCTGATCTCTTCAACAATGGCATGGTGGTTATTCATGGCCTTCAAGGTTTCATGGCTCTATTTTCTTGCGATGTGGAGAGGATGACCTCGCTTTTGTTCCCGTTCCATCCAAATCATCGCTCTGGTCAACATATCTAGACTTCCGGCTCGATGCAGCCTTCTATCATGCGCCTGATGCTCAAAGATGCCATGTTCTGGCTCTGTAAGGCTTCAGCATCTTAGCCCTCGCTATGAAGGTGAAGTACGCCGAGCTTGTGACTCTTAACAATAAGACGATCTTCGCCGTTCACGACCTTTCGATCTTCTCCGGTTCTCACTCTTATATAAGCAACATTAGGTTCCACATTATGCTGAATCATTTCTTGTCGATCGCGGATCTGGAGAAGCTTTTGGTGGGGACTTCTCTGACGACATTGGAACGAGGCCAACCGCTACTTATCACAACCTCCAGTGGAGGTTTGACCTTGGTGCCGATGAGGATTAACTACATAAGGATTAAGATGTCGAACGTCATCTGCAACGTCAAGATCGTGGTGCACAGTGTGTACTTGCTATTTCCATATATATATATATATAAATCCTGTGGCTGCAGCTTACGACAGTATCCTAGGAAGATCAGAAGTCTCAGGAGGAGATCAGACGATGGAAGGTACGTATGCTGCTCTGGATGGTCATGGAGGTTGTGGTGAGTCTCCGATGCCTCAGGTCAAGTCAACAGTGGAGATCGAAGATCACTATGGCTTGTAGTTAATCCTGAAACTGGTGTTTCTTTCTCTGGTGGCACGTCTACGTTTATTTTTTGTCTTTTTTGCAGTCAGTACACATTGTTTTCTGTTTACTGTTTGGTCATTGCAGTTTGTGTTCAGTCTTATATTTAGTCAATGCCAGAGATTAGTTTTCTATTTTAAGTTATTTTGTTTGAGCCCTATACATGTAAATACTCCAAGTCAAAACGTGTATGGAGCATAGTCTTCTTTCTATACCTGACAATCGAACAAAAGTAGGTTTAATGAATCAAATTCCCACCTTACCTAATTCAACTTGAGCAAGAACATCTTCTTATGAAAGTGCTTTCGTTGATATCCGTTGCAGCAATCTTGTAATATTGAGTTTTTCACCTTTCAGAACTCAGTCAATTTTGTGAGTTGCTAAACAGCTACTAGTCTGTTGATGACAATTGTTGAACCCATCGTTTACATTACAGTCAAGGGCTTTCAGGCTGTAGAGCTATCTTTGGTTGTTATAGCTCATGGGGCGCTTAGGTTCCAGGGCAAGAGATAGTCCTTTTCAATTTAAATTAAATTAAACAAAGTATAGCCAAATTGAATACAGGAAGGTTGGTCCTTTCTCTTTGTCTAGAAGACTAAGTAGTTGACAAGGTCGCATTTCCTGACTACTAAAAGGCAACAAGCCTTGTTTGTTGCCAGTCTTGCATAGTGAAGAAGGGGAGTGATTCCTACTCTCATCAAGCTATCCATGTTCTTCACTACACTTGCTTTATGGCTTGCTTTCTTTTAGGAGCGAAGTTGCTCATACCTGCCCTATAATATTCTATTATACTTCCATCCTTGATCTAAAATCATCTGGACTTTAATGTACTAGTCCTAGTTAAACTGGCTCCTAGGGGCTAATACGGAGCATCATCAATACTAGGTCGATCCCCAACAACAGTATTAAGTATTTCCTCTGTATCATTTGGCAAAACAGGCCTAATCCTCACCCTGGGTTTACTGGCTGGCAATGATGGTAGTGATGCTTCTCCCTTAAGGAATCCTAGCTGCATCTCTCACTCTTGGCCTTTTCTCATACTAGGTGCACACAAAGAAGCCCCACCATGAGCATCCTTTCTATCTCTAGTACATAAAACTTCCCCATCAACCTTGGATCAGCAGCTTTAATTAGTTTCTCTTTTCCCACAAGCTCCACACATAATCAGTAACCACAGTTCTGTCATCTTCAATAGGCTTTCTCCCAGTTCCAACTTCTAACACCACTAACCTAAAGCTGTACACATCAGTCTTCATAGTTGGAACACCTTTTTGAAAATGAAAGGCACCAAAATCTGCATCAAGCATTATATGGCAGGTCTTAACATCTCTGTGAATGATTTGTCTCTCGGATTCTCTGTGAAGATACATAAGAGCAGAAGCAACCCCCAGAATTATATCAACTCTTTACTTCCATGATAGGACTGCTGTAGAATTGAAGTTCTTATACAGAATTTTGTTGAGGCTCCCATTAGGTAGGAACTCATAAACCGTCACAAAACTCCCCTCATAGCACCATCCTTGAAGCTGAACCAAGTTCTTGTGCCTTAAGCAAGCCATCATTGTTGCAAACTCAGTGATGAAGATGAAAGGATTGCACAAACAGCCTATACAATCAACCCTTTCGAATCTTTTAACTGCCACATCTTTTCCAGATGGAAGAGACCTTTATAAACCTTTACTGATGCCCCTTCCCCAACAAGTGATAGCCAATCATTCCATTCATTATGAGGATATCTAGTAATGGATGACCATAAGGCCGATCCTTTCGATGTAAGCTTATGCGTCATTCCTAATGCTAATGCAGGATTAACAGACATCGATAAACGGAGCACAGCGAACCACAGTAACTCTGATGTAAAATGGGCAAATATGCTTCTTTCACGGCGAGACTGACCAGGTCGCTTCTAATCCATTGGCAGAGGTTTCTAAGTCAGCTCCCACGATATTCCCTGGTAAAGGTGGCAGGAGAGGGTTTGAGATATGTACCAATTGGCTAGTTAATATATTAATCCTTGTAGCCAATCTTTGACTTCTGAAAATTTTTTAACATCAGACATTGGATCAGTTATGCTAGCAAACAAAGACAGAGAAATCTGTTTTGCTAATTTAATCACTCTAGATAAACTAAAGAATGAAAAATAGAGTTTAACTAGCATATTTGCTTTGTCATCCCTTTTATAGATTTGTTGTCTATGAAAGGATGGTATGATCCTAGGGTAACCTGATCTAGTGAGTGATACGGGTACAGATAGTTTAGTATGAATATCATACGAGGTAATCCCACCATACACTTGTTGAAGTGTTACTGCACATTGCTTCAGATATAAGGTAGTGAACAGAGCGCCTGACCGGCAATTCATATAAACTACCTATAAACTACCTACTTGGCAAAGAGGTATGCTTTGATACAGAGCTCCTTGGTTAGGTTAGACCATCAGTGACTACTAAAATTAACTTATTACACATTGACTTTAGTAGTCAATGATCTTTTAAGATCTTACACCATTTGATGAGTCTAACTATAGATATCCTATCAAAAAAGTGTTCCAAATGGAAGCCATAAATATAAATATATAAGCTTCCCATGCAGGTTTGGTTACCTGCACGAGGCCACTGGATATCATATCTTCCCAGTCCCACCCGGGTGGCTTCTGTGTCACCCCCAGTTGCTCCATTCTAGATCCCTGAGTGATGGCTAGCTTTCCAAACGTCACCTTGATGAGTTTCACGAATAAACCCAATGGGGGGTGCTTGTGTGACTAACATAGGGCTCTGCCTTACCGAGCAGAGTGAGGTTAGAAACTCAAATTTTGTGAGAGGACTGACCCTGGTGAGAACCAACCTATCACGCCACTGAGGTTATGCCTCGTTGTCCTTCGTCTTGCGATCTAAAGGGTGAAGGAGTCATCCTTCATAGCCACCTGGGATTGGTTACCCGGTTTGACCCCTATCCGTATCTACATCTATGTCCTGATTGAGTTACTTAGAAACTAAGAGAACTTGAAAACAAGAGATCCTGTAGGATTCATATATATATATATACATATATATATATATATATATATATATATATATATATATATATCAGTTAATAATTCCCCGAACCTTCTGATTTCCAATAGCTGCTATAATATGCATCTACGACTAGCTACAGGAACTAGATGAAAACTTCTACAACAGGGTATCCAAGAATGCATTTTGACATTGAGTCCTCATCAATGAGATGATTCAACAAGGCAGAACGAAGAACTCGTTCGATTAGTTATCAACTCGTCGATCAGTTATCACCACATCGTTGCCGAGAATGACATAGCGATCAAAGTAGTGACTGTCTATGACTTATGCCTTCACTTGGAGGATAGCACCCATCCAAAAAGCAGAAAAATGAAGAAGTGATGTCTAAACCCTCAGATGGACCTATACTAGACTCAGTCTAAGCTCCTACAAGAGGGTCCAAAGTAGAGTGGCATGGAATCGGCCGATGAAGACAGATCTGAAAATTGCGTATATTGAGTGAGATGCCTCTTCAAAGATGCTGCTTACTAAGGATGGTATGCTTTTCGTTCCTTTGGCTTTCTCCAGGAGACCATGCCATTCCTCGATACTGACCTTCAAACGAAGTCAGATGAGGAGCTAGCTTCCCTCAAAGTTACCCTGGCTAACTTGCTAGTTTTGCTTCTCTCCTGCTCTTGGGCGATTCTTTCTCCAGCAGCCTATTCTTTCACAGCTTCTATGTCAAGGGCTTCTTTATTAATAATATTTCCTAGTAGAAATAGCGGCCGTGGTAGCTCCCCTTACCCATTTGTGCCCCACAAGTCCTATGGGTCACTGACTCCTTTCCTTGTCCCTCCCCTCTCCCCTCCATGGAAAGGTAAACCCCTTACTCCATTTTGGAAAATTCCCAAAATGGCAGGGTTGCCAACTTTAATGCTTTACTGGATTCAAAATCTCTTACTTTTCTTATTGGGTGTAAACTTCCTTTATGTTATTATAGATCATTGAAGTCCTTTTCCTTAAGATTTTACTAAAGAAAAATGGCATTATGGTATTCTTTCTAAGAGAAAATTGACTTATTAAATTGAAATATTTCTTTTTATTTCTAATTAGTTATTTTAGGGGTGGGTCAGGGCTCTTTTCCCAACTTCGCAGCACGTGAGAGATCGCTCCACTACGTTTCCACTTGCTGTGCAAGCCATAATGAACAGGCTAAGCTCTACAAATAACTAACTATTCCCGAAATATGTAATGTCTGTAAAGAAACAGAGAGGGGATAGACATAAAGGAAAGGAAAGAAGATAAGGCATGGGAAAAAGGATCTAATCAGAAATATTCCAAAAGAACAAGTGAACTGAGTGTTCAGCAATGGCGAATGGGGGAGAGGATCTAATCAAAAAGAATTTATGGAAGGTGAATTTCAACGTCTTTACTCTATATGGTTTCTTCAAACTCCTTAAAACTCACGCTTAACACCCAGGTGCCCCTATTCTTATATATGTCCAAAACAGAACATGAACTCAGTTCTGTGTCCCATATAACAACCATTAATCACAACATGGACAGTGATGTTATTGGCTTCCTAGTTCCTAATCCTTATCCTAGTCGGTGCTGCAACTTAAACCATGACAAGGAAATAAAGTCTTATTCCTTCAGGTGTCAATAGCTCAATTTGTATAGGTTTACATGAAAAAGGAAGATTGCATTGCATGTTTGTATTTCTTTTGTGCTTTTTATTTTATTATTCATTGTTATTTTAATTTAAAAAAAACCAAGATGAAGGTAAAAAAAAATTGTTTCAGTAGCTTTTGACTCATTTCACTTTTACTTCTTTTTTGTTTATTTTGTTCTACCATCTTATTATTATTTTTGAATGTATATAATAGTTATTTTATACTTGATTTACTTTCCTTTGAATTATGTTCTTTGATTTACTTTCCTTTGAATTATGTTCTTTGATTTATAACTTCTGTCATTTGTTTTATTAATTATTTTTCATTTTTCTTTTGTTAATAATTTTTGTAAAAATTAAAGGAATAAATTCATTAAAGGGTTTTAGTTAATACCTTTGATAATTATCTGCATGATGGTTGGCGGTGTCAATTAATTACATGGTCCTGTGCCATCTTTGACATTATTTGGATCCATAAGATTCAGTTGAACAACATTTTGTTGTTTTCGATTTTGTTTAAAATGGTTTTAATATTTTAATAATTTTGTTTAAAGTGATTTTGTTTGTAACAATCCACTTTGCAAGGAATCTGAGTGGCTGAGACAAATAGTAATCTTAAGAATGTTAAGAGGTTTATTGACTGTTTGGGTAGCATTTGGTTAGATTTAGGGAACTATTAAAATAAGCAAAGAACTTGGAATATCTAAGTTCAGATGAATTAATTAGAATCCTTATGATTTTTTAAGTGGTTAATTTTTTAGAACATACTAATAAAGCTGAAGGCATGATGACCTCTCATGAGTGGTTATTATTTTGAAATTTGTGTCATATGGTCCGTAGTCTTGCATAAGTCACATTTTGGGAATCATGAAGGCGAAGTGCTATTATTGAAGACGATCATTTATTGCTTGGAATGCAAATCTACGGAAATGAAAAACTGAAAATTGCATCTGATACATAAAATCTAATATTTTAGATTCATACTCATGGTAAAATATTCTAACTGATTCTTTGGTATTTTATCTTAGAAGAACCCATGCCTTATGTGATGGTTATATGTTGAAATATGTTGAGAATCTATTATAATATGAATTTATTATAATATATAAAAATAACAATAGAGTTTGATTCTATCATGTAAAATTTAACTGTGTTATTTAAAAATTTATTTTAAAATCTATTCAAGTCAGGGAGATGACTCTATAATATCTTTATTCAAGTTAAAAATAATTTTAAAAGATTTATTTTTACAAATTACTTGTCTAATCGCTCAACTATCCTATTTGTACCTATTTATACTAATAGTTAACTACTACTTAATTATCATCTAGACAATGATTAACTAATTAACTAAACCTCCCTTATACAATTCATTAACTGTGACATCCGAGTGCAAGATGGTTTGCTGCATCTGAACTGAGAAGGTGCTACTTTTTTAATCTACGATTTTTAACTTTCTCATCATAGTATCGTTCTTATAAAATTATTAATTATTTCTTTCAATTTTTGACATCCTTATATTATTTTTTATTTCTTTATAGTTGCTGTCTTATAATTTTTTTTTTGTTTTTGTTATTTGTTATTTGTTATTTTAAAGTATAATCACTGTTTTCGTTTGACTTCTTTGATATATGTGTTGAGATATTGTTGTGTGTGTAATTGGCTTTTCGAGTTGAATTTTATCTTTTTCTGTTCTCACTAAAACTTTTTTGCTTATCTTTGTTCTTATTCCTCTTTTTCTCCTTGGATTCTATCTTGTTGTACATCACTCGTTGAAGTGTATATTATAACTGTAATACGCATTTTTTAAGTGGGTCCCATCCACTTTAGTTTAAAAAAAAAAAAAAAAAGAAAACAAATCTAACTCAAAAGAAGCAACTTGGACGGGAGGAATGGGAAAGGAGCCTGACGCATAGGATCGCAGAATTTCTTCTCCTTCTTGACTCTCCCTTTGGTCATCCTTTTCTTTTTTCTCTCTATTTTGACACAAACCCACTTCCATTTTAAGGTTAAAGTGAGTTCCTAAACTTGGGTTCTTACTTATTTTGTGCAATTTAATCATAAAACTATGAATTGCTTACTGTTTTGCTTTAATGGAAGGGTATATTTTGAAGTTTGAGGAGAAATATGAGAGTTTAAGAGTTTCGGTCCTTTTACATTTTGTGGAAAAGCTAAATCTTAGATTTATCTTCAAACTTCTTGTCATTCTTGAAAACCCTAAACTCTATGAATTAGAAATTTTATCTATTCTCCTTTTTCATTGTTTATTCAAGATTACAATAATTTTTCTAAAGCCTTCACAACTTGAAATTTGAGAATCCAATTAGTGACCTTTAAGTTTTGAGATTTTGACTTTAAGTGAAAGGTGTGGAAAGTTTCTAAAGATAGTTCTAACTAAGTTATTGTTTAGCTTATTTTAATCTACTTAAATGTTCAATTGGTGCTAGATTATTCGAAAACCACCCCGTCTGCACTTGTTTGAGCTGTTGGGATTGTTTTGGACGAATTTGTAGCTAAACTTCTAGTCTGTAAATGGATAATTTACAATATGGTATATTTTAAATATTTTAATATATTACCATAATTTATTTCCTTCTAATAGTATGTTAAGTCAAGTTTTTGTGATTACTTGATATTGAAGATGACTCTTATGAGAAAATTTTTATGTGATTATTTATTTTTTGAAATTGTCAAGTTTAACTTTGGGGAAAAAAAACTGTTTTAAATTTATATTAAGAATTTTGGTGGAAGTATGAAAGTACTTTAAGATGAAATTTGTTTCATAAGTTATTACTTTAGATATTAAACATCTTTGTTTCCAATGGCACAATTTATGCCTTGAGTTATGGTTCTATTAAGTGTATGGTTTGATTGGATTGTTTACCAATGAAAAGTTTAGCTATGAGCTTTCGAAAGCAATGAGAAGTTTTTAAAGGAACTTGAGATATGAGAACTATAAATCTTTGATGCATCAGATTGAATTATGGTATTATGTTTCTGAATATCCATTGTGGGCTTCGTGTTAGAACAACTGTTCACCATTAGCGAAGGGATATAACGACTTATGTGCACACAGTAGATAAAAGTAGATAAAAAAATAGTAGATAAATTACAGCCCCTAAATTTATAACTGTGCCCTAATATTTGTGATGTCTGACATAAACAATTTTTCTTCCCTTCAAAACTATTGATATTTAACCTAAGATTTCCACTGAGGTATCAAACTTTAATTTTGCGTATGAAAAAATTTGATTATTTAAGTGCGTTATTATTTGCGGTGAATCAAATTTCAAGTGGATTACTAACCAAAAAATTCATAACAGTTTGTAACTTTTGAATCATCTCATTTTGACTTCTTTTTGGTTTATTTAATTTTGACATCTTATTATTATTTTCAAATTTATATAATAATCATTTTATATTTTGATTTACTTTCTTTCCAACCATATTCTTTGATTTATACATTGTCTGATTTGTTTTATTATTTCTTTTTTTAATAAATTTCAAATTGACAGTTTTGGCTAATAACTTTGATAATAATATGCACGGTAGTTGGCGGAGTCAATTTTATGGTCTTGCAACATCTTTGACACTAACCATATCTGTAGGATTTAATTGTATAGTATGGTATTGTCTTTAGTTAGTTCGATTTGAAGTGGTTTTAATCTTTTAATGAGTTTATTAGTAATAATCTTTTAATAATTTTCACTTTACCTATACTGACCTATAGGAGTTGATTGTATATGACATGTTTTATCTTCGACATCCTTTGGGACCTAAGAATTTTATTGCATGATTTTGTGCCGTCTCATGTCCCGTTTAAGGTAGATTTAATTAGTTTCACAATTCTAATTATTCTTTCAACAAAATTTCCATAATATATTATGTATTATACGAATATTTTTGGCTCAATTGGCTAGGCTAATTATGCAGCCTAGCATCTAGAAAAACTATAACAACATCTATCCTTATCATAGCTAGTAATTATAAAAAATATTATCCTTATCAGATGAGTTCAAATTCTAATAGAAATCTTATCTATAAGAGAAGGTTATTAACCACACTAAAGAGACCTCTCCTTATCTGTTAAATGGGGGTCTAACCCCCATTATACGATCAACTAATTTACTATTAATATTTAATAATTGACGACTTTGTTCTGAGTTTGTCATATACTGACTTGAGCGTCGGATGCTTTTTTTCCCTCTATTTTGTAGGTCCTCCACTTCCATAATAGTTTGTCTTCTGAATCATCTAATTTTGACATTTTCTTGGTTATTTAATTTTAACATCTTATTATTATTTTTCAATATATATCATAGTTACTTTATATTCGAATTTACTTTCTTTCCAATCTTGTTCTTTGATTTATACCTAGTCTCATTTGTTTTATTATTTCTTTTTTTAATAATTTTCCAATAAATCATAGAAAATTAGTAGTTTTGGCTAGTAGCTTCGATAATAATGGGCACAATAATTGGTGGAGCCAATTTTATGGTCTTGTGCCATCTTCGACACTAACTATATCCATAGGATTTAAATGTATAGTCTTGTATTATCTTTAATTAGTTCAATTTGAAGTGGTTCTAATCTTTTAAACAGTTTTTTCGAGTAATAATTTTTTAATAATTTTCACTTTACCTATAATGGCTTACAGGAGTCGATTGTATATAAGAGAAGGTTATCAACCACACTAAAGAGACCTCTCCTTATCCGTTAAGTGGGGCCTAACCCTCCAAGAATTGACTACTTTGTTCTGAGTTAGCCATATTCTGACTTGAGTGTCGAAATCTTTTTTTCCTCTACTTTGCAGGCACTTCCATAACAGTTTGTATCTTTTGAATCATCTAATTTTGACTACTTCTTGGTGTATTTAATTTTAACATCTTATTATTACTTTCAAATATATATCATAGTTACTTTACATTTGAATTTACTTTCTTTCCAAATTTGTTCTTTGATTTATGCATTGTCTCATTTGTTTTATTATTTCTTTTTTTAATAACTTTTCTATAAATCATAGAAAATTAATAGTTTCGGCAAGTAGCTTTGATAATAATATGCATGATAGTTTGTGGAGTCAATTTTATGGTCTTGTGCCATCTTCGACACTAACTATATCCATAGGATTTAATTGTATATTACATTATCTTTAATTAGTTCAATTTGAAGTATTTTAATCTTTTAATAAGTTTTTTGAATAGTAATCTTTTAATAATTGTCACTTTTCCTATAATGACCTACAGGAGTCAATTGTATATGGCATGTTTTTATCTTCGACATCCTTTTGGACCAATGTGCCATCTTATGTATTGTTTAAGGTAAATTTGATTAGTTTTTCAATTCTCATTGTTCTTTCAAAGAAATTTTCAGATTATATTAAGTATTGTACAAATATTTTAAACCTAATTGGCTAGGCTAATTATGAGGCTCAGCATCTAAAAAAATCTAACAACATCTGTCCATATCATAACTATTAATAATCATAAATATTATCTGCATAAAAGTTCGAATTCTAAGTGAATGTACCTATTAATAATCATAGGAAATTTATAGTTTCGAGATACTTTAAAATAATTCGAATTAGTTGGGTCGATTTTATGGTTCCATGTAACATATCGATAATTAAATAAGTTTCTTTAGATTTAGAAATAATCAATTTTATAATTTCGACCTTTCAATAATCATAGAAATTAAGTTTTGAGTAGCTTGATAGTAATAGCGTGTTATTTGGTCGATTTTATGGTCTTGTGCCATCTTCGACACTAACTATATCCATAGGATTTAAATTGTATAGTCTTGTATTATCTTTAATTAGTTCAATTTGAAGTGGTTCTAATCTTTTAAACAGTTTTTTCGAGTAATAATTTTTTAATAAATTTTCAACTTTACCTATAATAGGCTTACTAGGAGTCGATTGCACCTATATAAGAGAAGGTTATCAACTACAACTAGAAGAGACCTCTCCATATCCTTTAAATGGGGGCGTAAGCCCCTTCCAGGTATGATCAATTAATTTACTATCAATATCTAATAATTTACTATTCTATTATGAGTTAGTCACATTGTAACTTGAGCTTCGGAAGTCTTTTTTTCCTTATTTTACAAGTACTTCCAATTTCATAATAGTTTGTATCTTTTGAATCATCTCATTTTGACTACTTCTTGGTTTATTTAATTTTAACATCTTATTATTTTACTTTCAAATTTATGTCGTAGTTATTTTATATTTGAATTTTCTTTCAATCCAAATCATGTTCTTTGATTTATACCTTATCCCATTTGTTTTAATATTTCTTTTTTTTAATAACTTTCCTATATATTATAGGAAATTAATAGTTTCAGCTAGTAGCTTAATAATAATAATATGCATGTTTTATGGCCTTGTACCATGTTCGACCCTAATTATATCCATAGGATTTAATTGTACAGTTTGGTATTAAATTTAATTAGTTCAATTTGAAGTGTTTTAATTTTTTAATAAATTTGATTGAGTAATAATCTTTTAATAATTTTCATTTTCCTGTACTGACCTATAGGAGTCAATTATATAAGACAGGTTTTATCATCAACATCCTTTTCGACCAAAGGAAGTTATTGTATGATTTTGTGCCATCTTATGTACTGTTTAAGGTACATTTAATTAGTTTCGTAATTCTAGTTATTCTTTCAAAGAATTGTTTATAATATGTTATATATTGTACAAATATTTTAAGCTCAATTGGCTAGGCTAATTATGCGGCACAGCATATAAAAAGACTTTAACAACATATGTCCTTACCATAACAATTAATAATCATAAATATTATCCTTATTAGATGATTTTGAATTATATTAGAACACTTATCTATAAGAGTAGGTTATTAACTTAAATGAAGATACCTCTCCTTACCTTTAAAATGGGGCCTAACCCCCCAAGTACGATAAACTAATTTACCATCAATATCTAATAATTTACTACTCTATTCTGAGTTACTCAATTTCTGACTTGAGTGTCAGAGTCATTTTCCTTCTATTTTGTACATCCTCCACTTCCATAACAGTTTGTATCTTTTGAATCATCTCATTTTGGCTTCTTGGTTTATTTAATTTTATAATCTTATTACTTTTTTTCCAATTTATATCATTGTTATGTTTTATTTGGATTTACTTTCTTTCCAATAATGTTCTTTGATTTATACATTGTCTGATTTTTTTATTATTTTTATTAACTTTTCTATAAATAACAGGAAATTAATAGTTGCGGCTAGTAACTTTGATAATAATATGCACGATAGTTGGCGGATTCGATTTTATGGTCTCATGCTGTCTTTGACACTAACTATATCCATAGGATTTAATTGTGTAATCTTGTACTATCTTTAACTAGTTCGATTTGAAGTGTTTTAATCTTTTAATAAGTTTTTTTTGGTAATAATCTTTTAATAATTTTCACTTTTCTTATATTGACCTACAGGAGTCAATTGTATATGACATGTTTTATCTCCAACACTGTTTCGGACCAAATGAAGTTATTGTATGATTTTGTGCCTTCATACCTTTTGTTTAAGGTATATTTAATTAGTTTCACAACTCTAATTATTCTTTCATTTAAATTTTCATAATCTATTGTGGATTGTATGAATATTTTGGGCCTTATTAGCTTTGCTAATTATGCAATCCAACATCTAGAAAGACTCTAGCAACATCAGTTCTTATCATAATTATTAATAATCATAAATATTATCCTTATCAGATGATTTCAAATTATACTAAAACACAAATCTACAGGAGAAGGTTATCAACTACAATGAAGAGACCTCTCCTTATCATTTAAATGGGGGCCTAGCTCCCTAAGTACTATAAACTAATTAACTATCAATATCTAATAATTTATTACTCTGTTCTTTGTTAGTCCAATTGTAACTTAAGCATCTAAATCTTTTTTCCTCTATTTTGTAGGTCCTCCACTTCCACAATAGTTTGTATCTTTCGAATCAATGTATTTTGACTTCTTGGTTTATTTAATTTTAACATCTTATTATTATTTTTGAAATTTATATCATAGTTATTTTATATTTGATTTACTTTCTTACCAATCATGTTCTTTGATTTATACCTTGTCACATTTGTTTTACTATTTCTTTTTTTTAATAACTTTCCAATAAATCATAGGAACTTAACATTTTTTGCTAGTGGCTTTGATAATAATATGCACGATAGTTGGCAGAGTCGATTTTATGATCTTGTGCCATGTTCGACACAAACTATATCCATAGGATTTAATTGTATAGTCTTGTATTATGTTTAATTAGCTCAATTTGAAGTGGTTAAATCTTTTAATAAATTTTATTGAGTAATAGCCTTTAATAATTTTGACTGTTCCTATAATGAGCTATAGGAGTTAATTGTATATGACATGTTTTATCTTCAACATCATTTCGGACTAGAGGAAATTATTGTATGATTTTGTTGCATTTTATCTGCTGTTTAAGGTACATTTAATTAATTTTCCAATTCTATTTATTCTTTCAATGAAATTTTCTTAATATATTATGTATTGGACGAATATTTTAGACCAAATTAACTAGGTTAATTATGCTACTGAACATTTAGAAAAGGCTCTAACAACATCTGTCCTTATCATAACTATTAATAATTATAAACAAAATCCTTTTCAGATAATTTTGAATTATACTATAACAACTATCTATAAGAGAAGGTTATTAACTACAATGGAGAGACCTCTTCTTATCCTTTAAATAGGGGCTAGCCCCCCATGTACGATCAACTAATTTATTATCAATATCTAATAATTTGCTACTTTGTTTTGAGTTAGTCACATTTTGTCTTAAGTGTTGGAGACTTTTTTTCCCTTATTTTGCATGTGCTTCACATCCATAATCGTTTGTATCTTTTGAATCATCTCATTTTGGCCTCTTGGATGATTTAATTTTAATATCTTATTATTTTTTTTTTAATCATAGTTATTTTATATTTGGATTTACTTTCTTTTCCACGATGTTCTTTGATTTTACCTTCTTTGATTTATACCTTATCCCATTTGTTTTATTATCTCTTTTTTTTTAATAACTTTCATATAAATCATATTAAATTAATAGTTTCAGATAGTAGCTTTGGCAATAATGTGCACGGTAGTTGGCAGAGTCGATTTATGGGTCTTGTGCCATCTTTGACACCAACTATATTCATAAGATTTAATTGTATAATCTTGTATTGCCTTTAATTAGTTTGATTTGAATTGATTCAATCTTTTAATAAGTTTTTTTGAGCAATAATCTTCCAATAGTTTTCAATTTTCATAAAATAATCTACAGGAGTCAATTGGATATGACATGTTTTATCTTCAACATCCTTTCGGACTGAAGGAATTTATTGTATGATTTTGTGCCATCTTTTGTACTGTTTGAGGTACATTTAATTAGTTTCGCAATTCTAATTATTCTTTCAATGAAATTTGCATCATATATTTTGTATTATATGAATATTTTAGGCTCAAATGGCTGGCAAATTATGTAGCCCAGCATCTAGAAATGCTCTAACAACATCTATCCTTACCACAACTATTAATAATCATAAATATTATCCTTATCAGATGATTTTGAATTATACTAGAACACCTATCTATAAGAGTAGGTTATCAACTTAAATGAAGAGACCTCTCCTTATCCTTTAAAAAGGGGCCTAAACCTACAGGTACGATTAACTAATTTACTATCAAGATCTAGTAATGTACTACTCTATCTAAGTTTGTCCCATTCTGACATGAGCATAGGACTCATTTTTTGATATTTTGTAGGTCCTCCACTTCTATAATAGTTTGTGTCTTTTAAATCATCTCATTCTGGCTTTTTGGTTAATTTAATTTAATCACCTTATTACTCTTTTCAAATTTATATCATTCTTATTTTATATTTGGATTTACTTTCTTTCCAATCATGTTCTTTGATTTATACCATGTCTGATTTTTTTTTATTTCTTTTTTTAATAACTTTCCTATAAATGATAGGAAATTAATAGTTTCGGCTTGTAACTTTGATAATAATGTGCACAATAGTTGGCAAAGTCAATTTTATGGTCTTGTTCCGTCTTCGACACTAACTATATCCATAGGATTTAATTGTATAGTCTTGTACTATCTCTAATTAGTTTGATTTGAAGTGTTTTAATCTTTTAGTAAGTTTTTTTGTGTAATAATCTTTTAATAATTATCATTTTTCTTATATTGACCTATAGGAGTCAATTGTATATGACATGTTTTATCTTCAACATCGTTTCGGACCAAAGGAAGTTATTGTATCATTTTGTGCCATCTTATTTTTTTTAATGTATATTTAATTAGTTTTGCAACTCTAATTATTCTTTAAATTAAATTTTCATAATATATGATGGATTGCACAAATATTTTAGGCCCAGTTGGCTGGCTAGTTTTGCAACCCCGCATTTAGAAAGACTCTAACAACATCTGTCCTTATCATAATTATTAAAAATCGTAAATATTATCCTTATCAGATGATTTTGAATTATACTAGAATACAAATTTATAAGAGAAGGTGATCAACTTCAATCAAGAGATATCTCCTTTTCCTTTAAAAGGGGGTTGGTGCGATAAGCTAATTTACTATCAATATCTAATAATTTACTACTTTGTTCTTTGTCAGTCACTTTCTAACTAAAGCATTAGAATCTTTTTTCCGCTATCTTGTAGGTCCTCCACTTGCATAAATTAATTTTAACATCTTTTTATTTTTTTCAAATTTATATCATAGTTATTTTTATTTGATTTACTTTCTTACCAATTATGTTCTTTGGTTTATACCTTGTCTCATTTGTTTTATTATTTCTTTTTTTAATAACTTTCCAATAAATCATAGGAAATTAATATTTTCAGCTAGTAGCTTAGATAATAAAAAGCACGATAGTTGCCAGAGTTGATTTTATGGTCTTGTGCCATGTTCGACGCTAACTATATCTATAGGATTTAATTTTATAGTCTTGTTTTATGTTTAATTAGCTCGATTTGAAGTGTTTTAATCTTTTAATAAATTTTATTGAGACATAATGTTTTAATAATTTTGACTTTTACTATACATGTTTTATCACATATGACGTGTTTTATCTTCAACATCCTTTTAGACAAAAGGAAATTATGAAATGATTTTGTGCCATTTTATATACTGTTTAAGGTACATGTAATTAGTTTTGCAATTCTATTTATTATTTCAATGAAAATTTCGTAATATACTATGTATTGTACGAATATTTTAGGCCCAATTGGCTAGGCTAATTATGCTGCTCAATATCTAGAAAGACTCTAACAACATCTGTCCTTATCATAACTATTAATAATCGTAAATATAATCCTTTTCAAATAATTTCGAATTATACTATAACAACTATTAATAAGATAAGGTTATCAACTACAATGAAGAGACCACTCCTTATACTTGAAATGAGGGCTAACCCCCCAGGTACGATCAACTAATTTACTATTAGTATCTAATGATTTAGTACTCTATTTTGGGTTAGTCACATTTTGACTTTGCCGTCAGAGCCTTTTTTCCTCTATTATGCATGTGCTTATTTCCATAATAGATTGTATCTTTTGAATTATCTCATTTTGACTTCTTGGTTTATTTAATTTTAACATCTTAATATTTTTTTCAAATTTATATCATAGTTTTTTATATTTGGATTTACTTTATTTCCAATAATGTTCTTTGATTTATACCTTATCTTATTTGTTTTATTATCTCTTTTTTTCCATAACTTTCCTATAAATCATATTAAATTAACAGTTTTGGATAGTAGCTTTGGTAATAATGAGCATGATAGTTGGCAGAGTCGATTTATGGTCTTGTGCCATCTTCGACATTAACTATATCCATAAGATTTAATTGTATAGTCATGTATTATCTTTAATTAGTTCGATTTAAAGTGTTTCAATCTTTTAATAAGTTTTTTCGAGTAATAATCTTTCAATAATTTGCACTTTTCTCTATAATGACCTACAGGAGTCAATTGTATATGACATGTTTTATCTCCAACACCTTTCTGACTGAAGGAAGTTATTGTCATTTGTACAGTTTGTGGTACATTTAATTAGTTTTGTAATTCTAATTATTTTTTCAATGAAATTTTCATATTATATTATGTACTGTATGAATATTTTAAGCGCAATTGGCTAGGCAAAATAAGCAGCCCAACATGTAGAAAGCCTCTAACGACATTTGTCCTTATCGTGACTGTTAATTATCATAAATATTTTCTATATAAGATAAGTTCGAATTATACTAGAACACCTATCTATAAGGGAAGATTATCAACTACAATGAAGAGACTTCTCCTTACTCTTTAAATATGGGCGTTGTCCTCCAGGTACAATCAACTACTTTACTATCAATATCTATTAATTTTCTACTCTGTTATGAGTTAGTCAAATTCTGACTTCAGCGGTCTTTTTTCCTCTATTTTGCAGGTCCTCCACTTCCATCATAGTTTGTATCTTTTGAATAATGTCATTTTGACTTCTTGGTTTATTTAATTTTAACATCATTATTTTTTTTCAAATTTAAGTCATAGTTATTTTATATTTGAATTTACTTTCTTTCCATTCATGTTCTTTGATTTATACCTTGTCTCATTTGTTTTATTATTTCTTTTTTTTTTTTAAACTTTCCTATAAATCATAGGACATTAACAGTTTCGACTAGTTACTTTGATAATAATATGCAAAATAGTTGGCGGAGTCAATTTGATAGTCATGTGCTATCTTCGACATTAACTATATCCATAAGATTTAATTGTATAGTCTTGTATTATCTTTAATTAGTTCGATTTGAAGTGTTTTAATCTTTTAATAAGTTTTTTTGAGTAATAATCTTCTAATAATTTTCACTTTTCCTATAATGACCTACAGGAGTCAATTGTATATGACATATTTTATCTTCAACATCCTTTTGGACCAAAGGAAATTATTGTATGATTTTGTGTCATCTAATGTACTATTTAAGGTACATTTAATTTGTTTCGCAATTATAATTATTCTTTCAATGAAAATTTCCGTATATATTATGTATTGTACGAATATTTTAGACCCAATTGGTTAGACAAATTATGCAAACCAACATCTAAAAAGACTCTAAAAACATCTGTCTTTATCATAACTATGAATAATCGTAAACATAATCCTTATTAGATGTGTTTGAATTCTACTTGAATGCCTATCTATAGTAGAAGGTTATCAACTACAATGAAGAGACCTCTCTTTATCCTTTGTTATCAATATATAATAATTTACTACTTTGTTCATAGTTAGTCACAATCTAAATTGAGCATCGGAGTCTTTTTTCCTCTATTTTACAAGTCCTCCACTACCTTAACGGTTTGCATCTTTCGAATCATCTCATTTCGACTTCTCGGTTTATTTAATTTTACATCTGATTATTTTTTTACAAATTTATATCATAGTTATTTTATATTTTGATTTACTTTTTTACAAATCATGTTCTTTGATTTATACCTTCTCTCATTTGTTTTAATATTTCTTTTCTTAATAACTTTCCTATAAATTATAGGAAATTAACAGTTTCAGCTAGTAGCTTTGATAATAATATGCACGATAGTTGGTGGTGTCGATTTTATGGTCTTGTACCAGGTTTGACCGTAACTATATCGATAGGATTTAATTGTATAGTCTGATATTATGTTTAATTAGTTCGATTTGAAATGTTTTAATGTTTTAATAAATTTTATTGTGTAATAATCTTTTAATAATTTTCCCTTTTCCTATAATGACCTTCTGGAGTCAATCGTATAAAACATATTTTATCTTCGACATCCTTTTGGATCAAAGGAAGTTGTTGTATGATTTTATGCCATCTTATGTACTGCTTAAGATATATTTAATTAGTTTCATAATTCTAGTTATTCTTTGAAAGAATTTTTCATATTGTCTTATGTATCGCATGAATATTTTAGGCCCAATTGACTATACTAATTATGCAGTGCAGCATATAGAAAGATGCTAACAACATCTGTACTTACCATAACTATTAATAATCATAAATATTGTTCTTATTAGATGATTTCAAATTATACTAGGGCACCTATATATAATAGTAGGTTATCAACTTAAATGAAGAGACCTCTCCTTATCCTTTAAAATGTGGCCTAACCCCCCAGGTACGATCAACTAATTTACTATTAATATCTAATAATTTACTACTTTATTCTAAGTTAGTCACATTCTGACTTGAGCGTCGGAATTATTTTTCCTCTATTTTGTAGGTCCCCCACTTCCATAATAATTTGTATCTTTCGAATCACTCATTTTGGCTTCTTGGTTTTTTTAATTTTATCATCTTATTAATTTTTTCAAATTTGTATCGTTGTTATTTTATATTTGGATTTACTTTCTTTGCAATCATGTTTTTTGATTTATACCTTATCTGATTTTTTTTATATCTTTTTAAATGACTTTCCTATAAATGACAGGAAATTAATACTTTCGACTAGTAACTTTGATAATAAAATGCACGGTAGTTGGCGGAGTCGATTTTATGGTCTCATGCCGTCTTCGACACTAGCTATATCCATAGGATTTAATTGTATAGTTTTGTACTATCTTTAATTAGTTCGATTTAAAGTGTTTTAATCTTTTAATAAGTTTTTTTGTGTAATAATCTTTTAATAATTTTCACTTTTCTTGTATTGACCTATTGGACTCAATTGTATATGACATGTTTTATCTTCAACATCATTTCAGACCAAAGGAAGTTATTGCATGATTTTGTGCCATCTCATCTTTTGTTTAAAGTATACTTAATTAGTTTCGCAACTGTAATTATTCTCTCAATTAAATTTTCATAATATATTGTGGATTGTATGAAAATTTTAGGCCTAATTGGGCTAACTATACAACGCAATACCTAGAAAGAGTCTAACAATATCTGCCCTTATCATAACTATTAATATCATAAATATTATCCTTATCAGATGATTTCAAATTATACTAGAATATAAATCTGTAAGTGAAGGTTATCAAATGAATAAACCTCTTCTTATCCTTTAAAAGGGGTTGGTACGATCAACAAATTTACTATAAAAAATAGTTTGTAGGTCCTCCACTTCCATAATAGTTTGTATTTTTCAAATCATCTTGTTTTTGACTTCTTGGTTTGTTTAATTTTAACATCTTTTTATTTTTTTCAAATTTATATCATAGTTATTTTATATTTGATTTACTTTCTTACCAATCATGTTTTTGATTTATTCCTTTTCTCATTTGTTTTATTATTTCTTTTTTTAATAACTTCTCAATAAATCATAGGAAATTAACATTTTTGGCGAGGTACTTTGATAATAATATGCACAGTAGTTGGCGGAGTCAATTTTACGATCTTGTGGCATGTTCAACACCTTACATCCATAGGATTTAAATGTATTGTATTGTATTATGTTTAATTAGCTCGATTTGAAGTGTTTTAATCTTTTCTTAAATTTTATTGAGTAATAATCTTTAAATAATTTTGACTTTTCCTATAATGAACTGCAGGAGTCAATCATACATGGCATGTTTTATCTTCGACAACTTTTCAGACTAAAGGAAATTATTGTATGATTTTGTGCCATTTTATGTACTATTTAAGGTACTTTTAATTAGTTTTGCAATTCTATTTATTCTTTGAACATCTAGAAAAACTCTAACAACAACTATCCTTATGATAACTATTAATAATCATAAATATAATTCTTTTTAGATGATTTGTGATTGGGGTCACTCAAACATTGCCTCAGCTATTTGGATCCCAAAAACATTGCTAAGTTTGACTATTTGACCATAAAGTCAAAGACAGATCAAAAGAAAGCAAACTTAATATCTAAGTTAGACAAGAACGAAGAAGATAGAGACATTTTCAAACCTTTAAGGTATAAGGACTGTTTGGGGTCACTCAAACATTGCCTAGGCCTTTTGGATCATCAAAGCTTTACTAAGTTTGACCATTTGACTGTAAAGTCAAAGATGAATCAAAAGGAAGTAAACCCAATGTCTAAGTTAGATAAGAACAAAGAAGCTGCAGATACTTTCAAACCTTGAAGCTTTAAGCACTGTTTGGGGTCACTAAAAAATTCCCTAGGTTGTTTGGATCCCCAAAGCTTTGTTAAGTTTTACCATTTGACCGTAAACTCAAAGATAGATGAAATGGAAGTAAATTTAACAGCTAAGTTAGACGAGATCGAAGAAACTACTGATATTTTCAAACCTTACGGCTTTATGGAGTGTCGAGGTCACTCAAACTTTTCCTAGCCCATTCGGATCAAATAAACTTTGCTAAGCTTAACCAATTAACCATAAAGTCAAAGATAGATCAAAAGGTAGCAAATTTAACGTTTGAGTTATACGAGAACAAAAAAGGTAGAGATATTTTCAAATCTTGAGGCATTAAGGAGTGATTGGGGTCACTCAAACATTTCCTAGGCATTCCCAATCACAAAAACTTTGTAAAATTTGACCATTTGACTATAAAGTCAAAGATAAATAAAAAGTAAGTAAACTTAACATCTAAGTTAGACAATAACGATGAAACTAGAGATATTTTCAAACCTTGAAATATTAAGGTGTGTTTGGGGTCATTCAAATCTTGCCTTGGCCTTTTCAAATCACAAAAACTTTGCTAAGTTCAACAACTTGACCATCAAGTCAAAGATAGATCACAAGAAAGCAAACTTAACCCCTAAGTAAGATAAGAATAAAGAAGTTAGAGATGTTTTCAAACCTTGGAGAATTAAGGAGTGATTGGGGTCACTCAAAGATTACCTAGGTCTTTCAAATCACAAAAACTTTGTTAAATTTGACCATTTAACCATAAAGTCAAAGATAAATAAAGAGGAAGCAAATTTAACGTTTATGTTAGGTGTGAACAAAGTAGTTGGAGATATATTGAAACCTTGAAGCTTTAAGGAGTAACGGAGGTCAAAAGGAAGCAAACTTTTTGTCTAAGTTAGATGAGAACGAAAAAATTAGAAATATTTTCAAACCTTTGAAGCATTAAGGAGTGTTTGGGGTTACTCAAACATTGCCTAAGCTCTTTTGGATCACAAAAACTTTGCTAAGTTTCACTGTTTAATTATAAAGTCAAAGACAGATCACCAAAGCTTTATGAAGTTTGACCATTTGACTGTAAAGTCAAAGATAGATAAAAAAGAAGCAAACTTAACATCCAAGTTAGCTGAGAACATAGAAGCTAGAGAAATTTTCAAAGCTTGAAGCTTTAAGGACTATTTGGGGTCACTTAAAAATTGCCTAGGCCTGTTGGATCCCCAAAGCTTTGCTAAGTTTCATCTTTTGATCGTGAACTCAAAGATAGATCAAAAGGAAGCAATTAACAACTAAGTTAGACGAGAACAAGGAAGTTAGAGATATTTTCAAACCTTGAAGCTTTAAGGAGTGTTTGGGGCCACTCAAACTTTGCCTAATCCATTCGGATGACAAAAACTTTACTACATTTGGCCAATTGACCATAAAATCAACGATAGATCAAAAGGAAGCAAACTTAACCACTAAGTAAGTCGAGAACGAAGAAGCTAGAGATGTTTTCAAACCATGAAGCTTTAAGAAGTAATTGAGGTCACTAAAACATTACCTTGGCCATTCGGATTACAAAAACATGGGTAAGTTTGGCAATTAACCTTAAAGTCAAACATGGATCAGAAAGAAGTAAGTTTATTGCCTAAGTTAGATAAGAATGAAAAAGCTAGAGACATTTTCAATCCTTTGATGCATTAAGGAGTGTTTGGGTTCACTCAAATAATGCCTAGGCCCTTTGGATCACAAAAACTTTTTTAAGTTTTACCGTTTAATCATAAAGTCAAAGATAGATAAAAAAGAAGCGAACGTAACGTCTATGCTAGATGTGAATGAAGAAGTTGGAGATATATTCAAACCTTGAAGCTTTAAGGAGTAATTGGGGTCACTGAAACATCGCCTAGGCCATTCGAATCTCAAAAACTTTGCCAAGCTTGACCATTTGATGATAAAGTCAAAGATAAATTATAAGAAAGCAAACTTAATGTCAATGTTAGACGAGAACGAAGAAGTCAAAGATATTTGCAAACCGTGAAGATTTAAGGAGTGATTGGTGTCAGTCAAACATTGCCTAGGCCATTCGGAACAAAAAAACTTTACTAAGTTTGACCATTTGGCCATACAGTTAAAGATAGACCAAAAGGAAGCAAACTTAGTATCTAAGTTGGACGTGAACGAAAAAGCTAGTGATATGTTCAAACCATGAAGCAAGAGATATTTTCAAAAGAAAGCAAACTTAACCACTAAGTTAGACGAGAACGAAAAAGCTAGAGATGTTTTCTAACGATGAAGCTATAGGTACTCAAACATTGCCTAAGAGTTTCGGATCACAAAAACTTTGCTATTCATGATCACAAACTTAGCGTCTATGCTAAATGAGAATGAATAAGTTACATATATTTTTAAACCTTGAAGATTTAATGAGTAATTAGGGTCACACAAACATTACTTGGGTTATTAGAATCACAAAAACTTTGCTAAGTTAGATCATTTGACTATAAAGTCAATGATAAATCAAGTAGAAGCAAACTTAACCACTAAGTAAAACGAGAATAAAGAAGTTAGAGATATTTCCTAACCATGAAGCTTTATGGACTGATTGGGGTCAGTCAAACATTACCTAGGTATTTCGGATCACAAAAACTTTGTTAAATTTGACCATTTGACCAAAAAGTCAAAGATAGATCGAAGGGAAACTTAACATCTATGTTAGAGGAGAACGAAGAAGTTAGAGATATTTTCAAACCGTAATACTTTAAGGAGTAATTGGTATCTCTCAAATAGTGCCTAGGCCACACGGATCACGAAAACTTTGCTAAGTGTGCCCATTTGACCTTACAGTCAAAGAAATATCAAAAGGAAGCAAACTTAATGTCTATGTTAGACAAGAACGAAGAAGTTACAGATATTTTCAAACCATGAAGCTTTAAGAAGTAATTAGGGTCATACAAACATTGCCTAGCCCATTCGAATCACAAAAACTTTGCTAAGTTTCACCGTTTCACCAAAGTCAAAGATAAATCAAAAGGAACCAATCTTAATATCTGTTGAAATTATAGGGTTTAGGTAGAGAGAAAGAAGAAAGGAGAATAGAAAATAATGTGATAAATATATTAGATGTGTTGATATGTTACAAAAGATAAAGCATTAACCTCTATTTATATTCTAGTAACCCTAATAAAATAAGAAAATAAATCAAGAAATATAATAGAATTATGATATGACTCTTAAATTACTTTATCAATTAGAGTACTAATTGATTCCACAATATATTTTAAAGATCTTATAAAGATATTCTAAATATATTCTACCACTTTGGTTCAAGCTAAAGCTTACTAAGCTTTAAGCTTGTTACAAATAAATACTTTAATTAAATAGTATAAATATAAAATGGACTCCATGGTTGAAACACAACTCGGGATGCTGGATATGCTGGAGAGATGAACATTACTGGAAAGAAATCACTATCGAAATGATCGTCGATAGGAAGATAACATTACAAACACTAGTATTAAAAAGTCATCACTGATATGACTCATCAGTGAGAAAGAAATCATCATCGGAATGATCATCGATGGGAAGAGAATAATATGACAAACACTAGTATTGAAGAGATGTCACCACTGGTATGATTCATTAGTGGGAAAGAAATCCACCATCAGAATGATCGTCGATGGGAAAATAACATCACAAACACTAGTATTGAACAGACACCACTGATATGACTCATCAGTGGGAAAGAAATCACCATCGGAATGATCGTAGATGAGAAGATAACATCATAAACACTAGTATTGAAAAGTCACTACTTTCATTATCACTCCCTCTCAACGCTATGCTAGTATTAGAAAAGAGATAAATAGTAAAAAAACAGAGAAAATAAATGAAAAAGTGGGTTGAGAAAACAATAAAGGAGAATTTATAAAAGAGTTCTGTAGAACTCGACACAGCAAAAAGCATGGACACCCTTAAGGTGGATGGTACCACTCTGATACCATGTTGAAATTATAGGGTTTAGGTAGAGAGAAAGAAGAAAGGAGAATAGAAAATGATGTGATAAATATATTAGATGTGTTAATATATTACGAAAGACAAAGTATTAACCTCTATTTATATTCTAGTAATCCTAATCAAATAGGGAAATAAATCAAGAAATATAATAAAATTATGATATGACTCTTAAATTGTTTTATCAATTATAGCACTAATTGATTCCACAATATATTCTAAAGATCTTCTAAAGATATTTTAAATATATTCTGACAATATCTACGTTAGACGAGACTGAAAAAGATAGAGATATTTTCAAACCGTGATGCATTAAATAGTGATTGGGTCACTCAAAAATTGCCTAGGCTATTCGGATCATAAAAAATTTGCTAAGTTTGATTGTTTGACCATAAAGTCAAAGGTAAATAAAGAGGAAGAAAATTTAACCACTAAATAAAGAATGGAGAAGCTAGATATATTTTCTTACCATTAATCTATAAGAACTGAATGAGGTCACTCAAACAATTCGTAGGACATTCAGATTACAAAAACTTTGCTAAGTGTGACCATATAACCATAAATCAAAAGATAGATCAAAAGAAAGCAAACTTGATGCCTCTGTTAGACGAGAATGAAGAAGTTGGAGATATTTTCTATCATTGAAGCTTTAACTAATCATTGGGGTCACTTAAGCATTACCTAAGCCATTCAGACCAAAATAACTTTGCTAAGATTGACCATTTGACTATAAAGTCAAAGATAGATAGAAAAGAAGCAAACTTAATGTCTATGTTAGACTAGAACAAAAAAGCTAGACATATTTTCAAACCTTGAAGCATTAAAGAGTGGTTGGGTCAACCAAACATTGCCTAGGCCATTCCAATCACAAAAACTTTGCTAAGTTTGACTATTTGACTACAAAGTCAAAGATAAATCAAAACAAAGCAAACTTAACCACTAAGTAAGACGAGAATGGAAAGGCTAGAGATATTTTCTTACCATTAATCTATAAGGACTGATTGGCATCACTCAAACATTGCTTAGGCCATTCGGATAACAAAAACTTTACTAAGTGTAACCATTTGACCATAAAGTCATAGATAGATCAAAATGAAGCAAACTTAGCATCTCTGTTAGATGAGAACGAAGAAGTTGGAGATATTTTCAGTCCTTGAAGATTTAAGGAGTGATTCGAGTCACTTAAACATTTCCTAGGCCATTTAGATCAAGAAAACTTTGCTAAGTTCGACCATTTGGCTATAAAATCAAAGATAGATCAAAAGAAAGTGAACTTATTATCTAAGTTAGATGAGATTGAAAAAGCTAGAGATATTTTCATAGCATGAACCTAGAGATATTTTTGAAAGAAAGCAAACTTAACCATTATGTTAGATGAGAACGAAAAAGCTAGAGATATTTTATAACCATGAAGCTATAAGGACTGATTGAGGTCACCAAAACATTGCCTAGGCCTTTTAGATCAGAAAAACTTTGCTAAGTATGACCATTTAACCTTAAAGTCAAAGATAGATCAAAAGGAAGCAAACTTAATATCTAAGTTAGACAAGAACGAAAAAGATAGACATATAATCAAACTTAAAGCATTAAAGAGTGATTGGGCCACTCAAATATTGTGTAGACTATTTGGATCACAAAAACTTTGCTAAGTTTGACCATTTGACCATAAAGTCAAAGATAAATTAAGAGGAAGCAAACTTAATTGCTAAGTAAGATGAGAATGGAGAAGCTAGAGATATTTTCTTACCATTAATCTATAAGGACTGATTGGGGTCACTCAAATAATGCCCAGGCCATTCAAATTACAAAAAGTTTCCTATGTGTAACCATTTGACCATAAAGTCAAAGATTGATCAAAAGGAAGCTGACTTGACGTTTCTCTTAGACAAAAATGAAGAAGTTAGAGATATTTTCAATTCTCGAAGCTTTAAGGAGTCATTGGGGTCACATAGACATTGCCTAGTCCATTTGGATCAAAATAACTCTGCTATATTTGACCATTTTGTCACAAAGTCAAATATAGATCAAAAGGAAACAAACTTAATGTCTAAGTTAGATGAGAATGAAAAAGCTAGACATATTTTCAAACCTTAAAGAATTAAAGAGTGTTTGGAGTCACTTAAACATTGCATAGGCCATTTGGATCAAAAACCATTACTAAGTTTGACCATTTGACCATAAAGTCAATAATAGATCAAAAGGAAGTAAACTTAATGTCTAAGTTAGACAAGAACGAAAAAACTAGAGATATTTTCAAACCTTGAAGCATTAAGGAGTGTTTGGGGTCACTTAAACATTGTCTAGGCTTTTCGGATGAAAAACTTTACTAAGTTTGATGTTTGACTATAAAGTCAAAAATGAATCAAAAGTAGACAAAGTTAACAACAAAATAAGACAAGAACGAAGAACCTTGAGATGTTTTCAAAACTTGAAGCTTCAAGGAGTGATTGGGGTCACTCAAACATTGCCTTGGCCATTTGGATCCCAGAAATTTTGCAAAGTTTGACCACTAAGCCATAAAGTCAAAGATAGATCAAAAGGATGAAAACTTAACTACTAAGTAAGATGAGAACGAAGAAGCTAGGGATATTTGCAATCCTTGAAGCTTTAACGAGTGATTGGAGTCACTCAAACATTGCCTATATCATTTGGATCACAAAACTTTGCTAAGTTTGCCATTCAACTATAAAGTCAAAGATACATCAAAAGGAAACAAACTTAATGTCTATGTTAGTTAAGAATGAAGAAGTTAGAGATATTTTCAAACTTTGAAGCTGTAAGGAGTGTTTGCGGCCAATCAAACATTACCTAGACCTTCTGCATCAAACAAAACTTGCTAAGTTTGACTATTTGACCATAAAGTCAAAGATATATTTAAAGGAAATAAACTTAACCACTAAGTAAGATGAGAACAAAGAAGCTAGAGATATTTTCAAACCTTGAAGCTTTAAGGGGAGATTGGGGTCACTCAAACTTTTCCTAGGCCATTCACATTACAAAAATCATGCTAAGTTTGGCTATTTGACCATAAAGTCAAAGATAGATCAAAATGATGCAAACTTAACCAATAGGTTAGACAAGAACGAACAAGCAAGAGATATTTTCAAAACCTTGAAGCTTTAAGGAGTGATTGAGGTCTCCCAAACATTGCTTATACAGTTTGGATCACGAAAACTTTGCTATGTTTGACCATTTGACCATAAAATCAAACATAGTTCAAAAAGAAGCAAACTTAACGACTGAGTAGGATGAGAACGAAGGAGCTAAAGATATTTTCAGATCATGAAGCTTTAAGCAGAAATTAGGGACACTCAAACATTGCCTAGGTCAATCGAATCATGAAAATATTACTTAGGTCAAGCATTTGACCATAAGGTTAAAGATAGTTTAAAAGGTAGCAAACTTAACCATTGAGTAAGATGGGAATAAAGAAGCTAGAGATATTTCCAAACCTTGAATCTTTAAAGAGTGTTTGGGGTCACTGAAACATTTCCTATATAAACGCGAACTCTCATAGGCATCCAATCTAAGCTTTTCCAGCTCTTGCAATTGCAGCTTCCTCTCCACCCCCGACTGGGTCAAATCCATGTTGCACTGCTTAATGGGCCAATATACCTGATGCTCCAATCTTTCCAGTTAGAGTTAACAGTCTTTTGAAGGATTTGCTTAACTCTGTTCGAGATTTCAGCTTGGCCATTGGTCTGTGGGTGGTATGCTGTGGCAACCTTGTGAATCACTCCATACTTTCGTAATAAAGCATCCATGCTTCGGTTACAAAAATGAGAGCCCTGGTCACTGATAATAGCTGTAGGAACACCAAACCTGCATAAAATGTGAGACCTGACAAAATCTACAACCACAGCAGAATCATCAGTCCGGGTGGCTTTCGCCTCAACCCATTTTGAGACATAATCAATAGCCAGCAATATGTAAGTAAAACCATGGGAAACAGGAAATGGACCCACAAAATCAATACCCCAAATATCAAAAACTTCACAAAACAGTATAGGTTGCTGGGGCATCTCATGCCTACGGGAAATACTCCTTACCCTCTGACAGTTCTCACATGACTTGCAAAATAGATATGAATCATGAAACAAGGAAGGCCAAAAATAAACCAGAATCTAACACTTTTATAACAGTTCTTTGAGGTCCAAAGTGACCACCATAGGCAGAAGCATGGCAAAAATGTAAAATGGAATGAAACTCATTATCAGGCACACATCTCCTAATTACTTGGTCATTACAGAATCTCCACAATATAAGGGTCATCCCAAACATAGTATTTAGATTCACTTTTCAATTTCAGAGTCTGGGCCCTAGTGGAATCAGCAGGTAAAACACCAGCAACTAAATAATTTACCAAGTCAGCATACCATGGAAGCTTACCTTGCAGCTGTAAAAGCTGCTCATCAGGAAAAATCATCCCGAATGGGAGAGAGGTCAGAAGGATGGTGAGTGATCCGACTCAAGTGATCAACTACCCAGTTCTCTGCTCCACTTCTATCCTTAATCTCAATGTCAAATTCTTGGAGCAACAACATCCACTGAATGAGTCGAGGCTTAGCATCTGCCTTTTTCAAAAGAAACTTCAAGGCTGCATGGTCAGAAAAGACAATCACCCTAGTATCTAGCAGATATGACCTAAACTTATCAAGTGCAAAAACTACAGCCAAAAGTTCTTTCTCAGTGGTTTTGTAATTAGACTGGGCATAATCCAAAGTTTTGGAGGCATAGGCAATGACATGAGAAGCCTTATTGACCCCCTGAGCAAGAACTACACCAACAGCATAGTTGGAGGCATCGCACATCAGCTCAAATGGAAGAGACCAATCTGGTGGCTGGATCACTGGAGTTGTGGTCAAGTAGCGCTTCAAATGATCAAAGGCCAACTTACACTCATCATCAAACACAAAATCTGTGTCGTGCTGCAGAAAGTTGGACAGGGGTCGGGCATTCTTGCTAAAGTTCTGGATGAAGCGCCGATAGAATCCTGCATGACCAAGAAAAGAACGTACTTCCCGCACAGACGCGGGGTAAGGTAAAGCAGAAATAACATCTATCTTAGCAGGATCTACCTCAATACCCTTTCTAGACACTACGTGTCCTAAAACTATCCCGGACTCAACCATGAAATGACATTTCTCAAAGTTCAACACAAGATTGGTCTCAATGCATTTATTCAAGACTCTAGCCAAACTACCCAAGCATGCATCAAAAGAAGACCCATACACAGTAAAATCATCCATAAATACTTCCATGCAATCCTCTAAAAATTCAGAAAAGATGCTTATCATACACCGCTGAAAGGTTCCAGGCGCATTACAGAGTCCAAAGGGCATCCTTCTATATGCAAATGTTCCAAAGGGGCATGTGAAGGTAGTTTTCTCTTGATCTTCAGGTGTAATATGGATTTGGAAGTAGCCTGAGTAGCCATCGAAGAAACAATAGCGAGACTTACCAGCCAACCGCTCCAACATCTGATCAATAAAGGGTAAAGGATAGTGATCCTTGCAGGTGGCCTAGTTGAGCTTTCGGTAGTCTATGCAGACTCTCCAACTGTTCTGAGTTCTTGTGGGAATTAGCTCATTTTTCTGGTTGGCCACTACAGTCACTCCAAACTTTTTGAGGACTACCTGAACTGGGCTGACCCACTAGCTGTCAGAGATGGGGTAGATAATGCTAGCTTGCAGGAGCTTAGTCACTTCCTTCTTCACCACATCCAGAATAAGGGGATTCAGGCGCCTCTGAGGTTGCCTCACTGCTTAGCAGCCTCTTCCAATGGAATTCGATGCATGCACATGGAAGGGCTAATACCAACAATATCAGCTAAAGTCCACCCAATCGCCTTCTTATTTTCCTTCAATAATCTCAGCAGCTGCTCCTCTGGATTAGGTAGAAGGTTTCTTGCCATAATGACTGGCAGCTGCTCATTCTCCTCCAGGAAGGCATATTTTAAGTGATCAGGCAGAGATTTCAGCTCCAACTTAGGCGGCTGCTCAGTAGAGGGAAGAAGCTTGGTGGGTTGCACCAATTCTACAGCATGTACATCAGTTGAACCTATAGTGCCTGAAAATAAATTCAATAAAGTAGAACTTTGCCCGGACTGCATAATGTTCACACAGAATTAACATCCCCAAGCAAGTCAGAATCACCACTTAAATCAGAATCACCATCACTATCTAGTACATCGCAAAAACTAGAAAAGCATGAAAATTCAGTGCAAACAGGGCACCATTCATTATCAGTACAACCACAAACAATAGCATCATTAATAGATGCAAAATCTGGATAATCAACACACAATTCAGCATAAACATCATCAACCACATCATCAATCACATCAATGCACAAAACTTAATGCTCTTCCCTAGGATGTTTCATGACATCAAAGATATTAAAATGCATAATACTATCACCAAATTCCATGGAAAGTGTACCAGAATGCACATCTATCTTAGTCCTAACTGTTTTCAAGAAAGGCCTCCCGAGAATAATCGGGGGTCCACTGCTAGGAGACTCACCCTCCATCTCTAAAATGTAAAATCAGCAGGGAATATTAATTCATTTACTCTAACTAAAACATCCTCAATTAGACCAGCAGGGTGAGCATTACTCCTATTAGCTAACTGGATAACAACACCAGTAGCACGCAAAGGACCGAGGCCAAGAGAATTATAAACAGATTCAGGCATGACATTTATGGAAGCACCTAAGTCTAACATGCAATCATCAAATTTACAATTTCCAATTATGCAAGGAATAGTAAACGTCCCTGGATCTTTGCACTTCTTAGGCATGGGCTGGATGAGTGCTGACACATTCTGGCTCAAGCTCACTCGCTCATTCCCCTTCAGTCGCCTCTTGTTGGTACATAACTCCTTCAGAAATTTGGCATATTTGGGAATCTGCTTGATCGCATCTAAGAGAGGGATGTTGACTTCAACTTTTCTGAATTTCTCTAGGATCTCCTTCTCTTGTGCTTTCTCTGCCAACTTTTTGGATTGAAGGGCTCTCTGAGGGAAAGGTAGAGGGATGGGGGTTTCAGACTCATCATTGCCTTGCTTCAATGTTTCACTTTTCTTAGCATTAGTCTTCTCCTTTTCTGGGCTTGGTTCAGCCTCAACTGCAGCTTGCTTGGGCTCTTCTAGTTGCTTGCCAGACCTTAGGGATATAGCACTGACATTCCCCTTCGGATTAGGAATTGTCTGTGAAGGAAGAGAGTTGTTAGATCCCTGGGGTTGGAGCTGGTTCAGTGATGTTGCTAACTGCCCAATCTGAGTTTGCAAATTTGAATGGAAGATTCAGTTCTCTGCTGGAATTGCAAATTGTTCGTTGCAAGCTGCTTCACCAAATCTTCCAGTGAAGGACCACTACTGGTCTGCTGTTGTGCTGGTGGCTGCTGCTGCACTGGCTGTAGAGGTACAGACTGTTGGAAATTCTGTTTGTGCTGTGGAAACTGCCTATGTTGGTATTGTGGAAAATTCTTCTGGTTCTGGTTCTGAATCTGGTTCTGGTTCTGGTTCTAAATCTGGTTCTGGTTCTGGTTCTGGTTCCACCTTAAGTTTGGATGATCTCTCCAGCCAGAATTATAAGTGTTTGAAAATGGATTATGTTGCTGTTGATACTGTGGCTTTCCAGGAAAGACTCCTACTGCAGCTACTGATTGGTCTGGAGAGGTGCCCTCTTGCAGAGTTGGGCAAGCATCAGTGGGGTGGAGTGGATCAGAACAGATACCACATGGTCTGCTTATCTGTGGAGTAGGAGAATGCACTGTTTGTGTCACTGCCAATTGCCTTACTAATGAGGTCAATTCGTCTAGTCTATTTTCCAGTCTTTGGTGGTCTGCACTGGACGCTACTGCTGGTTTCTGGGAACTGTGATATTGGACTGGGGGTGCTTGAATTGAGAACACCCCACTGCTAGTTGCTCTAGTGCCGAATTGTTGGGAATTAGCTGTCATGTTTGCTATCAATTCTCTGGCCGCAGCAGGTGTCTTATCAACTAAAGCTCCACCACTGGCTGCATCCACCATATTTCTGTCCCTGGGTAACAAGCCTTCATAGAAGTATACTGTCAGCAACTGATCAGATATCTGGTGGTGTGGACAGCTTGCATATAGCCTCTTGAACCTCTCCCAGTATTCATGCAAATTCTCTCCATTTGCTTGCCTTATGCCACATATCTCCTTTCTGATTGTAGTGGCTCTTGAGGTTGGGAAAAACTTCTCCAGAAATAATCTCTTCATGTCATTTCAGCTTCCAATGGATGAGGGTTGAAGGTAGTACAGCCAGTCCTTAGCTCCTCCATCTAGAGAGAAAGGAAAAGCTCTCAATTTAATCTGCTCCTCATCAATTCCTGTGGTTTCATTGTGCTGCAAACCACATGGAACTCCTTCAAATGCTTATGTGGATCCTCACCTGCAAGACCATGAAACTTGGGAAGCAAATGGATAAGACCAGATTTAAGCTCAAAGTCAGCATCAAGATCAGGATATTGGATGCACAAGGGTTGATAGTTAACGTCAGGTGCAGCCAATTCCTTTAAAGTTCTATTGTCCATGCTCTCAGAATTAATGAAACTACCATTACTAGAATAAGTAAACTCTATACTATTAGAAGAACTAGGAAAACTAACAGATGGAACAAAATCAGAATGCTGAATATGCTCAGACTCAGGATCAAGTTCAGCAACAATCCTATGACTTAGCCTAGAAGCCCTTCTAGCAACATGCAATGTTCTCTCTATCTCAGGATCAAAAGCAATCAGGTCATGTGCATTGCTACTACTCCTAGTCATACAGCATAAGGCATAACAGGCAAAAACACTAACAGCATACAAAATATGTAAACTACACTAACAAATTCAGCCAAATAAAATCAGAAACACTATCAAATGAATTTTAAAAATTATGGCACCACCACAGTAAAATTCTAAAATGAATTTTTGATTTTCTATAATTTTTTTGTCGATTTTTAAAAATCACAAAAATAAAAAAAATTTAAAAAGTGGTCTAAACGATGGAATTTAGCAAGAAAACTCATACCAAATGAAGGAATTTCGAGATTTTGACCCAAGATTAACCCTATATGGGGTTAGTTTTGCTCAAGATGGTGGATAATCTTTGGATACCAAGCCTCAGCACCTAACTCCACAGGTTAGCCCATTTATGCGACACTTTCGACACTTTCAACACTATTAAGCTACTCTACTCTACTCTACTCAAGTGTGAAAAAAAAGCAAAATGAAACACAGCTACTCTACTCTAATCTACTGTTAATATGCAATAATCGAGATCAAAAGAACAATGCAAAAATTTCCCGGCAAGCGGCGCCAAAATTTGACGTGAACTGTCGAACTCACTCAAATTAACCAAGCTTATAAAGAAATTTGTAATATAGGACAACCTGGATCGTCTCCCAAGGATTTTTGCATAGAACTAAATCACTCAATTAAAAACAAAATAATAAACGGGGCAGGTTTTAATTCGATTAAAATTAAAGTAAGAGAAAATTAAAGCAAGAGATAAAATGAAATTAACAATTTAAAAGCAATCAACCAACCCAGAATTGAGGTTTCAAGGACATCCGTCACTGGATAAAGAATTACTGAATCTCGTGGTTGACCCTAAACAAATTGGAATCCCTGCATTCATATAGGAACCCTCTCTACTAGACAATCACCTAGCATTTAATCAAACTCTTGGCGTGTTCACTCATGCCATCGCATAGTGTTCACTTCAACTTGTTTTGATTTTAAGTCCCTTGGGTTAATCAAACCTAAATATTAAATCTAACATTTAATCCCTTCCCCTGGATGATCAAAATACAGAAATCATAAACAAACCTCATGGACAAACCTCATCCGCTCGGATTCAACGTAAACAATCGTGTTGCTCAATTCTAGTAAAGGGGGAAGAAAAACGGATTCAGTTCATGGAGAGCACGGGTCCTCTGGATTCAACAGAAAAAAACAACTCAACTTATGGGTTGATTGAATGCAAATTTAGCTTACCATGGGTGGGAAAAAACAGAAAACGAAAAGGAAAGAAAAAGAAGAACAAGATGAGAGAGAAAAGAGAAGAGGTGTAGATATGAAATTTCTCCAAAATCAAAAGCTGCTGTTCATGTTGCCCTAATCTACTATTTAAACCTAAAACTAAACAGGGTCAGGGCTCCAAAACTGGCCCAAATTAAAAAACATAACTAATGGCTTTGGTCCCATGTAATTTGGACTCCTAATTACAAAGTTAAGCCTAATTAACTAAACATAGCTCTAGAATTTCGTAAATGACTTTGGCTCCGATTTTGACTGCCTTCTTGTCCGAATTTGGCCTTCAAGCCTCTAATACCATTTGTAGCTCTTTGAGGTATCTGCAAAACTAAAGAAGAATGAAGTTAATCGGATACCTAGAACAAAAGTTATGATCAAAATACTAGAACAGTGTAAATCTGAAAAAATAGTACGAAAATGAATTAAATCCAATTAAAAGCCCAAAGCCCAATTTGGACCAAAAATCATTAATTACACACTAAACAGCCCTAAAATCATTAATCAAATGCAACAATTAAGTGTGATAAAATTTAATTATCATAAAACTATGAAGCTTTACAGAGTGATTGGGGTCACTCAATTATTGCCTAAGCTATTCGAATCGTAAAAACTTCGCTAACTTTGACCATTTGGCCATAAAGTCAAATATATATCAATGAGTAAGCAAACTTAACCACTAAGTAAGACCAGAACGAAGAAGCTAGAGATATTTTCTACCCATGATGCTTTACAGACTGACTAGGCCCACTCAAACATTGCTTAGGCCATTCGAATCAAAAAACTTTGCTAAGTTTGACCATTTGATCGTAAATTCAAAATAGATCGAAAGAAAGCAAACTTAACCACTAAGTAAGATAAGAACGCAGAAGCTAGAAATGTTGCCAACCCTTGAACATTTAAGGAGTGATTGGTGTCACTCAAACATTACCTAGGCCATTCGGATCACACAAACCGTGAAATTTGTCCATTTGACTATAAATTTTAAGATAGATCAATAGGAAGCAAACTTAATGTCTAAGTTAAACAAGAACAAAAAAGCTACAGATATTTCCAAACCTTGAAGCATTAACAAGTGATTTGGGTGACTTAAACACTCTCTAGGATTTTTGGATCACAAAAGCTTTGCTAACTTTGAGCATTTGACCTTAAAGTCAAAGATAGAACAAAAGGATGCAAGCTTAACCACTAAGTAAGATGAGAATGAGGAAGCCAGATATATTTTCTAGGCACGAAGTTACAAGGACTGATTGGGCTCTCACAAACATTATCTAAGCCATTCATCACATAAACTTTGTTAAGTTTGACCATTTGGCTATAAAGTCAAAGATAGATTAAAAGAAAACAAACTTGATCACAAGGTAAGACGAGAACAAAGAGGCTAGAAATATTTTCTATCCATGATGTTTTTTGGACTGATTAGAGTCACCCAAACATTGCCTAGGCCATTCGGATAACAAAAACTTTGCTAAGTTTGACCACTTCTAAGATATATCAAAAGGAAGAAAACTTAACGTCAATGTTAGATGAGAACAAAGAAGTTAGAGAAATTTTCAAACCCTAAAGCTTTCAGGAGTGTTTGTGGTCACCCAAACATTGCTTAGGCCTTTCAGATCACAAAAACTTTGCTAAGTTTGACTATTTGACCCTAAAGTCAAAGATAGATTAAAACGAAGCAAACTTAACCCCTAATTAAGAGGAAGCAAATTTAACCACTAAGTAAGACCAGACTGGAGAAGTTAGGGATATTTTCTTACCATTAATCTCTAAGGACTGATTGGCATCACCCAAACTATGCCTAGGCCATTTGGATCACAAAAACATTGCTAAGTGTAACCATTTGACCAGAAAGTCAAAGATAGATCAAAACGAAGCAAACTTAACCCCTAATTAAGAGGAAGCAAATTTAACCACTAAGTAACACGAGAATGGAGAAGCTAGGGATATTTTCTTACCATTAATCTCTAAGGACTGATTGGCATCACCCAAACTATGCCTAGGCCATTTGGATCACAAAAATATTGCTAAGTGTAACCATTTGACTAGAATGTCAAAGATAGATTAAAAAGAAGTAAACTTAATGTCTTTGTTAGACGAGAATGAAGAAGTTAAACATATTTTCAATCCTCAAAGCTTGAGGGAGTCATTGGGGTTACTTAAACATAGCCTTGGCCATTCGGATCAAAAAAACTTTGCTAAGTTTGACCATTTGGCCATAAAGTCAATGATAGATCAAAAGGAAGCAAACTTGTTATCTAAGTTAGATGAGATCAGAAAAGCTAAAGATATTTCAAACTATGAACCTAGAGATTTTTTTGAAAGAAAGGAAACTTAACCACTATGTTAGATGAGAATGAAAAAGTAAGAAATATTTTATAACAATGAAGCTACAAGGACTGATAGGGGCCACCCAAACACTGCCTAGGTCTTTTGGATCGCAAAAACTTTGTTAAGCATGACCATTTAACCTTAATGTCAAAGATAGATCAAAAGGAAGCAAGCTTAATATTTAAGTTAGACCAGAAAAGTCAGAGATAGATTCAAACTTAAAGCATTGAAGAGTCATTGGGTCGCTCAAATATTGTATAGGCCCTTCAGATTGCAATAACTTTGCCAAGTTTGGCCATTTGACCGTAAAGTTAAAAATAGACCAAAAGGAAGCAAACTTAACGTCGATGTTAGACAAGAACGAAGAATTTGGATATATATTCAAACCTTGAAGCTTTAAGGATTGATTGAGGTCACTCAAAGAATGCCTAGGCCATTCAGATCACAAAAACTATGCTAATTATGACCATTTGACCACAAAGTCAAAGATAGATCAAAAGAAAGCAAACTTAACGTCAATGTTAGTCGAGAAGGAAAAAGTTAGAGATATTTTCAAAGCATAAAGCTTTAAGGAGTAATTGGTGTCGCTCAAACATTGTCTAGACCATTTGGATCAAAATAACTTTGCTAAGTTTGATGATTTGATAGTAAAGTTAAAGATAGATCAAAAGGAAGCAAACTTAATATCTAAGTTAGATAAGAATCAAAAAGCTAGACATATTTGCAAACCTTGAAGCATTGAGGAGTGTTTGTCATTATTCAAATGTTGCCGAGGCCATTTGGATCTCAAAAACATTGCGAAATTTGGCCATTTGATCGTAAAGTCAATGATAGATAAAAAAAAAGCAAACATAATGTCTAAGTTAGACAAGAACGAAAAATCTTGAAATATTTTCAAACTTTGAACCTTTAAGGAGTGTTTGATGTCACTCAAACCTTGCCTAGCCCATTCGGATGACAAAAAATTGACCATTTGACCATAATGTCCATGGCAGATCAAAAAGCAAGTAAACTTATTGTCTAAGTTAGACTAGAACAAAAAAGTTAGAGCTATTTTCAAACCTTGCAAGCAAAAACTTTGCTATGTTTGACCATTGGACCATAAAGTTAAATATAAATCAAAAGGAAGCAAACTTAACATTTATGTTAGACAAGAACGAAGAAGTTAGAGGTATATTTAAACCTTGAAGATTTAAGAAGTAATTGGGGTCACTGAAACATTGCATAAGCCATTCGAATGACAAAAAAAATTGCTAAGCTTGACCATTTGACGATAAAATCAAAGATAGATCAAAAGGAAACAAACTTAACATCTATGTTAGACGAGAACGAAGAAGTTAGAGATATTTTCAAACCTTTTAAGCTTTAAGGAGTGATTGGTGTCATTCAAACATTGCCAAGGCCATTCAGAACAAAAAAGCTTTGCTAACTTTGATCATTTGGCCACAAAGTCAAAGATAAATCAAAAGGAAGCAAACTTACTGTCTAAGTTAGACAAGAACGAAAAAGCTAGTGATATTTTCAAATCATAAAGCTAGAGATATTTTCAAAATAAAGAAAACTTAACTACTAAGTTAAATGAGAATGAAAAAGCTACAGATATTTTCTAACGATGAGGCTATAAGGACTGATTTGGGTCACTCAAACATTGCCTAGGCCATTCAGATTACAAAAACTTTGCTTATCGTGCTGATTTAACCTTAAAGCCAAAGATAGATCAAAAGGAAGCAAACTTAGCATCTATGTTAGACGAGAATGAATAACTTATAGATATTTTCAAACCTTGAAGATTTAAGAAGTAATTAGGGTCACACAAACATTGCCTAGGTCATTAGAATCACAAAAACATTTCTAAGTTAGATCCTTTGACCATAAAGTCAACGATAAATCAAGATAAAGCAAACTTAACTACTATGTAAGATGAGAATGAAGAAGTTAGAGATATTTTCTAACCATGAAGCTTTAAACACTGATTGTGGTCAGTCAAACATTACCTAGGCCATTCAAATAACAAAAACTTTGTTAAATTTGACCAGTTGACCATAAAGTCAAAGGCAGATCAAAAGGAAGCAATCTTAACATCTATGTTAGACGAGAACGAAGAAGTTGGAGATATATTCAAACCTTGAAGATTTAAGGAGTAATTAGGGTCACTGAAACATTGCATAGGCCATTCGAATGACAAATTTTTTTGCTAAACTAGCCCATTTGATGATCAAGTCAAAGATAGATCAAAAGGAAGCAAACTTAATGTCTATCTTAGACGAGAACGAAGAAGTTAGAGATATTTTCAAACCTTTAAGCTTTAAGGAGTGATTGGTGTCAGTCAAACATTGCCTAGGCCATTTGAAACAAAAAAACTCTGCTAAGTTTTTGACCATTTAGCCATAAAGTCAAAGATAAATCAAAAGGAAGTAAACTTATTGTCTAAGTTAGACGAGAACGAAAAAGCTAGTGACATTTTCAAACCATGAAGCTAGAGATATATTCAAGAGAAAGCAAACTTAACCACTTAGTTAGACCAGAATGAATAAACAAGAGATATTTTGTAACGATGAAGCTATAAGGACTAACTGGTGTCACTCAAACATTGCATAGGCCATTCAAATAACAAAAAACTTTTCTTATCGTGATGATTTAACCTTAAAGGCAAAGATAGATCAAAAGGAAGCAAACTTTGCGTCTATGTTCGACGAGAATGAATAAGTTACAGATATTTTCAAACTTTAAAGATTTAAAGAATAATTAAGGTCACACAAACATTGCCTAGGCCATTAGAATCACAAAAACATTGCTAAGTTAGATCCTTTGACCATAAAGTCAACGATAAATCAAGAGAAAGCAAAGTTAACTACTAAGCAAGACGAGAATGAAGAAGCTAGAGATATTTTCTAATCATGAAGCTTTAAGGACTAATTGTGGTCAGTCAAACATTACCTAGGCTATTCATATCATAAAAACGTTCTTAAATTTGACCATTTAACAAAAAGTCAAAGAGAGATCAAAAGGAAGCAAACTTAACGTCTATGTTAGACGAGAACGAAGAAGTAAGAGATATTTTCAAACCATAAAGCTTTAAGGAGTAATTGATATCACTCAAATAGTTCCTAGGCCATACGGATCACAAAAACTTTGCTAAGTGTACCCATTTGGCCTTAAAGTCAAAGATAGATCAAAGGAAGCAAACTTAATGTCTATGTTAGACAAGAGTGAAGAAGTTATAGGTATTTTCACACCATGAAGCCTGAAAGAGTAATTGGGATCACACAAACATTGCCTAGCCCATTCAAATCACAAAAACATTGCTAAGTTTGACCATTTGACCAAAGTCAAAGATAAATCAAAAGGAAGCAAACTTAATATCTAAGTTAGACGAGAAGGAAAAAGATGGAGATTTTTTCAAAACATGATGCACTAAAGAGTGATTGGGTTACTCAAGCATTGTCTTGGCTATTTGGATCGTAAAAACTTTGCTATGTTTGACTAGTTAACCATAAAGTCAAATATAAATCAAGAGGATGCAAACTTAGCCACTAAATAAGACGATAACGAAGAAATTAGAGATATTATCTAACTATGGAGCGTTCAGCACTAATTAGGGTCAGTCAAACATTGCTTATGCCATTCAGATCACAAAAACTTTGCTAAGTTTAGTCATTTGACCAGAAAGTCAATGATAGAATTATAGGAAGAGAATTTAACGTCTATGTTAGACGAGAACGAAGAAGTCAGAGATATTTTCTAACCATGAATATTTATGGAGTAATTGGTGTCACTCAAATATTACCTCGACCATTTGTACATAAAGTCAAAAATAGATCAAAAGGAAGTAAACCTAAAGTCTAGGTTACTTTAGGTTGGACAAGAACAAAAAAGCTAGAAATATTTTGAAACCTTGAAGCATTAAGGAGTGATTGGGGCTACTCAAATGGTGCCTTGGCCATTAGGATTACAAAAACTTAGATAAGTTTGACCATTTGAGCATAAAGCTAAAGATAGATCAAAAGGATGCAAACTTAACTACTAAGTAAGACGAGAACAAAAATGCTAGAGATATTTTCAAACCTTGATGCATTAAGGAGTGTTTAGGGTCACTTAAATATTGCCCAGGCCATTTGGGTCACAAGAACAACTCTAAGTTTGTCCATTTGGCTGTAAAGTCAAAGATAGATTAAAGAGAAGCAAGCTTAACCACTAAGTAAGATGAGAACGAAGATGCTAGAGATATTTTCTAACCATGAGGCTTTAAGGACTGATTGGGGTCAGTAACATTGCCTAGACCATTCGAATCACTAAAACTTTGTTAAGTTTGACCATTTGCCCATAAAGTCAAAGATATATCAAAAGGATGCAAACTTAACCACTAAGTAAGATGAGAACAAGGAAGCTAGAGTATTTCCAAACCTTCAAGCTCTAAGGAGTGATTAGGATCATTTAAACATTGGCTAGGCCATTTGGATTACAAAAAATTCGCCAAGTTTGACCATTGGACCGTAAAGTCAAAGATAGATCAAAAGGAAGCAAACTTAACGTCTATGTTAGACGAGAACAAAGAAGTTAGAGTTATTTTCAAATCATGAAGCATTAAGGAGTAATTGGTTGCACTCAAACATTACCTAGGCCATTCAAATAAAAAAAAAACTATGCTACGTTTGACTATTTGGCTATAAAGTCAAAGAAAGATTAAAAGGAAGCAAACTTAATGTCAAAGTTAGACGAGAACGAAAGGGCTGGAGATATTTTCAAACCTTTAAAGCATTATGGAGTGATTGGAGTCACTCAAACATTGCCTAGGCCTTTCGGATCAAAAAAATTTGCCAAGCTTGACCATTTGATCATAAAGTCAAAGATAGATCAAGAGGATGCAAACTTAACAACTAAGTAAGACGAGAACGAAGAAGCTAGAGATATTATCAAACCTTGAAGCTTTGAGGAGTGATTGGGGTCACATAAATGTTGCCTTGGCCATTAGGATCACAAAAAAATAGCTAAGTTTGTCAATTTGATCATAAATTTAAAGATAGATTAAAAGTAAGCAAACTTAATGTCTAAGATAGATGCGAATCAATAAGCTAAAGATATTTTCAAATCTTGAAGCATAAAGGAGTGCTTGGGGTCACTCAACAGTTGCCTAAGCCATTTGGATCACAAGAACATTGCTAAGTTTGACCATTTGGCCCTACAGTTAAAGATAGATAAAAAAGAAACAAACTTAACCACTATGTTAGACGAGAATGAAGATGCTAGAGATATTTTTTAACCATGAAGCTTTAAGGATAGATTGAGTCAATAACATTGCCTAGGACATTTGGATCACTAAAACTTTGTTAGGCTTGACCATTTGACCATAAAGCCAAAGATCTATCAAAAGGAAGCAATCTTAATGTCTATGTTAGACGAGAACGAAGAAGTTAGAGATATTTTCAAACCATGAAGCTTAAAGGAGTAAATTGTGTTACTCAAACATTGCCTTAGCCATTTGGATTGAAAAAAACTATGCTAAGTTTGACCTTTTGGCCATGAAGACAAACATAGATCAAAAAGAAGCAAACTGAATGTCTAAGTTAGACAAGAATGAAGATGTTTGAGATTTTTTCAAACCACAATATTTTAAGGAGTAATTGGTGTCATTCAAACATTGCTTAGGCCATACGGATCGAAAAAACTTTGCTAAGTTTGACTATTTCACCATAAAGTCAAAGATAGGTAAAAAAGGAGCAAAACCTAATGTCTATTTAGACAAGAACGAAAAAGCTAGAGATATTGTCAAACCCTGAAGCATTAAGGAGTAATTGGGGTCACTTAAACATTGCCTAGGCCTTTTGGATCATAAAATTTTTGCTAAGCTTGACCATTTGAACATAAATTCTAAGATAGATCAAAACGATCCAAATTACCCTAAGTAGGATGAGAACAAAGAAGCTTGAGATATTTTCAAACCTTGAAGCTCTAAGGAGTGATAGGGGTCAGTTAAACATGGCCTAGGCCATTTGAATTACAAAAACTTTGATAAGTTTGACCGTTTGCCTAATAAGTCAAAGATAGAACAAAAAGAAGCAAAATTAACATCTATGTTAGATGAGAACGAAGAAGTTAGATATATTTTCAAACTATGAAGCTTTAAGGAGTACTTGATGTCACTCAAACATTGCCTAGACTATTCGGATCACTAAAACTTTGTATGTTTGACCATTTGATGGTAAAGTCAAAGAAAGATCAGAAGCAATAAAACTTAATGTCCATGCTACATGAGAACAAAGAAGCTAAACTTAACGTCTATGTTAGACAAGAACGAAGAAGCTAGAGATATTTTCAAACCTTAAAGCTTTAAGTAGTATTTGGGCTCACTCAAACATTGCCTATGTCTTTAAGATCACAAAAACTTTGCTACACCATTTGACCATATGGTCAAAGATAAATCAAAAGGATGCAAACTTAACCACTAAATAAGACGAGAACGAAGAAGCTAGAAATATCTTCAAACCTTGAAGCTTTAAGGAGTGATCGGGGTCTCTCAAACATTGCCTTGGCCATTCGAATCACAAAAACTTTGTTATATTTGACCATTTTACAGTAAAGTCAAAGATAGATCAAAAGGAATCAAACTTAACGTCTATTTTAGATGAGAACAAATAATTTAGAGATATTTTCAAATCTTGAAGCTTTAAGGCATGATTAAGATCACTCAGACATTGCCTGGGCTTTTCAAATCACAAAAAACTTTGCTAAGTTTGTCCGTTTATCCATAAAGTCAAAGATAAATCAAATGGAAGCAAAATTAACGACTAAGATAGACGAGAACGACCAAGCTAGAGATATTATTAATCGATGATGCTTTAGGGTGTGATTGGGGTCACTTAAACATTGGGTAGGCCATTTGAATCACAAAGACTTTACTAAGTTTGACCATTTGATCACAATGTCAAATATAGATGAAAAGGAAGTAAACTGAACAAGAACGATGAAGCTAGGGACATTTTAAAACCTTGAAGCATTAAGGAGTGATAGGGGTCACTCAAACGTTGCCTAGGCCATTTGGGTCACAAAGCCTTCGCTAAGTATGACCATTTGACCATAAAGTCAAAGATAGATCAATAGGGAGCAAACCTAATGACTAAGTTAGACGGGAACAAAGAAGTTAGAGACATTTTCAAACCTTCAAGCATTAAGGAGTCATTGGGGTCACTCAAACGTTGCCTACACATTTAAGATCACAAAAACTTTGCTACACCATTTGACTATATGGTCAAAGATAGATAAAAATGATGCAAACTTTACCACTAAACAAGATAAGAACGAAGAAGCTAGAGATATTTTCAAACCTTAAAGCTTTACGAAGTGATCGGGGTCACTCAAACATTGCCTTGGCTAGTCGGATTACAAAAATTTTGCTATGTTTGACTATTTAACCAAAAAGTCAAAGATAGATCAAAAGGAATTATACTTAACGTCTATGTTAGATGAGAACAAAGAAGCTAGAGATATTTTCAAACCTTGATGCTTTAACGTGTGATTGGGATCACTCAGACATTGCCTAGGCTATCCAAATCCCAAAAAACTTTGCTAAGTTTGTCCATTTGCACATAAAGTCAAAGATAGATTAAATGGAACAAAATTAATGACTAAGTTAGACGAGAATGACAAAGCTAGAGATATTATTAAATGATGATACTTTACGGAGTAATTGGGGTCACTCAAACTTTGTGTATGCCATTTGAATCACAAAGACTTTGCTATGTTTGACCATTTGACAACAATGTCAAAGATAGATCAAAAGCAAACTGAACAAGAACAATGAAGCTAGGGACATTTTCAAACCTTGAAGCACTAAGGAGTGATTGTGGTTACTCAAATGTTGCCAAGCCCATTCGGGTCACAAAATCTTTACTAAGTTTGACTATTTGACCATAAAGTCAAAGATAAATTAATAGGAAGCAAACCTAACGACTAAGTTGGTCGAGAACAGAGAAACTAGAGATATTTTCAAACCTTAAAGCCTTAAGGAGTAATTTGGGTCACTTAAACATTGCCTAAGCCATTCGAATCACAAAATGTTTGCTATGTTTGCCATTTGACCATAGAGTCATAGATAGATCAAAAGAAAGTAAACATATCATCTAAGTTAGACGAGATGGAAGAAGCTAGAGATGTTTTCAAACATTAAAACTTTAAGAAGTGTTTGGGGTCACTTAAACATTGGCTAGGCCATTCGGATCACAAAAACATTGTTAAGTTTGGCCATTTGACTGTCAAGTCCAAGGTAGATCAAGAGAAAGCAAACTTAACCACCAAGTAAGGCGAGAACAAAGAAGCTAGGGATATTTTCTAACCATAAAGCTTTAAGGACTTATTGTGGTCACTCAAACATTTCATAGGCCATTCGAAACACAAAAACTTTACTAAGTCTGACCAATTGACTCTAAAGTGAAAGATAGAACAAAAAGAAGCAAACTAAACATCCATGTTAGATGAGAGCGAAGAAGCTAGAGATATTTTCAAACCTTAACACTTTAAGGAGTGTTTAGGATCACTCAAACATTGTCTACACCTTTAGGATCAGAAAAACTTTTCTAAGTTTGACCATTTGACCATAAGGTCAAAGATAGATCAAAAGGATGCAAACTAAACCCATAACAAAGACGAGAACGAAGAAGCTAGGCATATTTTCAAACTTTGAAGCTTTAGGCAGTGATTGGGGTCACTCAAACATCATCTTGACCATTCAGATCACAAAAACTTTGCTTTGTTTGATCATTTTACCAAAAAGTCAAAGATAAATCAAAAGGAAGTAAACTTAACGTCTACGTTAGATGAGAACGATGAAGATAGAGATATTTTCAAACCTTGAAGCATTAAGGAGTGATTGGGGTCGCTTAAATGTTGCATAGGCCATTCAAATCACAAAAGCATTGCTAAGTCTTACCACTTGACCTTAAAGTCAAAGATAGATCAAAAGGAAGCAAATCAACGACTAATTTAGACAAGAACAAAGAAGCTAGAGATATTTTCAAACCTTGAAGCCTTACAGTGTAATTGAGGTCACTCAAACATTGGTTGGCCATTCGAATCACAAAAAGTTTGCCAAGTTTGACCATTTGACCATAAAATCAAAGACAAATCAAAATGAATGAAACATATCATCTCAGTTAGATGAGATGGAAGAAGCTAGAGATGTTTTCAAACTTTAAAGTATTAAGGAGTGTTTGTGGTCACCCAAACATTGGCTAGGCCATTCGGATCACAAAAACATTGTTAAGTTTGACCAATTGACCATAAAGTCAATGACAGATCAAAAGGAAGCAAACTTAACCACAAATTAGGACAAGAACAAAGAAGCTAGAGATATTTTCTAACCGTGAAGCTTTGAGGACTGATTGTGGTGCTCAAACATTGTCCAAACCAGTCGGATTACAAACACGTTGCTAAGTTTGACTAGTTGACCATAAAATCAAAGATAGATAAAAAGGAAGATAACTTAACGTCTATGTTAGATGAGAACAAAGAAGTTACAGATATTTTCAAACATTAAAGCGTTGAAGAGTGTTTGGGCTCACTCAACCATTGCTTATGCCTTTTGGATCATAAAAGCTTTGCTAAGTTTGACCTTTTGATCATAAGATCAAAGGTAGGACAAAAAGATGCAAACTTAAACACAAACTAAGATAAGAACGAACAAGCTAGAAATATTTCCAAACTTTGAAGCCTTAAGGATTGATCGGGGTCACTCAAACATTGGCTTGGCCAAGATCACAAAAAATTTGCCATGTTTGACCATTTGACTGTAAAGTCAAAGATAGATCAAAAGGAACCAAACTTAACGTCTATGTTTGACGAGAACAAAGAAAGTAAAGATATTTTCAAACATCAAAGCTTTAAGGAGTGTTTAGGCTCACTCAAACATTGCCTATGCCTTTAGGATCACGAAAGCTTTGCTAATTTCGACCATTTGACCATAACGTTAAAGATAGATCAAAAAGATGCAAACTTAACCCTTAACTAAGACGAGATCAAAGAAGCTAGAGATATTTTCAAACCTTGAAGCTTTAAGGAGTGATTGGGGTCACTCAAACGTTGCCTAGGCTATTCAGATTACAAAAGCTTCACTAAGTTTGACCATTTGACCATAAAGTCAATGATAGATCAAAAGGAAGCAAAACTAACGAGTAAGTTAGACGAGAGTGACGAAGCTAGAGATATTTTCAAACCTTGAAGCCTTAAGGAGTAATTGGGGTCACTCAAACATTGGCTAGGCCATTCAAATAGTAAAAAGTTTGCTTAGTTTGACCATTTGGACATAAAATCAAAGATAGGTCAAAAGGAAGCAAACATATCGTCTAAATTAGATGAGATGGAAGAAGTTAGAGATGTCTTCAAACTTTAAAGCTTTAAGGAGTGTTTGGGTCACTAAAATATTGGCTAGGCTGTTTGAATCACAAAAACCTTGTTAAGCTTGACCATTTGGCCATGAAGTCAAAGACAGATTAAGAGGAAGCAAACTTAATCACTATGTAAGATGAGAACAAATATGCTAGAGATATTTTCTAACCATGAAGCTTTAAGGAATGATTGTGATCACTTAAACGTTCTCTAGGCAATTCAGATCACAAAAACATTGCAAAGTTTGACCATTTGACCATAAAGTCAAAGATAGATCAATAGGAAGCAAACCAAACATCTATGTAAGATGAGAACGAAAATACTAGAGATATTTTCAAACCTTAAAGCTTTAAGGAGTGTTTAGGCTTACTCAAAGATTGCCTACGCCTTTAGGATCTCAAAAGCTGTGCTAAATTTGACCATTTCACCATAAGGTGAAAGATTGATCAAAAAGATGCAAACTTATCCACTAACTAGGATGAGAACGAAGAAGCAAGAGATATTTTCAAACCTTGAAGCTTAAGGAGTGATCAGGATGACTCGAACATTGCCTTGGCCATTTAGATCGCAAAAACTTTGCTACGATTGACGATTTGACCATAATATTAAAGATAGATCGAAAAAAAAACTTAACGTCTAAGTTAGATGAGAATGATGAAGCTAAAGATAATTTTAAACTTTGAAGCATTAAGGAGTGACTAGGGTCACTCAAACATTGCCTAGGCCATTCGGATCACAAAAGTAGTGCTAAGTTTGACCATTTCACCATAAAGTCAAAGATAGATCGAAAGGAACCAAATTTAATGTCTAAGATAGACGAGAACAAAGAAGTTAGAGATATTTTCAAACCTTGAAGCACTAGGGTGTGATTGGGGTCACTCAAACATTGCCTAAGCTATTTGAATCACAAAAGCATTGCTAAGTTTGACTATTTGATAAAAAGTCAAAGATAGATCAAAAGAACACAAAATATCATGTAAGTTCGATGAGATGGAATAAGTTAAAGATGTTTTCAAACCTTAAAGCTTTAAGAAGTGTTTGGGATGACTCAAACATTGGTTAGGCCATTTGAATCGCAAAAACCTTGTTAAGTTTGACCACTTGACCATAAAGTCAAAGATAGATCAAAAGGAAGCAAACTTAACAACTAAGTAAGACGAGAACGAAGAAGCTAGAGATATTTTCTAACCATGAAGCTTTAAGGACAGATTGTGACCATTCAAACATTCCTTAGGCCATTTGAATCACAAAAACATTGCCGAGTTTGACCATTTGACCATAAAGTCAAAGATAGATCAAAAGGAAGTAAACTAAACATCTATGTTAGACGAGAACGAAGAAGCTAGAGTTGTTATCAAACCTTATAGCATTAATCTATCAAACGTTGCCTAGGCTTTTTAGATGGCAAAAAATTTACTAAGTTTGACCATTTGACCATAAAGTCAAAGATAGATGAAGAAAAACTAAACTTAACCACTAAGTATGACGAGATCGAAGAAGTTATAGATATTTGTAAACATTAAAGCTTTAAGGTGTGTTTGGACTCACTCAAACATTACCTATACCTTTCAAATCACAAAAACTTTGCTAAGTTTGACCATTTGACCATAAGTTCATAGGTAGATCAATGGATACAAACTTCACCACTAACTAAGATGAGAACTAAGAAGTTTGATCGTTTGACCAAATTGAAAGGAGGCAAACATAAGGCCTTAGTTAGACAAGAACGAAGAAACTAGCGATATTTTCAAACCTTAAAGCTGTAAGGAGTGATTGCGGTCACCCAAACATTGCCTAGGCAGTTCAAATCACGAAAACTTTGCTAGGTTTGATGATTCGACCGTAAAACCAATGACAAATAAAAAGAAAGCAAACTTAACCACTAAGTAAGATGAGAACGAAAAAGCTAGAGATATTTTCAAAGATGAAGCTTTAAGGAGTGATTAGGGTCGCTCAATCATTGCCTCGACCATTCAGAATATATAATTTTGCTAATTTTGACTATTTGACCCAAAATTCAAAGACAGATCAAAAGGAAGCAAATTTAATGTCCTTATTAGACGAGAATGAAAAACTAGACATATTTACAAACCTCTAAGGTTTAAGTAGTGTTTGGGGTGACTCAAACATTGCCTAGCCCTTTTAGACCACAAAAAGTTTGCTAAGTTTGACCATTTGACCATACAGTCAAAGATAGATTAAAAGGAAGCAAACTTATCATCTATGTTCAACGAGAACAAAGAGACTAGAGATATTTTCTAATCTTGAGACTTTAAGGTGTGTTTGGCATCACTCAAACATTGGCTAGGCTGTTCGGATCACAAAGTTTGATCATTTGCCAAAAATTCAAAAATAAATCAAAAGGAAGCAAATTTAGTGTCTAACTCAGATAAGAATGAAGAAACTGGATATATTTTCAAGCTTTTAAGCTTAAAGGAGTGATTGAGGTCACTCAAATATTGGCTAGGCCGTTCAAATCATGAAAACATAATTGAATTTGAACATTTGACTATAAAGGAAGTAAACTTAACGTCTACGTTACATGAGAACGAGGAAGTTAGAGATATTTTCAAACCATTAAGCTTTAAGGAGTGATTTGATCATTGAAACTTTGTCTAGGCCATTCAAATCACGAAAACATTGCTAAGTTTGACCATTTAACAATAAAGTAAAAGATAGATCAAAAGGATGCAAACTTAACCACTAAGTTAGACGAGAACGAAGAAGCTAAAAATATTTTCAATCCATGAAGCTTTAAGGAGTGATTAGGGTCACTCAAACACTGCCTAATCTATTCAGATGACAAATGTTTTGGTAATTTTGACCATTTGACCATAAAGTCAAAGATAGATCAAAAGAAAGCAAACATAACGTCAATGTTAGACGAGAACGAAGAAGCCATTGATATTTTCAATCATTGATGCTTTAAGGAGAGTATGGAGTCACTCAAACATTGCTTAGGCTTTTCTGATCACAAAAACTTTGCTAAGTTTGACCTTGTGACCATAAAGTCAAATATAGATTAAAATAAAGGAAACTTAACATCTTATTGAGACGAGAACAAAGAAGCTAGAAATATTTTCAAACCTTAAAACTTTAAGGAGTGTTTGGGGTCACTCAAACATTGACTAGGTCTTTCAAATCACCAAAACTTTGATAAGTTTCACCATTTGACTATAAAGTCAAAGATAGATTAAGAGGAAGCAAACTTAACTTCTAAGTAAGACAAGAATGAAAAAGTTAGGCATATTTTCTTATCATAAAGCTTTAAGGAGTGATTGGGGCATTCAAACACTGCCTAGGCCATTTGGATCACAAAAACTTTGCTAAGTTTGACCATTTGACCTTAAAGTCAAAGACAGATCAAAAGAAAGCAAACTAAACCACTAAATAAGATGAGAACGATTAGGCTAGAGATATTTTCAAACCTTGAAATTTTAAGGTGTGTTTGGGATCACTTAAAGATTGCTTAACATTTAAGTTAGATGAAAGCAAACTTAACATTTAAGTTAGATAAGAATGAAGAAGCTAGAGATATTTTCAAACTTTGAAGCTTTATGGTGTGATTAGGGCCACTCAAACATTGCCTCGGCTGTTCAAGTCAGGAAACTTTGCTAATTTTGACCATTTGATCAAAATATGAAAGATAGATCAAATGGAAGCAAATTAACCATTAAATAAGACAAGAACAAAGAAGTTAGAGGTATTTTCAAACCTTAAAGCTTTAAGGCATGCTTAGGGTCTCTCAAAAATTGCTTAGGCCTTTTAGATCACAAAAACATTGATAAGTTTGAGCATTTGATCATAATGCCAAAGATAGGTCAAAAGGAAGCGAATTTAACCACTAAGTTAGACGAGAATGAAGAAGATGGAGATATTTTCAAACCATAAAGCTTTAACGAGTGATTGGGATCACACAAACATTGTCTAGTCCACTCAGATGACAAAAGTTTTGCTAATTTTAACCATTTGACCATAAAGTTAAAGATAGATTAAAAGGAGGCAAACTTAACGTGTATGTCAGACCAGAACGAAGAAGCTAGAGAAATTTTTAGACCTTGAAGCTTTACGCAGTGTTTGGGGTCACTTAAATATTTCCTAGGACTTTCAGATCACAAAAACTTTACTAAGTTTGACCATTTGACCATAAAGTTAAAGATAGTTCAAAATGAAACAAACTTAACATCTTAGTTAAATAAAAATGAAGAAGCTAGTGATATTTCAAACCTTGAAGCTTTAAGAAGTGTTTGGGTCACTCACACATCTCCTAGCCCTTTTAGATCATAAGAAGTTTGCTAAGTTTGACTATTTGACCATAAAGTCAAATATTGATCAAGAGGAAGCAAATGTAACCACTAAATGGCACGACAATGAAGAAGCTAGAGATTTATTTAGACCATTATGCTGTAAGGAGTGACTGGGGTCGCTTAAACGATGCCTAAGCCATTCAGATCACAAAAACTTTGCTAACTTTAACCATTTCACCACAAAGTCAAATGTAGATTAAAAGGAAGTAAAATTAATGTTTAAATTAGTCGAGAACAAAGAAGGTAGAGGTATTTTCAAACTGTGAAGCTTTAAGGAGTGTTTGTTGTCATGCAAACGTTGCCAAGGCTGGTCAGAACACAAAAAGTTTGCTAAGTTTGATAATTTGACCATAACGTCAAAAATATATGAAAAGGAAGCAAACTTTACCACTATGTAAGACGAGAATGAAGAAGTTGGAGATATTTTCAAACCTTGAAGCTTTAAGGAGTGTTTCGGGTCACTCAAACATTGTCAAGGCTTTTCGGATGACAAAAACTTTGCTAAGTTTGTCTGTTTGACTTTAAAGTCAAAGATAGATCAAAAGGAAGGAAACTTAACATCTAAGTTAGATGAGAACGAAAAGGTTAGAGATATGTTCTAACCTTAAAGTTTAGGAGTGATTATGGTCACTCAAACAATGCCTAGGCCGTTCGGATCATGAAAACTTTGCTATGTTTGACAATTTGACGTTAAAGTCTAAGATAGATAAAAAAGAAGTAAACTTAATGTCTATACTTGATGAGATCGAAGAAGCTTGAGATATTTTCAACCCTTGAAGCTTTAAGGAGTGTTTGGGGTCACTCAAACATTGCCTATGCCTTTTGGAGAACAAAAACTTTGCTAAATTTGAGCATTTGAATATAAAGTTAAAGATAGATCAAAAGGAAGCATATTTAATGATTAAGTTAGACGAGATCGAAGAAACTTGAGATAATTTCAATCCTTGAAGCTTTAAGGAGTATTTTTGGTCACTCAAACATTGCATAGGCCATTTGGATCACAAAATTTTGCTAAGTTTGACTATTTGACCTTAAAGTAAAAGATAGATCAAAAGGAAGCAAACTTAATATCTATGTTTGACGAGAATGAAAAAAATATAGATACTTTCAAATCTTGAAGCTTCTAGGAGTGACTGGGGTCACTTAAGCATTGCCTAGGCCATTTGGATTGTAAAAACATTGCTTAATTTCACCGTTTGACCACAAAGTCCATGATAGATCAAATGGAATCAAACTTAACGTGTTAGTTAGATGATAATGAAGAAGCAAGAGATAGTTTCAAATCTTAAAGGTTTAAGGAGTCATGGAGGTCACTCAAACATCGCTTAGGCTGTTCAGATCATGAAAACTTTGCTAAGTTTGACTAATTGACCATAAAGTCAAAGATAGATCAAAACGAAGCAAATTTAGTGACTAAGTTAGACGAGCAAGTAGAGGCTAGAGATATTTTCAAACCTTGAAGTTTTAAAGAGTGGTTGGAGTCACTTAAACATTGGCTAGGGTATTCAGATCACGAAGCTTTGCTAAGTTTGACCCATTTGACCATATAGTCAAAGATAGATCAAAAGGAAGCAAACTTAACATATGTTAGATGAGAACAGAGAAACTAAAGATATTTTCAAACTTTGAAGCATTAAGTAGTGTTTGGGATTACTCAAACATTGCCTAGGTAATTCGGATCACAAAAGTTTTGCTAAAAAGTTTTGCTAAGTTTGAGCATTTGACCTTAAAGTCAAATGATAACTCTTTGAAATAGAGTTATTTTAGTCTCTTTTTGTTCATTAAAGTAGACTATGTCCTTAGTATTTGCATTAGAGATCTTAGTTTTATTCTAGTTTTAATAAACATCCTCTTTAAGTTAGTTTTTTAATGTTTATTTATGGGTTAGTAAATTGTGCTTTGTAGGTGAATGGCTATAGAAAGGGTCCAAAGATAAGAGAAAGTGAAGGTTTGAGCACTTAGTCAAATTTTTGGTTGACACACTTGAATTATGGTGAAAGACAATCAAACCTTGCTGTCTTCCTCGGAGCATATCTCAGGCTACATACATTAAATTGAGATGATCTTGGTGGCTATGGAAAGTTAAGAAAGAGATCTACAATATAATAGACAATGAAATCCAGCTCTGCCGTTTCAAAGGTAAAAATCATTACACAAATTAGAAACGTGTTACTGTTAGGTGTCAGACCTTTGAGGAGTACAATAAAGATCTCTTGAGCTAGAGAAGTCTAATTCCAATTAAGATGATCTCAAAGCCTATTGAAAGCTGAGACATAGAGCTACAACTTCTCTTTTGAGCTTGAAAGCCAATTCCCTACCGATTAGATGCTATAGGATTTTGAACTTGGAAAACACTGTTGAAACACTAGATGGACCAACGTGCAAGAGAGTTTTATTAGTAATAGGATTTTGTAAATGTAGATATAAATAAAGACTTCTTTTAGGGTTTTCTAAGAGAACAATTGATAATTGAATTTTATCACACTTTAATTGTTGCATTTGATTAATGATTTTTATGACTGTTTAGTGTGTAATTAATGGTTTTTGGTCTAAATTGGACTTTGGGGTCTTAATTGGATTTAATTCATTTTTCGTGCTAATTTTTCAGATTTACATTGTTCTAGTATTTTGATCATAACTTTTGTTCTATGTACCGATTAACCTCATTCTTATTTCGTTTTGCAGATAACTCAAAGATCTACAAATGGTATTAGAGTCTTGAATGCTAAATTCAGACAAGAAGGTAGTCAAAATTGGAGCCAAAGTCAGTTACGAGAATTCTAGAGCTATGTTTAGTTAATTAGGAGCCCAAATTAAATGGGACCAAAGCCATTAGTTATGTTTTAATTTGGGCCGGTTTTGGAGCCCTGACCCGGTTTAGTTTTAGGTTAAAACAGCTGATTAGGGAAAGACAGCAGCAGCTTTGACATTTGTGAAATTTTGGATCAAGAACACCTCTCTTCTTCTCTCTCTTCTGTTCATCTTGTTCTTCTTTTTCTTTCTTTTTCGTTTTCTGTTTGTGCATAGCCATGGTAGGCTAACTTTCCATTCAACCAACCCATGAGTTGAGGATTCTGTTGTTGAATCCAGAGGACCCGTGCTCTCCATGAACTGAATTTGTTTCTCTTCTCCGTCACTCGAATTGAGCAACACGATTGTGTATGTTGAATCTGAGCGGATGAGGTTTGTCTATGATTTTTGTATTTTGATTATCCAGGGGAAGGGATTAAATGTTAGATTTAATATTTAGGTTAATTAACCCAAGGGATTTAAAAATCAAAACAGGTTGAAGTGAACACTGTGCGATGGCATAAGTGAACGCGCCATGTGTTTGATTAAATGCTGGGTGATTGTCTAGTAGAGAGGGGTTCCTATATGAATGCAGGGATTCCAATTTTTTTAGGGTTAACCACAAAATTCAGTAATTCTTTGTCCAGTGACGAATGTCGTTGAAACCTCAATTCTGGGTTGGTTGATTGCTTTTAATTTGTTAATTTCGTTTTATCTCTTGCCTTAATTTCAATCGTATTAAAACCCCCCCTTGATTATTGTTCTGTTTTTAATTGAGTGATTTAGTCCTATGAAAAAATCCTTGGAAGACAATTCAGGTTGTCCTATATTACAAATTTCTTTATAAGGCTGGTTAATTTGAGTGAGTTCGACAGTTCATGTCAAATTTTGGTGCCGTTGCCGGGGAATTTTTGCATTGTTCTTTTGATCTCAATTATTGCATATTAACAGTAGATTAGAGTAGAGTAGCTGCGTTTTATTTTGTTCCTTGTTCCACACTTGAGTAGAGTAGAGTAGCTTAGTAGTGTCAAAAGTGTCGCATAATTGGACTAACTTGTGGAGTTAGGTACTGAGGCTTGGTATCCAAAGTTTATCCACCATCCTGAGCAAAACTAAACCCTTTGGGGTTAATCTAGGGTCAAAATCTTGAAATTCTTTCATTTGGCATGAGTTTTCTTGTTAGGGGCATTTAGGTCATTTCACTGTCAACTATCTCCGATTGCCCTGAAAATTTGTCAGTAGCTAGGAAAAAATTCATAGATCAAGACCACAAGTTAGGGCACTAACTTCTTTGGGTGGGGCCTATTTTTGTCAAATTCCATCGTTTAGACCACTTTTTTAATTTTTTTTTTATTTTCATGATTTTTAAAAATCGCCAAAAAAATTACAGAAAATTAAAAATGCATTTTAGAATTTTACTGTGGTGGTCCCATAATTTTTAAAATTCATTTGATAGTGTTTCTGATTTTATTTTGGCCAATTTCTTAGTGTAGTTTACATATTTTGTATACTGTTAGTGTTTTTGCCTGTTATGCCTTATGCTGTATGACTAGGAGTAGTAGCAATGCACATGACCTGTTTGCTTTTGATTCTGTTAGTTTTCCTAATTCTTCTAATAGTGTAGATTTTACTTATTCTAATGGTAGTTTCATTAATTCTGAGAGCATGGATAATAGAACTTTAAAGGAATTGGCTGCACCTAACGTTAACTATCAACCTTTGTGCATCCAATATCCTGATCTTGATGCTGACTTTAAGCTTAAATCTGGTCTTATCCATTTGCTTCCCCGGTTTCATGATCTTGCAGGTGAGGATCCACATAAGCATTTGAAGGAGTTCCATGTGGTTTGCAGCATAATGAAACCACAAGGAATTGATGAGGAGCAGATTAAATTGAGAGCTTTTCCTTTCTCTCTAGATGGAGGAGCTAAGGACTGGCTGTACTACCTTCAACCCTCATCCATTGGAAGTTGGAACGACATGAAGAGATTATTTCTAGAGAAGTTTTTCCTAGCCTCAAGAGCCACTGCAATCAGAAAGGAGATATGTGGCATAAGGCAAGCAAATGGAGAGAATTTGCATGAATACCGGGAGAGATTCAAGAGGCTATGTGCAAGCTATCCACACCACCAGATATCTGATCAGTTACTGATAGTATACTTCTATGAAAGCTTGTTACCTATGGATAGAAATATGGTGGATGCAGCCAGTGATAGAGCTTTAGTTGATAAGACACCTGCTGCGGCCAAAGAATTGATAGTAAACGTGGCAGCTAATTCCCAACAATTCGGCACTAGAGCAACCAGCAGTGGGGTGTTCTCAATTCAAGCGCCCCCAGTCCAATATCACAGTGCCCAGAAACCAGCAATAGTGTCCAGTGGAGACCACCAGAGACTGGAAAATAGACTAGACGAATTGACCTCATTAGTAAGGCAATTGGCAGTGACACAAACAGTGCAGTCTCCCACTCCACATATAAGCAGACCATGTAGTATCTGTTCTGATCCACTTCGCCCCACTGATGCTTGCCCAACACTGCAAGAGGTCACCTCTCTAGACCAATTAGTAGCTGCAGCAGGAGTCTTTCCTGGAAAGCCACAGTATCAGCAGCAACATAATCCATTTTCAAACACTTCTAATTCTGGCTGGAGAGATAATCCAAACTTAAGGTGGAACCAGAACCAGAACCAGATTCAGAACCAGAACCAGCAGAATTTTTCACAATACCAACATAGGCAGTTTCCACAGCACAAACAAAATTTCCAACAGTCTGCACCTCCAAAGCCAGTGCAACAGCAGCCACCAGCACAACAGCAGACCAGTAGTAGTCCTTCACTGGAAGATTTGGTGAAGCAGCTTGCAGCGAATAGTTTGCAATTCCAGCAGAGAACTGAATCTTCCATTCAGAATTTGCAAACTCAGATTGGGTAGTTAGCAACATCATTGAACCAGCTCCAACCCCAAGGATCTAACAACTCTCTTCCTTCATAGACAATTCCCAAATCAAAGGGGAAAGTCAGTGCTATATCCCTAAGGTTTGGCAAGCAACTAGAAGAGCCCAAGCAAGCTGCAGTGGAGGCTGAACCAACCTCAGAAAAGGAGAAGACTGATGCTAAGAAAAGTGAAACATTGAAGCAAGGCAATGATGAGTCTGAAACCCCCATCCTTCTACCTTTCCCTCAGAGAGCCTTTCAATCCAAAAAGTTGGCAGAGAAAGCACAAGAGAAGGAGATCCTAGAGACATTCAGAAAAAGTTGAAGTCAACATCCCTCTCTTAGATGCGATCAAGCAGATTCCTAAATATGCCAAATTTCTGAAGGAGTTATGTACCAACAAGAGGCGACAGAAGGGGAATGAGCGAGTGAGCTTGAGCCAGAATGTGTCAGCACTCATCCAGCCCATGCCTAAGAAGTGCAAAGATCTAGGGACGTTTACTATTCCTTGCATAATTGGAAATTGTAAATTTGATGATTGCATGTTAGACTTAGGTGCTTCCATAAATGTCATGCCTGAATCTGTTTATAATTCTCTTGGTCTCGGTCCTTTGCGTGCTACTGGTGTTGTTATCCAGTTAGCTAATAGGAGTAATGGTCACCCTGCTGGTCTAATTGAGGATGTTTTAATTAGAGTAAATGAATTAATATTCCTTGCTGAATTTTACATTTTAGAGATGGAGGGTGAGTCTCCTAGCAGTGGACCCCCGATTATTCTCGGGAGGCCTTTCTTGAAAACAGCTAGGACTAAGATAGATGTGCATTCTAGTACTCTTTCCATGGAATTTGGTGATAGTATTGTGCATTTTAATATCTTTGATGCCATGAAACATCCTAGGGAAGAGCATTCAGTTTTGTGCATTGATGTGATTGATGATGTGGTTGATGATGTTTATGCTGAATTGTGTTTTGATTATCCAGATTTTGCATCTGTTAATGACGCTGTTGTTTGTGGTTGTACTGATAATGAATGGTGCCCTGTTTGCACTGATTTTCATGCTTTTCAAGTTTTTGTGATGCACTAGATAGTGATGGTGATTTTGATTTAATTGGTGATTCTGACTTGCCTGCTGATGTTAATTTTGATGTGAACATTGTGCAGTCTGGGCAAAGTTCTGCTTTCTTGAATTTATTTTCAGGCGCTACAGGTTCAACTAATGTACATATTGCAGAATTGGTACAACCCACCAAGCTTCTTCCCTCTACTGAGCAGCCGCCTAAGTTGGAGCTAAAATCTCTGCCTGATCACTTAAAATATGCCTTCCTGGAGGAGAATGAGCAGCTGCCAGTCATTGTGGCCAGAAACCTTTATACCTGATCAAGAGGAGCAGCTGCTGAGATTATTGAAGGAAAATAAGAAGACGATTGGGTGGACTTTAGCTGACATTGTTGGCATTAGCCCTTCCATGTGCATGCATCGAATTTCATTGGAAGAGGGTGCTAAGCCAGTGAGGCAACCTCAGAGGCGCCTGAATCCCCTTATTCTGGATGTGGTGAAGAAGGAAGTGACTAAGCTCCTGCAAGCTGGCATTATCTACCCCATCTCTGACAGCCAGTGGGTCAGGCCAGTTCGAGTAGTTCCCAAAAAGTCTGGAGTGACTGTAGTGGCCAACCTGAAAAATGAGCTAATTCCCACAAGAACTCAGAACAGCTGGAGAGTCTGCATAGACTACCAGAAGCTCAACCAGGCCACCCGCAAGGATCATTATCCTTTACCCTTTATTGATTAGATGTTGGAGCGGTTGGCTGGCAAGTCTCACTATTGTTTCTTGGATGGCTACTCAGGCTACTTCCAAATCCATATTGCACCTGAAGATCAAGAGCAGACTACCTTCACTTGCCCCTTTGGAATATTTGTATACAGAAGGATGCCCTTTGGACTCTGCAATGCGCCTGGAACCTTTCAGCGGTGCATGGTAAGCATCTTTTCTGAATTTTTAGAGGATTGCATGGAAGTATTTATGGATGATTTTTACTGTGTATGGGTCTTCTTTTGATGCATGCTTGGGTAGTTTGGCTAGAGTCTTGAATAAATGCATTGAGACCAATCTTGTGCTGAACTTTGAGAAATGTCATTTCATGATTGAGTCAGGGATAGTTTTAGGACACATAGTGTCTAGAAAGGGTATTGAGGTAGATCTTGCTAAGATAGATGTTATTTCTGCTTTACCTTACCCAGCGTCTGTGCAGGAAGTGCGTTCTTTTCTTGGTTATGTAGGATTCTATCAGTGCTTCATCCAAAACTTCAGCAAGATTGCCCGGCCCCTGTCCAACCTTTTGCAGCACGACACGGATTTTGTGTTTGATGATGAGTGTAAGTCGGCCTTTAATCATTTGAAGCGCTGCCTGACCACAACTCCGGTGATCCAGTCACCAGATTGGTCTCTTCCATTTGAGCTGATGTGCGATGCTTCCAACTATGTTGTTGGTGCAGTTCTTGCTCAGCGGGTCAATAAGGTCCCTCATGTCATTGCCTATGCCTCCAAGACTTTGGATTCTGCCTAGTCTAATTACACAACCACTAAGAAAAGAACTTTTGGCTGTAGTTTTTGCACTTGATAAGTTTTGGTCATATCTGCTAGGTACTAAGGTGATTGTCTTTTCTGACCATGCAACCTTGAAGTTTCTTTTGAAAAAAGGCAAATGCTAAGCCTCAACTCATTCGGTGGATGTTGTTGCTCCAAGAATTCAACATTGAGATTAAGGATAGAAGTGCAGCAGAGAACTGGGTAGCTGATCACTTAAGTCGGATCACTCACCATCCTTCTGACCTCTCTCCCATTCGAGATGATTTTCCTGATGAGCAGCTTTTACAGCTGCAAGATAAGTTTCCATGGTATGCTGACTTGGTAAATTATTTGGTTGCTAGTGTTTTACCTACTGATTCCACTAGGGCCCAGACTCTGAAATTGAAAAGTGAATCTAAATACTATGTTTGGGATGACCCTTATTTGTGGAGATTCTGTAATGACCAAGTAATTAGGAGATGTGCGCCTGATAATGAGTTTCATTCTATTTTACATTTTTGTCATACTTCTGCCTGTGGTGGTCACTTGGGACCCCAAAGAATTACTAGGAAAATGTTAGATTCTGGTTTATTTTGGCCTTCCTTGTTTCATGATTCATATCTGTTTTGTACGTTATGTGACAACTGTCTGAGGGTAAGGAGTATTTTCCGTAGGCATGAGTTGCCCCAGCAACCTATACTATTTTGTGAAGTTTTTTATGTTTGGGGTATTGATTTTATGGGTCCATTTCCTGTTTCCCATGGTTTTACTTACATATTGCTGGCTGTTGATTATGTCTCAAAATGGGTTGAGGCGAAAGCCACCCGGACTGATGATTCTGCTGTGGTTGTAGATTTTGTCAGGTCTCACATTTTCTGTAGGTTTGGTGTTCCTAGAGCTATTATCAGTGACCAAGGCTCTCATTTTAGTAACCGAAGCATGGGTGCTTTATTACGGAGGTATAGAGTGATTCACAAGGTTGCCACAGCATACCACCCACAGACTAATGGCCAAGCTGAAATCTCGAACAGAGAGATTAAGCAAATCCTTCAGAAGACTGTTAACTCTAACCGGAAAGATTGGAGCAAGAGGCTAGATGACGCTTTGTGGCATATCGGACTGCCTACAAGACTCCGATTGGGATGTCTCCCTATCGGCTTGTGTTTGGTAAGGCATGTCATCTTCCGGTAGAGTTGGAGCATCAGGCAGATTGGGCCATTAAGTAGTGTAACATGGATTTGGCCCAGTCGGGGGTGGAGAGGAAGCTACAATTGCAAGAGCTGGAAGAGCTTAGATTGGATGCCTATAAGAGTTTGCGTTTATACAAGGAAAAGATAAAGGCATTCCATGATAAGCAAAAGAGTTTGTTGTGGACCAGAAAGTCCTTTTATTTAACTCACGTCTCAAATTTATGCTTGGTAAACTTAGATCTAGATGGGATGGTCCTTTTGTGATTACTAATGTTTTTTCTTTTGGTGTAGTGGAATTGTGTGATGAGCGGACCAGGAGGACTCTCATAGTGAATGGACATCGCCTTAAGCATTTTTATGAGTGACCCCAGCAGCAGCCTGTGGAGGCAGATATTAGGCTCACTGATGCCATGTACCCTCCCTAAGGAGGATGGGGAGTCTTCTTCCTCTTTTCTCTATTTTTTCTTTTCTTTGCACTTTTAATTTCAACTTTGATTGTTAATAACAGGATTTTGTGAATAATACAGTCTGAACCCTCCTTGTGATAATTGTTGAAATGTACATAGCGTTGAACTTGGATATTTTGTTTTTGATGGATCATTCTGGTTAGACAGAATTTCTCAACTCTTAGATTATCTGACTTGGTAGTTGATTTTGTGATGCTGATTGCGTGCTGGTATTGACCCTTGTCAGATTTTGGGCCTGTGTGAATGAAATTTATTTTCTGCCATTCTTTCTTTCTTGTGTGCTTCTGCTCATGATTTTGTTCTCTAGAACTTGCCCTTTTTCTTTTTGAAACTGCATTTTTCACTGGCATGCATAAATACGATAGAGACTTTCTTTCTTTCATTTACCACTTTGGCCAGATAGCCATCCCTTGCATTATATTCCCGTTGGTTAGCCCCTTCGTGCCTTTTTGCATTATCCTTGTCTTAGTCACATTATAAGCCTAAGTGTAAAACCATTTTATTCCACACCTTAGAAATTTATTGAGTATTGGTTTCACTTTAGTGTTGTGTTTAAGTGTGAGGGTTGCCCAGGTCGTGCAACATTTTAAGTGTGGGGGGAGATATTGAGGTATTTGATGCCAATTGTCATTTGGCATTAGTTTGGTCATTGTGCTTGTGTAAGTAAGTTTGGATTACTCACTGAGTTACAACCACATTCCTATATTCTATGACAACGCAAGTGCAATAAACCTCTCTAAGAATCCCATACAGCATTTAAGATCACAGCACATTGATATCAAACATCATTTTATTAGAGATCATGTTCAAAAAGGGGTCTCCGAACTTAAATTTGTTGATACTAACCATCAATGGGAAAAAATTTTATAGAACCTCTAAGCGAAGAAAGATTCTGTTTTATAAGAGATAACTTGAACATAACCATTCTTAAATGATTAAATTTGTTTGTTTGATTTTTCCTAATGTTGTAAGTTGCAATTTCATAAAAATTTATGCATTTTATATGATTTGAAAAAATTTATTTAGAGATGAGGAAGTTATCTGAGAACATTAGAGAAGCATGAGTATTTCAGAAAGTTGCTTTCTAAGAGATGAGAAAGGTAGTGACAAAGTTTCCTAAAATCCCTCCTGTCCAGACCTTCTCAAGTCACGCAGTTCAAAATCTTGATAATAGCTAGTTACTGAGTCAGTTTCTCTCTTTATCCAATCCTATAACTGACACTCCAACGATAAAATCATGGGTCTAACGGTAACATTCCAGCTCCTATGAATCAGTTTTTTACTCATCCACTGTAGATTTTACTATTTTTCTCAAAACTGAAACCTTCTCTCTCACTAGTCTCTATTTTATCTTACTCTCATACTTCTCAAAACCCTATCTTGAGCTCATTCGATCAAGAGGATCAAGAAATTAGCTCAGAAGAAGAAGCCAACTGAGCAAGAGACCTCTTCAGAGACAAAAACACATTGCGGTGTCTCTATGGTTGAATTGGAAGTTGACGATACTCCTCAAACTGAACCTACTTCAGCTGAACCTGCTTCCACGCAACCAACAGAGCAAGCTAACCCCTTGAAGAAGAGGAGATCAGCTCGCACCTTGTCTGGAGTTTCTACCTGTACCATTTCGAGAAAAAGAGCCAAAGTTGAAGAGCCTATTGTCAACTCTGAGGAAGAAGAGGCTGCCCCTGCTGAAACTGAAGAAGTTTCCTTCTTTGAAACTAAGGAGATAGAAAAAATATGTGAAGATTGATTCAAGAAAAGATGATAGTCCCTGGAAGGAGCATTTCCCTGACTGATATGGTTGAAGAAAGAATGGATATTAGGAAAGAAATTTCAAAGCTTAGATGGAAGAAATTTCTTAAAATCACATATTGTGTGTACCCAAGACTAGTAAAAAGCTTCTATGCTTCTGTAAAGATTATGGATGAACCCCTTTCTATCTCTTGTAAACTAAATGACATTTCCATTACTATGGATGCTAAAGTGCTGGCTCAAGTCACTAGTATGAAGGACAAAGGAAGTTGCATCTATGCCAATGATCATGGTGGATCAGATATGGCATCTAAGAGGAAGATGTACATGGCACCTTCTTCAAAGATGAAAAGCCCCCTCATACATCTGACAAGCTGAACTCTGTGGCTAAATTCTTTCACTCCTAATCCTACCATATCATTTTGCCAAGAGCTGGAAGTACTGAGAAGATTTTAGTGCCTGACTTGGTGATTATTAATCACCTTAAAAGGATGAAAAGGATGAATCTTCATTACTTAGTTCTAAAGTACATGATTACTGTTGTGAATAATTTGAAGAAGTCAGCAAGCCTACCGTATGGCATGCTTTTGACCAAAATTTTCAAGCACTACAATCTGGACCTGAGTGAAGAAGAATCTGAGAAAGAAGGTCTTATCTTCTCAAAGAAGAACATGAAGCTGATGCACCTAGAGAAGCGTGAACTAGCTGAAAAAGATTCTGAAGTCAAAACCAAAAAGAAACATGAGAAGGTTCCAAAGCCTTAAGAGGAAAAGGAAGAGGAAGAAAAGAAGGAAGAGGAAGCTGAAAAGAAAAGGAAAAGCAAGGAAGGTGGTAGCAAATAAGAGAAAAAGAAGAAAAGAAAGTCACTTGAGAAAGATGCTAATGAACATTCTCAAGTTCTTGACTGACTTGCTTCTACATCAGGACAACCTTCTTAAGTTGTTGAACAACCTTCTCAAGTTCCTGATTAACCTTCTCAGGAGATGGAACAACCCTCTCAAGGCATTCCTGAAGTTGAACAAGAGAGACTAGTGCATGGGAAGACATTCTTGTAGGATCTGATACTGAACCCTTCGGAAGCAGAGTTGAGAAGCCTGCTGTTGATCCTTCTCAACCTTATATGTATATGGATCTTGATGTGGGTATTGCTAGTATTATAGCCCAGCTCTCTAAAGAAGAAGTCTACTCCATGAAGAACCCCTGGTCATTCCCACTCCACAAGAAGAAGAAGAAAAACAAAAAGTAAGAAAAGGAGAAGGAAGAGAAAAAGAAAAAGAAAAAGAAGAAGAAACTCAAGCTGAGGCTAAAGTTAAGAAAGATGAGCCTAGAAAAGCATCTAAACCTTCTCAACCTCAGACTGAGAAGACAATAGAGAAAGGAGTAGAGAAAGAAGCCTCTGATGTTGCATAAGAATAACAAGAGCTACAAGGTGTGCAATCACCTCTGTTGAGCCCAAGACCTGGAACTCTACCCCTGGAGTCTCCAATCTTTGACATGACTACCCTAAGAGCAACTCAGAAAGATCAACCTGAGAGTAGTACTCAAGATGAACCTCCCACTTCTCCAGAAAAGCAATTTTCTATTGGTTCATTTTTTGAATCAATTAGAGGAGGAGCAAATGAAGTTGATTCAAGAAATGGGCAAGGGCACAAAGATGGATGGAAGTGAAACTCATCATTGTTCCTCTCAACCTAAGCCAACTCCCTTAAAACCAGCCATGAAGACCTATCATTCCTCCAAGGTTGTGCTAAAAGGGCTAAACTCTCAAGTTAAGAAGCTGCAAAAAGGTCAAGAGGCACTGAAGAAAGAGATGCATGAAGGACTCATGGAAATCCATTCAACCATTCATAAGTTCATGGACAGATTCCTACTACTTGAGGAATGGTGGCAAGGGAAGTATGAAAATGAGATACAGTCTGACACTATTAGAAGACCTTATTTCCCTTATCCTACTCGTAGACCAATTCTTACTGTTTCTCCATCTATCTTACCCTCGGATGAATCACCCTCTCAAGAACCTCTTGCTTCTTAGCTATTCTATGATGGATGATACTCCTCTCATCCCTATTTTTTGTGTTATTTGATTGATGACAAAAAGAGAAGCAGTATAGTTTGAAAATTTTCTAAGCTTTCAGTAGTGACAAGGGGTAGTACCTTAAAGATGTGCTGGATTTTTTTTTTTTTGAATGGTAATTCTGAGGGCGAGCTAATGATCTTTATTACTAAATTTATATGCCTCTTGTTTTGATATCTAACGACAAAGGGAAAGTATCTTAAAGATGTGGTAGATTATTATTTGTTTTTTGAATGGTCATTCTAAGGGGGAGCTAATGATCTTTATTACTCAATTTATGCACCTCTTTTTGATATCTATTTGTGCTATCATATATCAATGATCTAATTCAAATTATCTAGCTCAGATACAATCTACGAAGCTGTTTAATGCATATTAAGATTACTGTTTTTACTAATGATATTAAATGAGTCATAAGTTAAGGGGGAGCTACTAAATCTTCTCAAGGATTTTACTTTGCCCTTGTCATCCTGCAAAGCAAGAATGGTAAACCTTTTCAACTTATACAGTTTATTTAAATTTTCAAATAGTTCATCATCATAAAAAAGGGGGAGATTGTAAGGGAGTTTGAAAGCTCCAATGCCCTCTTGGTTTAATTCTTTCTACGAGTCTTGATGATTAACAAACTATATTGAAATATTGATTCATTGCTCTAACATTTTTAAGTGGATTATTGTGTTTTTGTGAGATTTTCTTTGAAGCTTTTATGTGCAAACCTCAAGATTATTGATGAGAAAGATCATTGGATAGCTGGAAGATCACCAAAGATTAAGGAGAAGACTTAAGGAAGACTTGAGAAAGTTGATATCAGGAGCCAGCATCCAAAACTTGAGAAAGTTCAATACTGAACTTGAGAAAGCTTGAGGATCTCATAAAGATATGATTAGAAGTCTGAAAGACAATCAAAGAGCAAGATTTCTCTACATATTGTGACAAGACAACAATATACAAGCCAGAAAAATTAATTTGAGAAGAGTCAAGACTTGAGAAAGCTAAGAAAGTTGAAGTTGAGAAAGGTCACTCTAAACCTTCTCAAGTCACTAGTGGATAAACTACACTAGAATGCTGTGTCATCCAAAAAAAAGTTGCGGTAATGGCTAGTATTTTGTCCAGAGGTTAACAGACTACTCCAAAGCTCCAACGTCTAGTTTTGGAGACTATATAAAGCTCCAAACTCAAACTTTCAGATGTTAGAAGATTTTACAAAGTTCAAAGGGAAAAGTTTCTTAATGAACCTCAAAAGTCTAACCATTTGACCATAGAGTCAAAGATAGATCAAAAGGAAGTAAACGTAGTGTCTAATTTAGACAAGAATGAACCTAGAGATATCTTCGAACATTGAAGCTTTAACGAGTGTTTGGGATCACTGAAACATTGCCTAGGCTATTTGGATCACAAAAACTTTGCAAGGTTTGACCATTTGACTATAAAGTCAAAGATAAATCAAACAAACGCAAACTTAACCACTAAGTAAGATGAGAAAGATGAACCTAGAGATATTTTCAACCCATAAAGCTGTATGGAGTGATTGACTTCATTAAAACATTGTCTAGGCCATTCGGATCACTACAGTTTTGCAAATTTTGATCATTTGATCATAAAGTTTAAGACAGATCAAAAGGAAGCAAACTTAATGTCACTAATAGATAAGAACAAAGAAGTTTGAGATATTTTCAAACCATGAAGCTTTAAGGAGTGTTTTTGGTCACTCAAACAATGGCTAGCCCTTTCAGATCACAAAAAGTTCAACTTAGGATGACCATTTGACTATAAAGTCAAAGATAGATCAAAAGGAAGCAAACATAATGTCTAAGTTGGACGAGAACTATGATGCTAGGGATATCTTCAAACCTTGAAACTTTAAGGTGAGTTTGGGGTCACTCAATCATTGCCTAGGCGATTCAAAAAATGAAAACTTTCCTAAGTTTGACCATTTGACCATAAAGTTAAAGATAGATCAAAAGAAAGCAAACTTAACCACTAAGTAAGATGAGAACAAAGAAACTAGATATATTCTCAAACCTTAAAGCTTTAAGGAGTGATTGGCATCACTTAAAAATTCCCTAAGCCATTTAGATCACACAAACTTTGCTAAATTTGACCATTTGACCGTAAAGTCAAAGATAGATTCAAAAGGAATCAAACTTAACGTCTATGTTAGAAGAGAACAAATAAGCTAGAGATATTTTCCAGCCATGAAGTTAAAGAGTGTTTAGTGTCAGTCAAACATTGTCTAGGTCATTCAGATCTTCAAAACATAACTAAGTTTGGCCACATGACCATAAATTCAAAGATAGATAAAAAGGAAGGAAACTTAATGTCTATGTTAGATGAGAACGAAGAGCCTAAAGATATTTTCAAACCTTGAAACGTTAAAATGTGTTTGCAGTTCCTTAAACATTGCCTAAGCCGTTTGAATCACAAAAACTTTGCTAAGATTGACCATTTGACCGTAAAGTCAAAGATAGATCAAAAGGAAGCAAACTTAACTGCAAAGTAAGACAAGAGCGAAGAAGTTAAAGATACTTTCTAATCATAAAGCTTTCAAGATTGATTTGGGCCACTCAAACAATGCCTAGGCCATTCGGATCACAAAAACTTTTCTAAGTTTGTCCATTTGAGCATAAAGTCAATGATAGATCAAAAGAAAGCAAACTTAACTACTAAGCAAGATGACAACAAAGAAGCTAGATATATATTTTGACCATGAAGCTTTAAGGAGTGATTGGCATCACTCAAACATTGCCTAGGCCATTTGGATAACAAAAACTTCGTCGAGTTTGACTATTTGATGATAAAGTCAAAAATAGATAAAAAAAAAGCAAACTTAATGTCTAAGTTAGACGAGAAGGAAGAGGCTAGAGATATTTTTAAACATTGAAACTTTAGCATGTGTTTAGGGTCACTCAAACATTGTCTATACTGTTCGGATCACAAAAACTTTGCTAAATTTAACCATTCCTCCATAAAGTAAAAGATAGATCAAATGGAAGCAAACTTAATGTCTAAGTTAAACGAGAAGAAAGAAGCTGGAGATATTTTCAAACCATGAAGCTTTAAGGAGTATTTGGGGACACTCAAATAAAGCCTAGCCCTTTCAGATCACAAAAAGTTTACTGAGGATGACCATTTAACTATAAAGTCAATGATAGATGAAAAAAGAGCAAACGTAACTTCTGAGTTAGATGAGAACAAAGAGGCTAGAGATAGCTTCAAACCTTAAAACTTCAAGGTGTCTTTGGAGTCACTCAATCATTGCCTAGGCCATTCAAATAAAGAAAACTTTGCTAAGTTTGACCATTTGACTATAAAGTTAAAGACAGATCAAAAGGAAACAAACTTAACTACTAAGTAAGATGAGAATGAAGAAGCTATAGATATTTTCAAATTGTGAAGCTTTAAGGAGTCATTGGGGTCACTCAAACACTGCCTATACCATTCAGATGACAAAAGTTTTGCTAACTTTCACTATTTGACCATAAAGTCAAAGATCGATCAAAAGGAAGCAAACTTCACGTCTATGTCAGAGGAGAACGAATAAGCTAGAGATATTTTCAAACCATAATGCTTTAAGGAGTGTTTAGTGTCACTTAGACATTGTCTTGGCCGTTTGGATCTTGAAAACTTAGCTAAGTTTGACCACTTGACCATAAAGTCAAAGATAAATCAAAAGAAAGCAAACTTAATCACTAAGTAAGACAAGAACGAAGAAGTTAGAGATATTTTTAAACCATAAAGCTTTAAGGAGTCATTGACGTCACTCAAACATTGCCTAGGCCATTCGAATCACAAAAGTTTTGCTAATTTTGACCATTTGATAAAAAAGTGAAAGACAGATTAAAAGGAAATAAACATAACGTCTCTGTTTGACGAGAATGAAGAAGTTAAAGATATTTTCAAACCATGATGCTTTAAGGAGTATTTGGTGTCAATCAAACATTGCATAACCCTTTCAAATCACAAAAAGTTTGCAAAGTTTGACCATTTGTCGACAAAGTCAAAGATAGATCAAAACGAAGGAAACTTAACGTCTATGTTAGACGAGAATGAAGAGGCTAAAGATATGTTCAAACCTTGAAACTTTAAGGTGTCTTTGGGGTCACTCAATCATTGCCTAGGCCATTCAAATAACGAAAACGTTGCTAAGTTTGACTATTTGACCATAAAGTTAAAGATAGATGAAAAGAAAGCAAACGTAACTTCTAAGTTAGATGAGAACAAAGAGGCTAGATATATTTTCAAACCTTAAAACTTTAAGGTGTCTTTGGGGTCACTCAACCATTGCCTAGGCTATTCAAATAACGAAAACATTGCTAAGTTTGACTATTTGATCATAAAGTTAAAGATAGATCAAAAGGAAGTAAACTTAACCACTACGTAAGACGAGAATGTAGAAGCTAGAGATATTTTTAAATCATGAAGCTTTAAGGAGTCATTGGGGTCACTCAAACACTGCGTATGCTATTCAGTTGACAAAATTTTTGCTAACTTTCACTATTTGATAATAAAGTCAAAGATAAATAAAAAAAAAGCAAACTTGACGTCAATGTCAGATGAGAACGAATAAGCTAGAGATATTTTCAAAACATAAAGCTTTAAGGAGTGTTTAGTGTCACTTAGACATTGCCTAGGCCGTTTGGATCCTGAAAACATAGCTAAGTTTGACCACTTGATCATAAAGTCAAAGATAGATCAAAAGGAAGCAATTAATTAATAAGTAACACAAGAACGAAGAAGTCAGAGATATTTTTAAACCATAAAGCTTTAAAGAGTGATTGGCGTCACTCTAACATTGCCTAGGCCATTCGAAACACAAAAGTTTTGCTAATTTTGACTATTTGACAATGAAGTAAAAGACAAATTAAAAGGAAGCAAATAGAATGTCTCTGTTTGACGACAACGAAGAAGATAAAGATATTTTCAAACTATGAAGCTTTAAGGAGTGTTTGGGGTCAGTCAAACAATGCCTAGCCCTTTGAAATCACAAAAAACTTTTCCAAGTTTGTCTATTTGACCATAAAGTCAATGATAGATCAAAAGAAAGCAAACTTAACCTCCAAGTAAGATGAGAACAAAGAAGCTAGAGATATATTCAAACCATGAAGCTTTAAGGAGTGATTGACATCACTCAAACATTGCCTAGAACATTTGGATCACAAAAACTTTGCTAAGTTTTGACCATTTGATCATAAAGTCAAAAATAGATCAAAAGGAAGCAAACTTAAAATCTAAGTTAGATGAGAACAAAGAGGCAAGAGATATTTTCAAACGTTGAAACTTTAACGTGTGTCTGGGGTCACTCAAACATTGCTTAGGCTGTTCGGATAAAAAAAACTTTGTAAAGTTTGGCCATTTGACTATACAATCAAAGATAGATCAAAAGGCAACAAACATAACGTCTATGTTGGACGAGAACGAAGAAGCTAGAGATATTTTCAAACCTTGAAGCTTTAAGGAGTGATTGAGGTCACTCAAACATTGCCTAGGCTGTTCAAATCATGAAAACTTTGCTGAGTATGACCATTTGACCATAAAGTCAAAGATAGATCAATAGGAAGCAAACATAACCACTAAGTAAGTCGATAATGGGGAAGCTGGAGGAATTTTCAGACCATTAAGCTTTAAGGAGTGATTTGTGTCACTCAAGCATTGCCTGTGCCATTCAGATGACAAAAATTTTCCTAATTTTGATCATTTGATCACAAAGTCAAAGATAGGTCAAAAGGAAGCAAACTTAACATCTATGTTAGACCAGAACAAAGAAGCTAAAGATATTTTCAAGCCTTGAAGCTTTAAGGAGAGTTTGGGGTCACTAAAACATTACCGAGGCCTTGGAGATTACAAAAACTTTGCTACGTTTGACCATTTAACCATAAAGTCAAAGATAAATCAAAATGGAGCAAACTTATCTTCTTGGTCAAGCGAGAACAAAGAAGCTAGATATATTTTCGAACCTTGAAGCTTTAAGTAGTGTTTGGGGTCACTCGAATGTTTTTGAGGTTCTTTAGATCACAAAACGTTTGCTAAGTTTGACCATTTGACCATAAAGTCAAATATAGATCAAGAGGAAGAAAATTAACTACTAAGTAAGACGGGAACGAATAAGCTAGAGATATCTTCTAATCATAAAGCTTTAAGTACTGATTTGGATGACTCAAACACTGCTAAGCCATTCAAATCACAAAAGCTTTGCTAAGTTTGACCATTTGACCATAAAGTCAAAGAGAGATCAAATGGAAGCAAACCTAACGTATGATTTAGACGAGAACAAAGGAGCAAAAGATATTTTCAAACCTTGAAGCTTTAAGGAGTGTTTGGAGTCACTCAAACATTGCCTAGGCCATTTGAATCCTGAAAACTTTGCAAGTTTGACTATTTGACCATAAAGTCAAAGATAGATGAAAAGGAAGCAAACTTAGCCACTAAGTTAAAGTTGGCATAAGCACAAGAAGGGGGTTTGAATTGTGCTCCTTTGGATTTTGAAATTCTCTGCAAACAAAACTACCTTTCTCAAAACTTTTTCAAGGATGAAAACTTGGAGCTGAGCAAGTTCAAATATAGTATAGGTTAGAGTTATGAAGGTTCAACTTTCTTAACTTTCTCAAGTGATCACAAATATGTAGTATTTATGCTAAACAGTTCCAGATAAGTTTCAAAACATGTATTGAAACTTATAAATCAATTTTAACACTTTAAAAAATGATTTATATCAAATTTAAACTTGCAGAAGCTTAAGTTTCAAATATTTGAGTTGGTTGAGTTGATTTCAAAGAAAAATATAAGCTTTGGTCCAAACAAATGAACATGAAATAAGCTCAAAACTGAAACTAAAGTAAGAGATAGAGAGGAGAAAATCTTAACACTAGGATTTATACCGGTTCACCCTAAATCACGTGGGCCATGTCCAGTCCCCAGCTCCTCACTGAGATTTTCCATTATAAAACAAAGTATTCTTTGAGCCACAGCCTCTCCAAGCTAACGCAAGAGTTTTCTTTGAACCACAGCCTCTCTAGGAAAAAATGAAATGAGTATTCTTTGAACTGTAGCCTCTCCAGGCTAAAATTTGAGTAGACTTTGAGTCACAGCCTCTCCAAGCTAAAAAAATAGTGCAGTGACTAGCATAACCTACTAGCTCACTTCAGATCTCACTAGGTCAAGTGTTACAACATGTGTTTTGTAATGGGTTGCTCTCGAAGACACACACAGAGTGGATTTACACAAGTTACAGAGCAACGTATCTACCTACACAATGATTTTAGCTAAGCTAAGCTCTCTTAGGTAGGTTCAGGATAGATGAGAAAAGTGGTCTTCGAGGTTCACTAAGAAACTTTTCACTTTAAGCCTTGTAAAATCTTCTAACCTCTGAAAGTTTGAGTTTAGAGCTTTATATAGTCTTCAAAAACTAGCCGTTGGAGTTTTCAAGTTGTCTGTTATCTCTGGACAAGTACTAGCTGTTATAATAGCTGCTTTTGGATGACTCAATAGTGTAGTACACTTTGTCCATTAGTAACTTGAGAAGGTTTAACATGACTATTCAAAACTCGAACTTTCTCAACTAACTTTCTCAAGTCTTGACTCTTCTTAAATTGATTTCTCATGGCTTGTTTGTTATTGTCTTGTCACAATATGTAGAGAAATATTACTCTTTGAATATCTTTTAGATTTCTAATCTTGTCTTCATGAGATCTTCAAGCTTTATCATGTTTAACCTTGACCTTTCTCAAGTTTTGGATACTAGCTTCTGAGATCAACTTTCTCAAGTCTTTCATGAGTCTTCTCATTAATTCTTGGTGATCCTCCAGCCATCCAATGATCTTTTTCATTAACAATCATGAGGTCTGCACATTAAAGTTTTTGAAGAAAATCTCACAAGAACACATTAATTCACTTAGGAATGTTAGAGCAATGAATCAAAATTTCAATATAAGTTTGTTAATCATCAAAACAAATAGAAAGAATTAATTTAAGAAGGTTTTGGAATGCTCAAACTCCCTTACATAAATAAGACAAGAACGAATAAACTAAAGATATTTTCAAGCCAAGAAGATTTAAGGAGTGATTGGTGTCACTCAAACATTGCCTAGGACATTCAGATCACAAAAGTTTTGCTAATTTTGACTATTTGACTATAAAGTCAAAGACAAATAAAAAAAAGCGAACTTAATATCTCTACAAGAGTAGAATGAAAAAACTAGAGATATTTTCAAACCATGAAACTTTAAGGACTGTTTGGGGTCACTCAACCATTGCTTAGCCCTTTCAGATCACAAAAAGTTTGCTAAGTCTGACAATTTCACAATAAAGTCAAAGATAGATCAAAAGCAAGCAAACGTAAAGTCTAAGTAAGACGACAACGAAGAGAGTAGACATATTTTCAAATCTTGAAACTTTAAGTGTGTTTGGGGTCACTAAAATATTGCCTAGGCTGTTTTGATCACAAAAAGAAAGACAAGCAAATTTAACATCTAAGTTAGACAAGAATGAAGAAGCTGAAGATATTTCCAAACATTGAAGATTTAAGAAGTGATTGGGGTCACTTCATAATTTCCTAGGCCATTCAAAACCCAAAAACTTTGCTAAGTTTGACTATTTAAACATAAAGTCAAAGATAGATCAAAAGGAAGCAAAGTTAACAACAAAGTAAGATGAGAATGAAGAAGCTAAAGATATTTTCAAATCATGAAGTTTCAAGGAGTGATTGTGGTTACTCAAACATTGCTTAGGCCATTTGGATGACAAAAGTATTCCTATTTTTAACCATTTGACCATAAAGTCAATGATACATCAAAAGGAAGCAAACTTAATGTCTATATCAAATGAGAATGAAGAAGCTAGAGGTATATGCAAACCTTAATGTTTTAAGGAGTGTTTAGGGTCACTCAAACATTGCCTAGGCCTTTCAGATAACAAAATCCTTACTAAGTCTGACAATTTGACCATAAAAGTCAAAGATAGATCAAAATGAAACAAACCTAGTGTCTTAGTTAGACGAGAACCAAGAAGTTAGAGATAATTTCAAACGATGAAGCTTAAAGAGTGTTTGTGGTCATTCAAACATTGTCTAGGCTGTTCTGATGATAAAAAGTTTGCTAAGTAGGACCATTTGACTGTACAGTCAAAGATAGATCAAGAGAAAGCAAACTTAACCACTAGGTAATACGAGAACAAAGAAGGTACAAATATTTTCTAATCATAAAGCTTTGGCGACTAATTAGGGTCACTCAAACACTTCCTAGGCCATTTAGATCCCAAAAATTTTGTTAAGTTTGACCATTTGACCACAAAGTTAAAGATTGATTAAAAGGAAGCAAACTTAACGTTTAACTTGGACAAGAATGAAGAAGTTAGAGTCATGTTCAAACCTTGCAGCTTTAAGGAGTGTTTGGGATCACTCAAACATTGCATAAGATGTTCAGATCACGAAAACTTTGCTAAATTTCAATCCTTGACCATAAAGTTAAAGACAGATCAAAAGGAAGCAAACTTAACCACTAAGTAAGACAAGAATGAAGAAGCTAAAGATATTTTCAAACCATGAAGCTTTAAGGAGTGATTGGCATCATCAAACATTACCTAGACTATTCGAATCACAAACTTTGCTAAGTTTGACCATTTGACCATAAAGTCAAAAATAGATCAAAAGGGAGCAAACTTAACATCTAAGTTAGATGAGAACGAAGAGGCTTGGGATAGTCTGAAATGTTGAAACTTTAAGGTGTGTTTTGGTCTCTCAAACTTTACTTAGGCCATTCGGATCTCAAAAACTTTGCAAAGTTTGACCATTTGACCAAAATGTCAAAGATAGATCAAATGAGAGTAAACTTAACGTCTAAGTTAGACGAGAACGAATAAGCTGGAAATTTTTTCAAACCTTAAAGCTTTAAGGAGTGATTGCGGTGACTCAAAATTGCCTAGACTATTCAAATCACGAAAACTTTAGTAAGTTTGACCATTTGCTATAAAGTCAAAGATATATCCAAACCGTAAAGGTTTAAGGAGTGATTGGTGTCACTCAAGCATTGCCTAGAGCATTCGGATGACAAAAAATTTGCTAATTTTGACAATTAGATCATAAAGTCAAAGACAGATCAAAATGGAGCTAACTTAACATCTATGTTAGACGAGAACAAAGAAGCTAGAGATATTTTCAAACATTGAAGCTTTAAGGTGTGTCTGGGGTCACTCAAACATTGCCTAGGCCTTTTAGATTACAAAAACTTTGCTAAGTTTGACAATTTGACCGTAAAGTCAAAAATAGATTAAAATGAAGAAAACTTAATGTCTTAATTAGATGAGAACGAAGATGCTAGAGATATTTTCAAACCTTGAAGCTTTAACGAGTGTTTGGGGTTACTCAAATGACGTCTAAGTCATTCTAATCACAAAACGTTTGCTAAATTTAACCATTTGAGCATATAGTCAAAGATACATCTAGAGGAAGCAAAGTAAACTGCTAAGTAAGGCGAGACAGAATAAGGTAGAGATATTTTCTGATCATAAAGTTTTAAGGACTGATTGGGGTCACTCAAACAGTG
>NSJW01000253.1:37831-81357 GCA_019955255.1 Castanospermum australe | reverse complement strand
GAGAGATTGGGGTCACTCAAATGCTTGGCCATTCGGATCATAAAAATTGCTAAGTTTTGACCATTTGACATAAAGTAAAGATAGTCAAAAGGAATAAATAACGTATACGTTTGACGAGAATGAAAAAGTTTAAAGATTTTTCAAACCTTGAAGCTTTAGGAGTGATTGGGTCACTTAAACATTGCCTAGACCATTAGATCCAAAAACTTTGCTAAGTTCACCGTTTTAACCTTAAAGTCAAGATAGATAAAAAGAAACAAGCTTAACAATAATACGACAAGAAAGAAGCTAGAGATATTTTCAAACCATAAACCTTTAAGGAGAGATTGGGTCACTCAATATTGCTGAGGCCATTCGGACTACAAATACATTGCTAAGTATGACCATTTGACCAAAAGTCAAAAGTGAAAAGAAGCAACATAACGTCTAAGCTAGACGGGAACGAAGAAGTTGAGATATTTTCAAACCTTGATGCTTTAAGAGTGATTGGGGTCGCTCAAACTTGCCTAGGCCATTTGGATCACAAATACTTTGCTATGTTTGACATTTGTCCTTAAAGTCAAAGGTAGGTCAAAAGCAAGCAAACCTAATGTCTAAGTTAGACGAGAACGAAACGAAGCTAAGATATTTCAAACCTTGATGCGTTAAGGAGTGATTGGGTCACTTAACATTGCCTAGGCCATTGGATCACAAAAGCGTTGCTAAGTTTGACCATTTGACTCAAAAATCAAAGATAGATCAAAAGGAAGTAAACTTAACGTCTAAGTTAGACGACAACAAAGACCTAAAGGTATTTTAAACCTCATGGTTTATGGAGTGATTGGGGTCACTCAAACATTTTCTAGACCTTTCAAACCACAAAAACTTTGGTAAGTTTTGACTCTTTGCAAAAAATCAAAGATAGATCAAAATGAAGTAAAACATAACTTCTTGTTAGACGAGCTGAATAAGTTAAAGATATTTTCAAATCTTAAAGCTTTAAGGAGTGATTGGGGTTGCTTAAACATTGCTTGGCCATTCCGATGACAATAGCTTTGCTAAATTTGAGGATTTAAGCATAAAGTCAAATATAGGTCAAAAAGGAAGCAACTTAACGTCAAAGTTAGACTAGAACGATGAAGTTGGAGATATTTTCAAACCATAAAGCTTTTCAAGAGTGATTGGGGTCACTCAAACTTTGCTTAGGCCATTTGGACCCCAAATGTTATGCAAAGTTGACCATTTGACTATGAAGTCAAAAGATAGATCAAAATTAAAGCAAACTTAATGTCTATGCTAGACAAGAATGAAGAAGTTAAAGATATTTTCAAACCTTAAAGCTTTAAGGAGTGATTGGGGTTACTCAAACAATGCTTAGGTTATTCCGATGACAATAGCTTTACTAAATTTGACCATTTATGTAAAAAGTCAAAGATAGGTCAAAAGGAAGCAAACCTAATGACGAAAGTTAGACTAGAACGAAAAAACTAGATATTTTCAAACCATGAAGCTTTAACGAGAGATTGAGGTCACACAAACATTGCCTTTGGCCATTTAGACCACAAAAGATTTGCTAAGTTTTGACTATTTAACCATAAAGTCAAAGATAGATAAAAAAGGAAAGCCAACTTAACGTCTAAGTAAGACGAGAACAAAGAAGCTAGATATATTTTCAAACCTCGATGCTTTAAGGAGCGATTGGGGTTACTCAAACATTTCTTAGACCTTTCAAATCACAAAAATATTGCTAAGTTGACCAATTGACCATAAAGTCAAAGATAGATCAAAAGAAAGTAAACTTGAACATCTAAGTTAGACGGGAATGAAGAAGTTGGAAGACATTTTCAAACCTTGAAGCTTTGAAGAGTGATTGGGATCACTCAAACATTGCCTAGGCCCATTCGGATCACAAAAAGCTTTGCTAAGTTTTGACCATTTGACCATAAAGACCAAGATCAATAAAAAAGAACTAAACTTAACGTCTACGTTAGATGACAACGAAGTAGTTTAGAGATATTTTCAAACAAGAAGCTTTAAGGAGTGATTGGGGTCACTTAAACATTTCCTTGGTCATTCGGATCATAAAAACTTTGATAAGTTTGACTATTTGACCATAAAAGTCAATGATAGTCAAAAGGAAGCAAGCTTAACGTATATGGTCTGACAAGAATGAAGAAGTTAAAGATATTTTCAAACCTTGAATCTTGAAGGAGTGATTTGGGTCACACAAACATTGCCTAGTCCATTCAGATCACAAAAACCTTGCTAAGTGTCACCGTTTGACCTTAAAGTCAAAGAAGATCAAAAGGAAGCAAGCTTAACACTAAGTAAGAAGAGAAAGAAGAGCTAGAGATATTTTCAAACTTTAAAACTTTAAGGAGAAATTGGGGTTACTCAAATATTACCTAGGCCATTCGGAGCATAAATACTTTGCTAAGTTTGACCACTTGACCATAAAGTCAAAGGTAGATCAAAAGGAAGCAAACTTAATGTCTAAGTTAGACAGGAACGAAGAAGCTAGAGATATTTTCAAACCTTGATGCCTTAAGGAGTGATTGGGGTCACTCAAACATTGCCTAGGCCATTTGGATCATAAATACTTTGCTATGTGTACCATTTGTCCTTAAAGTCAAAGGTAGATCAAAAGGAAGCAAAACCTAACATCTAAGTTAGACGAAAAAGAAGAAGCTAAAGATATTTTCAAACCTTGATGCTTTGAGGAGTGATTGGGTCACTTAAACCTTGCCTAGGCCATTCAGATCACAAAAGCATTGCTAAGTTTGACCATTTGAACCAAAAAATCAAAGATAGATTAAAAGGAAGCAAACTTAACGTCTGAGTTAGACAAAACGAAGAACCTCAAGGTATTTTCAAACCTTGTAGCTTTATGGAGTGATTGGGTCCCTTAAACATTTTCTAGACCTTTCGAATCACAAAAACTTTGGTAAGCTTGACCATTTGGCCATAAAGTCAAAGATAGATCAAAAGGAAGTAAACTTAACATCTAAGTTAGATGGGAATGAAGAAGTTAGAGATATTTTCAAGCCTTGAAGCTCTAAGAGGTGATTGGGGTCACTCAAACATTTCCTAGGCCTTTCGGATCACAAAGACTTTGCTAAGTTAGACCATTTCAGCATACAATGAAAGGTAGATCAAAAGGAAGCAAACTTAATGTCTAAGTTAGACAATAACGAAGAAGCTAGAGATATTTTTAAAACTTTCATACTTTAAGGAGTGATTAGGGTCACTCAAACATTTCCTAGACCTTTTCGGATTACAAAAACATTGCTAAGTTTGTCCATTTGACCATAATGTCAAAGATAGATCAAAAGTAAGCAAACTTAACATCAAAGTTAGATGGAAACGGAGAAGTTATAGATATCTTCAAACCTTATAGTTTCAAGGAGTGATTGGGATCACTCAAACATTGCGTAGGCCATTCGGATCACAAAAGCTTTTCTAAGTTTGACAATAGATCAAAAGGAAGCAAACATATCATCAAAGTTAGACGGGAACAAAGAAGTTAGAGATATTTTCAAGCCTTGAAGCCTTAAGGAAGTGACTGCGTTCACTCAAACATTTCCTAGACCTTTCGGTTCAACAAAACTTTGCTTACCCTGGGCATTTGGCCATAAAGTCAAAGATAGATCTAAATGAAGCAAACTTAACATATACGTTAGACGAGAATGAAGAAGTTAGAAATATTTACAAACCTTGAAGCTTTAAGGAGTGATTGGGATCACTCAAATATTGCCTAAGCTATTCGGATCAAAAAGCTTCTCTAAGTTTGACCATTTGACCATAAAGTCCAAGATAGATCAAAAGGAAGAAAATTTAATGTCTAAGTTAGACGAGAATTAAGAAGCTAGAGATATTTTTAAACATGAAGCTTTAAGTAGTGATTGGGTTCACTCAAATTTTTTCTAAGCCTTTTGGATCACAAAAACTTTGCTAAGTTTGGCCATTGTAAATCAAAAGGAAACAAACCTAACATCTAAGTTAGACGGGAACGAAGAAGATAGCGATATTTTCAAACCTCGATGCTTTAAGGAGAGATTGGGGTCACTCAAACATTGCCTCAGCCATTTGTATCACAAATACTTTGCAAAGTTTGACCATTTGACCATAAAGTCAAAAGTAGATCAAACGGAAGCAAACTAAACATCTAAGTTAGACGAGAATAATGAAGATAGAGATATTTTCAAACCTTGATACTTTAAGGAGTGATTGGGTCGCTCAAACATTGCCTAGGCTATTTAGATCCCAAAAAAATTTTCTAAGTTTGACCATTTGACCAGAAAGTCAATGATAGATCAAAAGGAAGCAAACTTAATGTCTAAGATTGATGAAAAGGAAGAAACTAGAAGTATTTTCATACCTTCATGCTTTAAAGAGTGATTGGAGTTAATCAAGCATTGTCTTGGCCTTTCGGATCATAAAAACTTTGTAAAGTTTGACCATTTGACCATAAATTCTAAGATAGATCAGAATGAAACAAACTAAAAGCCAACGTGAGATGAGAACAAAGAAGTTAGAGATAAATTCAAACCTAGAAGCGTTAAAGACTGACTGGTATCACTCAAACATTGCCTGGGCCTTTCGGATTATAAAGGCTTTACTAAGTTTGACCATTTGACCATAAAGTCAAAGATAGATCAAAAGGAAGTAAACTTAACGTCTAAGTTAGACGAGAAATGAAGAAGCTAGAGATATTTTCAAAAATGAAGCTTTAAGTAGTGATTGGGGTCACTAAAACTTTTCCTAGCCTTTCGAATTATTACAAAAACTTTGCTAAATTTGACCACGTGCCCATAAAGTCAAAGATAGAATAAAAGGAACCAAACTTAGCGACTAAGTAAGACAAGACCGAAGAAACTAGAGTTATTTTCAAGCGTTGATGCTTTAAGGAGTAATTAGAGTCACTCAAACATTGCCTAGGCTATTCAGATCAGAAAAAACTTTGCTATGATTGACTATTTGACCATAAAGTCAAAGATAGTCAAAAGGAAGCAAACTTAACATCTACATTAGATGAGAAGGAAGAAGTTAGAGATATTATCAAACCTTAAAGCTTTAAGGACTGATTGGGTCACTCAAACATTGCTTAGACCATTCAGATCACAAAACTTTTCTAAGTTTTACCGTTTGACCTTAAAGTCAAAGATAAATCAAATGAAAGCAAGCTTAACCACTAAGTATGATGGGAAGGAAAAGCTAGAGATATTTTCAAACCATGAACCTTTATGGAGTGATTGAGGTCACTATAACATTTCCTAGGCCATTCGGATCACAAATACTTTGCTAAGTTTGACCATTTGTCCACATAGTTAATGGTAGATCAAAAGAAAGTAAACTTAATGTCTAAGTTAGATGGGAATGAAGAAGCTAGGAATATTTTCAGACCATGATGCTTTAAGGAGTGATTGAGGTCACTCAAACATTTCGTAGACCTTTCGAATCACAAAAAGTTCGCTAAGTTTGACCATTTGACCATAAAGTCGAAGACAGATCTGAAAGAAGAAACCTAACATTCTACGTTAGACGTGAATGAAGAAGTTTGAGATATTTCAATCGTCGAATCTTTAAGGAGCGATTGGGATTCACTCAAATATTGCCTAGACAATTGCGGTTCACAAAAGCTTTGCTAAGTTTGGACCATTTGCCCACAAAGTCAAAAATAGATCAAAATGAGGCAAATTTAATGTCTACGTTAGAGAGGAAAACAAAGAAGTTAGAGATATTTTCAAACTTTGAAGCTTTAAGGAGTGATTGGGGACACCCAAACATTGCCTAGACCATTTGGATCAGAAAAACTTTGCTAAGTTTGATCATTGGACTATAAAGTTAAAGATAGATCTAAATAAAGCAAACTTAACATATACGTTAGGGAGAATGAAAAAGCTTGAGATATTTTCAAACCATGAAGCTTTAAGGAGTGATTGGGGTCACTTAAACATTGCCTAGGCCATTCGAATTACAAAAGCTTTGCAAAGTTTGACCATTTGACCATAAAGTCAAAGATAGATTAAAAGGAAGCAAACTTAAAGCCTAAGTTGGACGACAACGAAGAAGCTAAAGATATTTTCAAATCGCGAAGCTTTATAAGAGTGACTAAGGTCACTCAAACATTTCCTAGACCTTTTGGTTCACAAAAACTTTACTAAGTTTGACCCTTCGACCATAAAGTCAAAGATAGATTAAAAGGAAGCAAACTTAACGTCTACATTATATACGAGGACAAAGAAGTTCATGATATTTTCAAGCCATGAAGCTTTAAGGAGTGATTGGGATCAATCAAGCCTTACCAAGGCCTTTCAGATCACAAAACCTTTACTAAGCTTGACTATTTGATCATAGAGTCAAAGACAGATCAAAAGGAAGCAAACTTAACGTTTAAGTTACATGAGAACGAAGAAGCTAAAGATATTTTCAAAACCTTGAAGCTTTAAGGAGTGATTGGGGTCACTCAAGCATTGCCTAAGTAATTCTGTTGACAATAGCTATTCTAAATTTGACCATTCGAGCGTAAAGTCAATAATAGATCAAAAGGAAGCAAACTTAATGTCAAGGTTAGACGAGAACGAAGAAGCTAGTGATGTTTTCAAACCATGAAACTTTAAGGAGCGATTGGGGCTACTCAAACATTGCCTAGGCCATTCAGGGAAAACTTTGCTATGTTTGACCATTTGACCATAAAGTCAAAGATAGTTCAAAAGAAAGCAAACTTAACGTCTAAGCTAGATGAGAACCAAGAAACAAGAGATATTTTCAAACCATAAAGCTTTAAGGAGTGATTGGGATCACTCAAACATTGCCTAGGCCAATCTGATCATCACAAAAACTTTGCTAAGTTTGACCATTTGACGATAAAGTCCAAGACAGATCAAAAGGAAGCAAACATAAAGTTTAAGTTAGACGGGAACGAAGAAGCTAAAGATATTTTCAAACTTAAAGCTTTAAGGAGTGATTGGGGTCACTCTAACATTTTCTAGACCTTTTGGATCACTAAAACATTGCTATGTTTAACCATTTGACCATAAAGTCAAAGATAGATTAAAAAGAAGCAAACATAATGTCTACATTAGACGAGAATGAAGAAGTTAGAGATATTTTGAAACCTTGAAGATTTAAAGAGTGATTGGTGTCACTCAAACTTTGCCTAGACCATTTGGATCACAAAAACTTTGCTAAGTTTCATCGTTTGACCTTAAAGACAAATATAGATTAAAAGGAAGCAAGCTTAACCCCTAAGTAAGATAAGAACGAAGAGCTAGAGATATTTGCAAGCCTTAAACCTTTAAAGAGTGATTGGGGTCTCTCAAACATTACGTAGGCCATTTGGATCACTAATACTTTGCTAAGTTTGACCATTTGACCATACAATTAAAAGTAGATCGAAAGAAAGCAAACGTAATGTCTAAGTGAGACAGGAATGAAGAAGCTGGAGATACTTTCAAACCTTGATGCTTTAAGGAGTGATTAGGGTCACTCAAACATTTCCCTAGACCTTTCGCATCATAAAAACTTTGCTAAGTTTGACGATTTGACCATAAAGTCAAGACAGATCTAAAGGAAGCAAACTTAACATCTAATGTTAGACGAGAATGAAGAAGTTAGAGATATTTTCAAACCTTGAAGCTTTAAAGAGCGATTGAGATCACTCAAACAATGCCTAGGCCATTCAGATCACAAATACTTTGCTAAGTTTTGACCATTTGAACATAAAGTCAAAGGGTAGGTGAAAAGGAAGCAAACTTAAGATAGGAACGAAGAAGCTAGAGTTATTTTCAAACCTTAAAGCTTTAAGTAGTGATTGGGTCACTTAAACATTTCCTAGACCTTTCGGATCACAAAAACTTTGCTAAGTTTGATCATTTGACTATAAAGTCAAAGACAGATCTAAAGGAAGCAAACTTGACATCTTCGTTAGACGAGAATGAAGAAGTTAGAGATATTGTAAAACCTTGAAGCTTTAAGGAGCGATTGGGATCACTCAAGCATTCGCGAGGCCATTTGGAATCAGAAAAGCTTTGCTAAGTTTGACCAATTTAACCATAAACTCAAAAGTATATCAAAAGAAAGTAAATTTAACCACTAAGTAAGATGAGAGCAAATAAGCTTTAAAAATTAAATGGGGTCACTTAAATATTACCTAGGACCATTCGAATCACAAAAACTTTGCTAACTTTGACCATTAGACTATAAAGTCAAAGATAAATAAAAAAGGAGAAAACTTAACATCTAAGTTAGACAAGAACGAAGATGCTAGAGATATTTTTCAAACCTTGATGCGTTAAGGAGTGGTTGGGGTCACTCTAACATTTCTTAGGCCTTTTGGATCACAAAAACTTTGCCAAGTTAGACCGTTTGACCATAAAGTCAAAGATAGATCAAAAGGAAGCAAACATAACATCGAAGTTGGATAAGAACAAAGAAGCTAGAGATATTTTCAAACGTTTGAGGCTTTATGGAGTGATTAAGGTTGCTCAAACATTGCCTTGGCCTTTTGAATCACAAAAACTTTGTTAGGTTTGACCAATTGACCATAAAGTGGATGAAAGATCAAAAGAAAGCAAACTTAACATCTAAGTTAGGCCGAGAACGAAGAAGCTGGAGATACTTTCAAACCTTGAAGCTTTAAGGAGTGATTGGGGTCACTCAAACATAGCCTAGACCTTTTGGATTAGAAAAACTTCACTAAGTTTGACCATTTAACCATAAAAGTCAAAGATAAAACAAAAAATAAACAAACTTAACAAAAAGTAAGACGAGAACGAAGAAGCTAGAGATATTTTCAAAACTTGATGCTTTAATGAGTGATTAGGGCCATTCAAACATTGTCTTGGCTTTTCATATCACAAAAACTTTACTAAGTTTGACCATTTGATCACAAAGCAAAAAATATAACAAAAAGAAGCAAACTTAATGTCTAAGTTAGATGGGAACGAAGAAGCCGGGGATATTTTCAAACCTCAAAGCTTTAAGGAGTCATTGGGGTCATACATTCATTTCCTAGATGTTTTGGATCACAAAAGCTTTGCTCAGGTTGACTGTTTGTCCATAAAGGCAAAGATAGATCAAAAGAAAGCAAACTTAATGCCTAAGTTAAATGAGAACAAAGAAGTTAGAGATATTTTCAAACCTTGCAGCTTTAAGGAGGGATTGGGGTCACTCAAACATTGTCTAGGCCTTTCGGATCACAAAAACTTTGCTAAGTTTGACCATTCCACCATAAAATCAAACATAGATCGAAAGGCACAAGCTTAACCACTAAGTAAGATGAGAACAAAGAAGCTAGAGATATTTTCAGAACTTGAAGCATGAAGGAGTGATTGGTGTCACTCAAAAATTGCCTAGGACTTTCAGACCACAAAAACATTGCTAAGTTTGACCATTTGGCCATAAAGTCAAAGGTAGATCAAAAGGAAGCAAACTTATCATCTTTGTTAGAGGAAAATGAAGAAGCTAGAGATATTTTCAAACCTTAAAGCTTTAAGAAGCGATTGAGTCAGTCAAGCATTGCCTAAGTTTTTCGGATCACAAAAACTTTGCTAGGTTTGGCCATTTGACCATAAAGTCAAAGATAGATCAAAAGGAAGCAAACTTAACATCTAAGTTAGACGAGAACGAAGAAGCTAGAGATATTTTCAAACCTTGATACTTTAAGGAGTGGTTGGGGTCACTGAAACATTTCTTAGGCCTTTCAAGATTACAAAAACTTTGCTAAGTTTGACCATTTGACCATAAAGTCAAAGATAGATCAAAAGGAAGCAAACTTAACGTCGAAGTTAGACGAGAACGAAGAAGTTAGAGATATTTTCAAACGTTTGAGGCTTTATAGAGTGATTTGGGTTGTTTAAACATTGCCTTGGCCATTCGGATCACAAAAACTTTGCTAAGTTTGACACAATAAACTCGAAGATAGATCAAAAGGAAGCAAACTTAACCATCTAAATTAGGCACGAATGAAGAAGCTGGAGACACTTTCAAACCTTGAAGCTTTAAGGAGTGTGATTGGGGTCACTCAAACATTGCTTAGGCCTTTTGGGATCAGAAAAGCTTCGCTAAGTTAGACCATTTGACCATAAAAGTCAAAGGTAGAACAAAAAGAAACAAACTTAACCATAAAGCAAGACGAGAATGAAGAAGCTAGAGATATTTTCGAAACTTGATGCTTTAAGGAGTGATTGGGGTCACATAAACATTGCGTCGGCCTTTCATATCATAAAAACTTTGCTAAGACTGACCATTTGACCATAAAGTCAAAAATAGTACAAAAGAAAGCAAACTTAACGTCTATGTTAGACGAGAACGAAGAAGCCAAGGATATTTTCAAAACTTGAAGCTTTAATGAGTGATTGGGTTCACACATATGTTTCCCAGGTGATTTGGATCACAAAAGCTTTGTTCAGTTTGGTCGTTTGACCATAATGTCAAAGATAGATTAAAAGAAATCAAACTTAATGTCTAAGTTAGATGAGAACAAAGAAGTTAAAGATATTTTCAAACCTTAAAGCTTTACGGAGGGGTTAGGGTCACTCAAAAAAATCAAACATAGATCGAAAGGCACCAGCTTAATCACTAAGTAAGACGAGAACGAAGAAGGTAGATATTTTCAAACCTTGAAGCTTTAAAGAGTGATTGTGGTAACTCAAACATTGCCTAGGCCTTTCAGATCACAAAAAATTTGCTAAGTTTGACACTTTGACCATAAAGTCAAAGATGCATCAAAAGAGTGATTGTGGTCACTCACACATTGCGTTGGCTTTTTGGGTCACAGAAACTTTGTGACGTTTGACTATTTGCCCATAAAGTCAAAGATAGATAAAAAAGAAGCAAGCTTAACCACTAAGTAAGATGAGAACGAAGAAGCATGAGATATGTTCAAACCTTGAAGCTCTAAGGAGTAATTGGGGTCACTCAAACTTTACCTGGGCTATTCAGATCATTCAGATCACAAAAACTTTACTAAGTTTGACCATTCGTCCATAAAGTCAAAGATAGATTCAAAAGGAAGCAAATTTAACGTTTAAGTTAGACCGAGAATGAAGAAGCTTGAGATATTTTCAAATTGTGAAACTTTAAGGAGTGGTTGGGTTGCTCAAACATTGCCTAAGCCTTTCGAATCACAAAAACTTTGCTAAGTTTCACCATTTGATCATAAAGTCAAAGATAGATCAAAAGGAAGCAAACTTAAATTCTAAGTTTGACGAGATCGAAGATGCTGGAGATATTTTCAAACCTTGAAGCTTTAAGGAGTGATCGAGGTCTCTCATACATTTTCTAGGCCATTCGCATCACAAAAATTATGCTAAGTTTAATCATTTGACCAAAAAGTCAAAGATAGATCAAAAGGAAGCAAGCTTAACTACCAAGCAATATGAGAATAAAGAAACTAGAGATATTTTCATGCCTAAAAAGCTTTAAAGAGTGATTGTGGTCCCTCAAACATTGCCTATGCCATTTGGATTACAAAGACTTAGTTAAGTTTGGCTATTTGACCATAAAGTCAAAGATGTTGCGAAAGGAAGCAAACTTAACATCTAAGTTAGACGAGACAAGAAAGCTAGAGATACTTTCAAACTATATAAAGCTTTAGGGAGTGATTGTGGTGATGCAAACATTGCCTAGGCCTTTCATATCTGAAAAAATTTTCTAAGTTTGAACGTTTGACCATAATGTCAAAGATAGATAAAAAGGAAGCAAACTTAAGGTCTAAGTTTAACGAGAACAAAGAAGCTAGAAATATTTTCAAACGTTAAAGCTTTAATGAGGAATTGGAGTCAATTAACCTTTGCAATAGCTATTCAGATCACAAAAACTTTGGTAAGTTTGACCATTTGACCACGAAGTCAATGATAGAACAAAAAGAAGCAAACTTAATCACAAAGTAAGGTGAGAATGAAGAAACCGGAGATATTTCAGACCATGAACTCTAACGAGTGATTAGGGTCACTCGTACATTACCTAGGCCATTCGTATTACAAAAACTTTGAAAAGTGTAACCATTTGACCACAAAGTCATAGATAGATCAAAAGAAAGCAAGTTTAACTGCTAAGTAAGATGAGAACAAAGAAACTAGAGATACTATCAAGGCTTGAAGCTTTAAGGAGTGATTGGGGTCCCTTAGACATTGCCTAGGCCATTTGGATCACAAAAACTTTGTTAAGTTTGACCATTTGACAAAAAAGTCAAAGATAGATCAAAAGAAAGTAAACAACATCCAAGTTAGACAAGAAGGAAGAAGATAGATATATTTTCAAACCTTGAAGCTTTAAGGAGTGATTCGGGTCACTTAACCATTGCCTATGCCATTCGGATCGCAAAAACTTTGCTAAGTTTGACCATTTGACTATAAAGTCAAAGATAAATCAAAAGGAAGCAAACTTAACGTATATGTTAGACGAGAACGAAGAATCTTGATATATTTTCAAACCTTGAAGATTTAAGAAGTGATTGGGGCCACTCAAACATTGCCTAGGCCATTCAGGTCACAAAAACTTCTCTAAGTATGACGATTTGCCCATAAAGTCAAAGATAGATCAAAAGGAAGCAAGCTTAACCACTAAGTAAGATGAGAAGGAAGAAGCATGAGATATGTTCAAACCTTGAAGCTCTAAGGAGTGATTGGAGCCACTCAAACTTTGCCTGGGCCATTCAGATCACAAAATTGTTGCTAAGTTTGAGCATTCGACCATAAAGTCAAAGATAGATCAAGAGGAAGCAAATTTAACATCTAAGTTTGACGAGAATGAAGAAGTTAGAGATATTTCCAAAAAATAAAGCTTTAAGGAGTGGTTGGGTTCGCTCAAACATTCCCTAGGCCTTTTGGATCATAAAAACTTAGCTAAGCTTTACCATTTGACTAAAAAGTGAAAGATAGACAAAAAAAAAAAAACAAAGTTAATGTCTAAGTTAAGCGAGAGCGAAGAAGCTAGAGATAATTTTCAAACCCTAAAGCTTTAAGGAGTGATTAGGGTCACTCAATCATTGCCTAGGCCATTCAGATCTCAAAAACTTTGCTTACGTTGACCATTTGACCATAAAGTCAAATATAGATCAGAAGGATGCAAACTTAACGTATATGTTAGACGAGAATGAAGAAGATTGATATATTTTCAAACCTTGAAGATTTTAAGGAGTGATTGGGGACACTCAAACATTGCCTTTGCCTTTCAGATCACAAAAGCTTAGCTAAGTTTGACGATTTGACCATAAAGTCAAAGATAGATGAAAACGAAGCAAGCTTAACCACTAAGTAAGACGAGAATGAAAAGACTAGAGATATTTCAAAACCCTGAGGCTTTAAGGATTGATTGGGGTCACTCAAATGTTGCCTAGGGCTATTCGGATCACAAAAACTTTGCTAAGTTTGACCATTTGACCAGAATGTTAAAGATAGATTAAAAGGAAGTAAGTTTAACCACTAAGTAAGCCGAGAATAGAGAAGCTAGTGATGTTTTCAAACTTGAAGCTTTAAAGGAGTGATTGGGGTCACTGAAACATTGCCTAGGCCTTTTGGATCACAAAAATCTTTGCTAAGTTTGACCATAAAGTCAAAGATAGAACAAAACGAACCAAACTTGTGGTCAAAGTTTGACAAGAAAGAGGAAGCTAGAGATATTTCTAAACCCTGAATCTTTAAGGAGTGATTGGGGTTACTCAAACATTGCCTAGGGCTTTCGGATGACAGAAACTGTGCTAAGTTTGACCATTTGACCCTAAAGTCAAAGATAAATTAAAAGGAAGCAAGCTTAACCACAAAGTAAGATGAGAACAAAGAAGCTAAAGATATTTTCAAACCATGAGCTTTAAGGAGTGATTGGGCTCACTCATACATTGCCAAGGCCTTTCGGATCATAAAAACTTTCTATGTTTGATCATTTGACAATAAACTCAGAGATATAGATCAATAGGAAACAAACTTAACATCTAAGTTTGACGAGAACAAAGAAGTCAAAGATATTTTCTAACCTTAAAGCTTTAAGGAGTGATAAGGGTCACTCAAACATTGCCTAGGCCTTTTCGATCACAAAAATTTTGCTAAGTTCGACCATTTGGCCATAAAGTATAAGATAGAACAAAAGCAAGCAGACTTAACCACTAAGTATGACAAGAACAAAGAAACTAGAGATATTTTCAAACCGTGAAGCTTTAAGGAGTGATTAGGATCACTAAAACACTAGCTAGGCCTTTCGGATCAGAAAAAAATTTGCTAAGTTTGATCATGTGACCATAAAGTCAAAGATAGATCAAAGGGAAGCAAACTTTAGGTCCAAGTTAGACGAGAAGGAGGAAGCTAGAGATATTTTCAAACCTTGAAGCTTCAAGGAGTGATTGGGGTCACTCAAACAATGATAGGCCTTTCAGATCGCAAAAATTTGCTAAGTTTGACCATTTGACGATAAAGTCAAAGATAGATAAAAAAGAAGCAAACTTAAAGTCTATGTTAGATGAGGACATAGAAGCTAGAGATATTTTAAAACCTTGAAGCTTTACGGAGTGATTAGGTCACTCAAACATTGCCTAGGCCTTTCAAATCATAAAAAATTTGCTAAGCTTAACCATTTGACCATAAAGTCAAACATAGATAAAAAGGAAGCACAATTAGCATATAAGTTAGACGAGAAGGAGGAAGTTAGAGATTTTTTCAAACCTTCATGCTTTAAGGTGTGATTGTAATCACTCAAACATTGCCTAGGCCTTTCAAAATCGCCAAAACTTTGCTAAGTTTGACCATTTGACAATAAAGTCAAATACAAAACAAAAGGAAACAAACTAAACGTGTAAGTTAGACGAGAACAAAGAAGCTAGAGATATTTTTCAAACCTTGAAGCTTTAAGGAGTGATTAGGGTCACTCAAACATTGCCTAGGCCTTTTGGTTCACAAAAGCTTTGCTAAGTTTCACCGTTTGACCATAAAGTCAAACACAGATCAAAAGGAAGCACACTAATCCACTTAGTAAGATAAGATCGAAGAAACTAGAGATAGTTTCAAACTATGAAACTTTAAGGAGTGATTAGTGTTACTCAAATATTGCTTAGCCCTTTCGGATCATAAAAACTTTGCTAAATTTAACCATTTGACCATAAACTCAAAGATAGATCAAAATGAAGCAAACTTAGCCACTAAGTAAGATGAGAATGAACATGTTAGAGATATTTTGTAACCTTGAAGCCTTAAGGGGTGATTGGGGTCACTCAAACAATGCCTAGACCATTCGGATCACCAAAACATTAATAAGTTTGACCATTTGACCATAAAGTTCATAGACAGATCAAAAGGAAGCAAGCTTAACGTCTATGTTAGATGAGAACGTTGAAGTTAGAGATATTTTCAAACCGTGAAGCTTTAAGAAATGATTGGGGTTACACAACCATTGCATAAGCCATTCAGATCACAAAAATGTTGCTAACTTTGACCATTTGAAAGCCAAAGATAGATCAAAATGAAGCAAACTTAACATATACATAGACGAAACCGAAGAAGCTAGAGATATTTTCAATCCTTAAAGCTTTAAGGAGTGATTTGGGTCACATAAACATTGCCTAAGCCATTCGGATCACAAAAATTATGCTTAGCTTGACCATTTGACCACAAAGTCAAAGATAGATCAAAAGGATGCAAACTTAGCACCCAAGTTAGACGAAAAGGAAGAAGCTAGTGATATTTTCAAACCTTGAAGCTTTAAGGAGTGATTGGGTTCGCTCAAACATTGCCTAGGGCTTTCGGATCGCAAAAGCCAAGTTTGACGATTTGACTATAAAGTCAAAGATAGAGAAAAAGAAAAAGCAAACTTAACGACCAAGTTAGGCGAGACGGAGGAAGCTATAGATATTTTCAAACCTTGAATCTTCAAGGCGTGATTGGGGTCTCTCAAATATTGCCTAGGCTTTTCGGATGACAAAAACTTTGGCAAGTTTGACTATTTGACCATAAAATCAAAGATAGATCAAAAGGAAGCAAGCTTAACCACTAAGTAAGATGTGGATGGAGAAGCTAGAGGTATTTTCAAATCTAGAAGCTTTATGGAGTGATTGGGGTCACTCAAACATTGCCTTAGCCTTTTGGACCACAAAAAATTTGCTAAGTTTGATCATTTGACCATAAAGTCAAAGATAGATCAAAAGAAAGCAAACTTAACGTCTAAGTTAGATGAGAACAAAGAAACTAGAGATATTTTTAAACCTTGATGTTTAAGGAGCAATTGGGGTCACTTAAACATTGCCTAGGCCTTTCGGATCACAAAACTTTCAATGTGTTTGCCACTTGACCACAAAGTCAAAGATAGAACAAAATGTAGCAACCTTAACCCTAAGTAAGATAAGAACGAAGAAGCTAGAGATATGTTCAAAACATGTAGCTTTAAGAAGTGATTAGGGTCTCTCAAATATTTGCTAGGCCATTCGAATCACAAAAATCTTGCTAAGTTTGACCATTTGACCATAAAGTCAAAAATAGATCAAAAGGAAGTAAGCTTAACCACTAAATGAGACGAGAACAAAGAAACTAGGGACATTTTGAAACCTTGAAGTTTTAAGGAGTGATTGGAGACCCTTAGATATTGACTTGGTCACTCGAATAACAAAAACTTTGTTAAAGAGGACCATTTGACCATAAAGTCAAAGATTGATCAAAAGGAGGGAAACTTAACGTCTCAGTTAGACGAGAACCAAGAAGCTAGAGATATTTTAAAACCTTGAAGGTTTAAGGAGTGATTAGGGTCACCTAAATATTCCTTAGGTCTTTTGGATCATAAAAACTTTAGTAAGTTTGACCATTTGACCGTGAAGTCAAAGATAGATCAAAGAAAGCAAACGTAACAACTAAGCAAGATGAGAACAAAGACGTTAGAGATATTTTCAAACTTTGAAGCTTTAAAGAGTGATTGGTGTCACTCAAATATTGCCTAGGCCTTTCGATACACACAAACTTTGCTAGTTTGACCATTCAACCATAAGTCAAAGAGACATCAAAAGGAAGCAAACTAAACGTGTAAGTTAGACGGGAATGAAGAAGCTAAAGATATTTTCAAATCATGATGCTTTAAGGAGCGATTAGAGTCACTCAAACATTGCTTGAGCCTTTCAGATCGCAAAAACTTTGCTAAGTTTTGACCATTTGAACATAAAGACAAAGATAGAACAAAAGAAAGCAAACTTAAACCGCTAAGTAAGACAAGACCAAAGAAAGCAAACTTAAGGTCTAAGTTAGGTGAGAAGGAGAAAGCTAGAGATATTTTCAAACCCTAAAACTTTAAGGAGTGATTGGGGTCACTCAAACTTTGCCTAGGCCTTTCGGATCACAAAAACATTGCTAAGTTTGATCATTTGACCATAAAGTCAAGGATAGATCAAAAGGAAGTAGGCTTAACCACTTAGAAAGACGAGAACGATGAAACTAGAGATATTTTCACACCTTGAAGTTTGAAGAAGTGCTTGGGATCACTCAAACATTGCTAAGGCCATTCGGATTACAAAAACTTTATTAAGTTTGACCATTTGACCACAAAGTCAAAGATAAAAGAAAAGGAAACAAACTTAGCCACCAAGTAAGACAAGAACGAAGGCCTTGGCCTTCGGATCATGAAAGCTTTGCAAAGTTTAGCCATTTGACCATAAAGTCAAAGATAGATCAAAAGGAAGCAAACTTAAAGTCTAAGTTAGACGAGTAAGAGGGAGCTAGAGATATTTACAAGCCCTGAAGCTTCAAGGAGTGATTACGGTCACTTAAACTTTGCCTAGGCTTTTCGGATCACAAAAACATTGCTAAGGTTGGCCCATCTGACCATAAAATCAAAGATAGATGAAAAGGAAGCAAGCTTAACCACTAAGTAAGACGAGAACGAAGAAACTTGAGATATTTTTAAACCTTGAAGCATTAAGGAGTGATTAGACTCATTCATACATTGCCTAGGCCATTCAGATCACAAATGCTTCGCTTAGTTTGACCATTTAACCATAAAGTCAAAGATAGATCATAAGGAAGCAAACTTGACATCTAAATTTATCAAGAAGGAGGAAGCTGGAGATATTTTCAAACCATGAAGCTTTATGCAGTGATTGGGGTCACTCAATCATTTCCTAGGCCTTTCGGAGTACAAAACCTTTGCTAAGCTTGACCATTTGACCACAAACTCAAAGGTAGATCAAAAGGAAGGAAACTTAACCACTAAGTAAGACGAGAACGAAAAAAGCTAGAAATATTTTCAAACCTTGAAGCTTTATGGAGTCATTGGGGTCACTCAAACATTGACTAGGCTATTCGGTGCACAAAAATTTTGCTAAGTTTGACCATTTGACCATAAAGACAAAGGTAGATCAAAAGGAAGCAAACTTAATGTATAAGTTAGACGAGAACGAAGAGGCTAGAGATATTTTCAAACCCTGAAGCTCTAACGAGGGATTGGGGTCACTCAACCAATGCATAGGCCATTCTTATCCTGAAAACTTTGCAAACTTTGACCATTTACCACACACTCAAAGGTGGATCAAAATGAATCAAACTTAATGATGTGGATTCATCATGAGAAGTCCCACATCGGTCTATCAGGTGGTCTGGGTGCTATATAATGGGTTCGCAATCTTAAAGCTTTTGAATGGAATCAAACTTAATGTCTACGTTAGACGAGAACGAAGAAACTAGAGATATTCTCAAACCTTGAAACTTTAAGGAGTGATTGAGGTCACTCAAACATTCTCTAAGACTTCGGATCACAAAAACTTAGCTAAGTTTGACCATTTGACAATAAAGTCAAGGACAGTTCTAAACGAAGCAAACTTAATGTCTAAGTTAGACCAGAACAAAGAAGCTAGAGATATTATCAAAGGTTGATACTTTAAGGAGTGATTGAGGTCACTTAAAGATTGCCTAGACCATTTCGAATCACAAAAACTTTGCTAAGTTTGACCATTTGACAATAAAGTCAAAGATAGATCAAAATGAAGCAAACTTAATGTCAATGTTAGACGAGAAAGAAGTTGCTAAAGATATTTTCATACCTTAAAGCTTTAAGGAGTGATTGGGTCACTCAAACATTCTCTAGGACTTTCGCATTACAAAACTTTGCTAAGTTTGACCATTTGAACACAAAGTCAAAGATAAATCAAAATAAAGTAAACTTAACGTCAATGTTAGACGAGAAAGAAGATGCTAAAGATATTTTCTGTCCTTTGAAGCTTTAAGGAGTGATTGGGGTCACTCAAACATTGCCTAGGCCTTTTCAGAACACAAATACTTTGCTAAGTTTGAACTGATTGACCATCAAGTCAAAGATAGATCAAAATGAAGCAAGCTTAACCGCTAAGTAAGATGAGAATGAAGAAGCTAGAAATATTTTCAAACCTTGAAGCTTTAAGGAGTCATTGTGGTCACTTAAACATTTCCTAGGCCTTTCGGATCGTAAAATATTGCTTAGTTTGTCCATTTGATCTTAAAGTCAAAGATAGATCAAATGGAAGCAAGCTAAACCATTAAATAAGACAAGAACGAAGAAACTAGAAATATTTTCAAACGTTAAAGCTTTAAGGAGTTGTTGCGGTCATTCAAACATCCCCTAAGACTTTCGGATCTCAAAAACTTTGCTAAGTTTGATCATTTGAACGCAAAGTCAAAGATAGATCAAAATGAAGCAAACTTAACGTCTATGTTAGACGAGAAAGAAGATGCTTAAGATATTTTCAAACCTTGAAATTTTTAAGGAGTGACTAGGTTACTCAAACATTGCCTAGGTCTTTTGGAACACAAAAACTTTTCTAAGTTTGACCATTTGACCACAAAGTCAAAGATAGATCAAAACAAAACATGCTTAGCCAAAACTAAGATGAGAATGAAGAAGTTAGAGATATTTTCAAACCTTGAAGCACTAAGGAGGTCACTTAAACATTGCCTAGACCACTAGGATCACAAAAACTTTGCTGTGTTGGACCATTTGTTCATAAAGTCAAAGATAGATCAAAATGATGCAAACTTCACGTCGAAGTTAAACGAGAAAGCTTCAGATATTTTCAAACCTTGAAGCTTTAAGAAGTGATTGGGATCACTAAACCATTGCATAGGCTATTTGGTTCACAACAACTTTACTAAGTTTGTCTGTTTGACGACAAAGTCAAAGATAGATCAAAATAAAGCAAACTTAACGTCTATGTTACATGAGAAAGAAGATGCTAGAGATATTTTCAATCCGTGATGCTTTAAGGAGTGATTGGGGCCACTCAAACATTGCCTAGGCCTTTCGGAACACAAACACTTTGCTAAGTTTGACCATTTGGTCATAAAGTCAAAGATAGATCAAAACGAAGCATGATTAACCAATAAGTTAGACGAGAGCGAAGAAGTTAGAGAAATTTTCAAACCTTAAAGCTTTAAGGAGTGATTGTGGTCACTCAAGCATTTCCTAGGCCATTAGAATCAAAAAAAACTTTGCTACATTTGACCATTTGACTATAATGTCAAAGATAGATCAAAAAGAAGCAAATTTAACATCTAAGTTAGACGAGAATGAAAAAGCTAGATATATTTTCAAACATTGAAGCTTTAAGGAGTGATTGGGGTCACTCAAACATTTTCAAGGCCTTTCGGATCATAAAAACTTCGCTAAGTCTATTTAACCATAAAGTCAAAGACAGATCAAAAAGGAAGCAAGCCAAACCACTAAGTAAGACAAGAACGAAGATATCAGAGATAATTTCAAAACTTAAAGCTTTAAAGATTGATTGGGGTCATTCAAACATTGCCTAGGACTTTGGATCATAAATACTTTGTTAAGTTTGACTGTTTGACCATAAAGTCAAAGAGAGATCAAATGGAAATAAGCCTAACCACTAAGTAAGACAAGAAGAAAGAAGCTAGAGATATTTTCAAACCTTGAAGCTTTAAGGAGTGATTGGGGTTACTCAAACATTTCCTAGACCATTTGGAACACAAAAACTTTGCAATGTTTGACCGTTTGATCATAAGGTCAAAGTAGATCAAAAGGAAGCAAACTTAACGCCTGAGTTAGACGAGACGAAGAAGCTAGAGATGTGCTCAAACCTTGAAGCTTTAAGAAGTGATTAGGGTCACTCAGCCACTGCCTAGCCCATTCGGATGATAAAAAACTTTGCTAAGTTTGACCATTTGACCATGAAGTCAAAGATAAATTAAAAGGAAGTATACTTAACGTCTAAGTTAGACGAGAACAAAGAAGCTAGAGATCTTTTCAAAGTATGAATCTTTAAGGAGTGATTTGTGTCACTCAAACATTGTCTAGGCATTTTGGATCACAAAAGCTTTTCTAAGTTTGACCATTTGACCATAAAGTTAAAGATAGATCAAAACGAAGCAAGCTTAAACTACTAAGTAAGACGAGAACGAAGAAGCTAGAGATATGTTCAAACCTTGAAGCTTTAAGAAGTGATTAGGGTCACTCAATCATTGCCTAGGCCAATTCGGATGACAAAAACTTTGCTAAGTTTGGCCATTTGACCATAAAGTCAAAGATAGATAAAAAGAAAGCATACTTAACGTCTAAGTTAGATGAGAACAAAGAAACTAGAGATATTTTCAAGGTATGAATCTTTAGGAGTGATTGGTGTCACTCAAACATTGTCTAGGTGTTTCGGATTGCAAACACTTTGCTAAGTTTGACCAATTGACCACAAAGTCAAAGATAGATCAAAACGAAGAAAGGCTTTACCACTAAGTAAGACGAGAACGAAGAAGCTAAAAGATATTTTTAAAACCGTGAAGCTTTAAGGAGTGATTACGGACGCCCAAATATTTCCTAGGCCTTTCGGAATCATCAAACTTTTCTTTGTTTGTTCATTTGACCATAAAGTCCAAGATAAATTAAAAGGAAGCATGCTAAACCTATTAAGTAAGACGAGAACGAAGAAACTAGAGATATTTTCAAACCTTGAAGCTTTAAGAGTGATTAGGGTCACTCAGACATTCTCTAGGACTTTTGAATCACAAAAACTTTGCAAAGTTTGACCATTTGAACACAAAGTCAAAGATAGATCAAAATAAAGCAAACTTAACGTCTATGTTAGACGAGAAAGAAAATGCTAAAAATATTTTCAAATCTTGAAGCTTTAAGGAGATAATTGGGGTCACTCAAACATTGGCTGGGCCTTTTCGGAACACAAATAACTTTAGCTAAGTTTGACCAATTGACCATAAAGTCAATAATAGATCAAAATGAAGCAAGCTTAACTGCTATGTAAGACTCATGAAGAAGCTAGAGATATTTTCAAACCTTGAAGCTTTAAGGAGTGATTAGGGTCACTTAAACATTTCCTTGGCTTTTCGGATCATAAAACTTTGCTTAGTTTGTCCATTTGACCATTAAGTCAAAGATAGATCAAAAGGATGCAAGCTAAAGAATTAAGTAAGACAAGAACAAAGAAACTAGAGATATTTTCAAACCTTGAAGCTTTAAGGAGTGACTGGGGCCACTTAAACATTGTCTAGGGCTTTCAAATCACAAAAAACTTTGCTAAATTTGACCATTTGAACACAAAGTCAAAGATAGATAAAAATGAAGCAAACTTCACGTCTATGTTAGACGAGAATGAGGAAGCTAGAGATATTTTCAAACCTTGAGGCTTGGAGAAGTGATTGGGATCACTCAACCATTGCATAGGCCATTCAGATGACAACAAGCTTTGCTAAGCTTGACCGTTTGGCCCACAAAGTGAAAGATAGATAAAAAAGAAGCAAACTTAAAATGAGAAAGAAGATGCTAAAGATATTTTCAAAGTTTGATGTTTTAAGGAGTGATTGGGACCATTCAAACATTGCCAAGGCATTTCATAACACAAACACTTTGCTAAGTTTGACCAATTTGACCATAAAGCCAAAGATAAATCAAAACGAAGCAAGCTTAACCACTAAGTAAGATGAGAACAAAGAAGTTTGGGATATTTTCAAACCTTGAAGCTTTAAGGAATGATTGGGGTCACTCAAACATTTCATAGGCCATTTGGATCACACAAACTTCACTAAGTTTGTCCATTTGATCATAAAGTCAAAGATAGATCAAATGGAAGCAAGCTAAACCATTAAGTAAGACCAGAACGAAGAAACTAGAGATATTTTCAAACCTTCAAGCTTTAAGTAGTGATTGGGGTCACTCAAACATTCTCTAGGACTTTTGAATCATAAAAACTTTGCTAAGTTTGACAATTTAAACACAAAGTCAAAGATAGATCCAAATGAAGTAAACTTAACGTCTATGTTAGACGAGAAGAAAGAAGCAAAAGATATTTTCAAACCTTGAAGCTTTAAGGAGATATTGGGATCACTTAAATATTGGCTAGGCCTTTCAGGACGAGGACGAAATACTTAGCTAAGTTTAGGACCAATTACTAGAAAGTCAAAGATAGGTTAAAACGAAGTAAGCATAATCGCTAAGTAGGACGAGAACGAAGAAGCTAGAGATATTTTCAAACCTTGAAGCTTTAAGGAGTGATTGGGCTCCCTTAAACATTTCCTAGGGCTTTCGGATCATAAAACTTTGCTTAGTTTCTCCATTTGACCATAAAGTCAAAGATAGATCAAAAGGAAGCAAGCTAAACAGTTAAGTAAGACAAGAATGAAGAAACTAGAGATATTTTCAAATCTTAAAGCTTTAAGGAGTGATTGGGTTTACTCAAACATTGGCTAGGCCTTTGTGATCCAAAAACTTTGCGAAGTTTGACCATTTGACCATAAAGTGAAAGATAGATCAAAATGAAGCAAGCTTAGCGACTAAGTAAGATGAGAACGAAGAAACTAGAAATATGTTCAATCCTGAAGCTTTTAGGAGCGACTAGTGTCACTCAGACATTGTCTAGGCCATTTGGATCGTAAAAACTATGCTAAGTTTGACCAAGTGACCAAAATGTCAGCGATAGATCAAATCGGCCATTCAAACACTGAAGCTTTATGGAGTGGTTGTGGTCACTCAGCCTTAAACCTTGAAGTTTTGAGAAGTGATTAGGATCACTCAGCCATTGCATAGTCTTTTCGGATGACAAAAACTTTACTAAGTTTGACTGTTTGACCACAAGTCAGAGATAGATCAAAATGAAGTAAACTTAACGTTTATTTTAGACGAGAAAGATGCTAGAGATATTTTCAAACATTAAAGCTTTAACGTGTGATTGGGGTCCATCAAACAATGCCTAGGCCTTTTGGATCAAAAAAACTTTGCAAAGTTTGACTATTTGACCGTAAAGTCAATTATTGATCAAAACGAAGCAAGCTTGACCACTATGTAAGACGAGAATGAAGAAGCTTGAGATATTTTCAAACCTTGATGGTTTAAAGAGCGATTTGGGTCACTCAAGCATTTCCTAGAACATTCGGATCACAAAACGTTTGCTAAGTTTGAACATTTGACCATAAGGTCAAAGATAAATCAAAAAGAAGCAAACTTAACGTCTAAGTTTGACAAGAAAGAAGAAGCTAGAGATATTTTCAATCCTCAATGCCTAGGCCTTTCAAAAGACAAAAAATTTGCTAAGTTTGACTATTTGACCAAAAGTCAATGATAGATCAAAAAAAAAAAAAAAGTATAACCAATAAGTAAGACAAGAACGAAAGAAGCTAGAGAGATTTTCAAACCTTGAAGCTTTAAGGAGTGATTGGGGTCGCTCAAACATTTTCTTCGCCTTTTGGATCATAAAAACTTTGCTAAGTTTGTCCATTTGGCCGTAAAGCCTAAAGATAGATCAAAAGCATGCAGGCTGAACCACTAAGTAAAATGAAAACGAAGAAACAAGAGATATTTTTAAACCTTGAAGCTTTAGGGAGTGATTGGAGTCACTCAAACATTGTCTAGGACTTTCAGATCACAAGAACTTTGCTAAGTTTGACCACTTGACCATAAAGTCAAAGATAGATCAAGAGAAAGCAAATTTAACCACTAAGTAAGTTGTGAACAAAGAAGCTAGAGATATTTTCAAACCTTAAAGCTTTAGGGCGTGATTGGAGTCACTCAAACATTGCCTAGGACTTTCGGATCACAAGAACTTTGCTAATTTAACCATTTGACCATAAAGTCAAAGATTGATCAAAATGAAGCAAGCTTAACCACTAAGTAAAATGTGAACAACGAAGCTAGAGATATTTTTCAAACCTTAAAGCTTTAAGGAGTGATTGGGGTCACACAAACAGTTCTTAGGCCTTTCGGATCATAAAAACTTTACTAAGTTTGTCCACTTGACCATAAAATCAAAGATAGATCAAAAGAAAGCAAGCTAAACCATTAAGTAAGACGAGAACGAAGATACTAGAGATATTTTCAAACCTTGATGCTTTAAGGAGTGACTGGGGCCACTCAAACCTTGCTTGGGCCTTTCAGAACACAAAAACTTTGCTAAGTTTGACCACTTAACCATAAAGTAAGACGAGAACGAAGAAGCTAGAGATATTTTCAAACCATGAAGCTTTAAGGAGCAATTGGGGTTAGTCAAAGATTGCCTAGACCATTCGGATAACAAAAACTTTGCTATGTTTGACCATTTGGCCATAAAGTCAAAGATAGATCAAAATGAAGCAAACTCCACGTCTAAGTTAGACGAGAATGAGAAAGCTTGAGATATTTTCAAACCTTGAAGTTTTCAGAAGTAATTGGGATCACTCAACCATTGCATAGGCCATTCGGATGACAAAAAATTTCACTAAGTTTGACTGTTTGACAGCAAGTCAAAGATACATCAAAATGAAATAAACTTAACGTTTATGTTAGATGAGAAAGAAGATGCTAGAGATATTTTCAAACCTTGAAGCTTTAAAGAGTAATTGGGGTCTCTCAAACATTGTCTAGGCCTTTCGGATCACAAAAAGTTTGTAAAATTTGACCATTTGATCATAAAGTTAATGATAGTTCAAAACGAAGAAAGCTTAACCCCTAAGTAAGACGAGAACGAAGAAGCTAGAGGTATGCTCAAACCCTAAAGCTTTAAGAAGTGATTGGAATCCCCCAAATAATCCCTAGTAGACTATTCGGATCACCAAAACTATGCCAAGTTTGACCATTTGACTAAAAAGTCAAAGATAGATCAAACGAAAGCAAATATAACGTCAAAGTCAGATGGGAATGAAGAAGTTAGATATTTTCAAACCTTAATAGTTTATGGAGCGATTCGGGTCACTCAAGTATTTCCTAGGCAATTCGGATCCCAAAAAAGTTTGCTAAGTTTGACTGTTTGACCATAAAGTCAAAGATAGGTCAAAAAGAAAAAAGTATAACCAATAACGAAGAAACTATACATATTTTCAAAACTTGAACCTTTAAGGGGTGATTGGGGTCACTCAAACATTTCCTTCCCCTTTCGGATCATAAAAACTTCGCTAAGTCTGTCCATTTGACCATAAAGAAGCAAGCTAAACCACTAAGTGAAACGAGAACGAAGAAACTAAGTGAAACGAGAACGAAGAAACTAGAGATTTTTTCAAACCTTGAAGCTTTAAGGGATGATCGGAGTCACTCAAACATTGCCTAGGACTTTCAGATCACAAAAACTTTGGTAAGTTTGATCATTTGACAATAAAGTCAAAGATAGATCAAAAGACAGCAAACTTAACCACTAACTAAGATGAGAACAAAGAAGCTAGTGATATTTTCAAAACTTGAAGCTGTATGGAGTGATTGGCGTCACTCAAACATTGCCTAGACCATTTGGATCACAAAAACTTTATGTTTGACCATTAGGCCATAAAGTCAAAGATAAATAAAAAGGAAGCAAACTTAACGTCTAACATTGCATAGGCCATTCAGATGATGAAAACTATACTAAGTTTGATCGTTAGGCCACAAAGTCAAAGATAGATTAAAATGAAAGAAAACTTAACGTCTATGTTAGACGAGAAAGACGATCCTTGGGATCTTTTCAAGCCTTGAAACTTTAAGGATTGATTGGGGTCACTCAAACATTGTGTAGGTCTTTTGGATCACAAAAACGTTGCTAAGTTTGGCCATTTGACCATAAAGTCAAAGACAGATCAAAAGAAAGCAAACTTAACATCTAAGTTAGACGAGAATGAAGAAACTAGAGATATTTTGAAACCTTAAAGCTTTAAGGAGTGATTGGGGTTACTCAAACATTTCCTAGGCCTTTCGAATCATAAAAACTTTGCTAAGTTTGACCATTAAGCCATAAAGCCAACGATAGATCAAAAGGAAGCAATCTTAACGTCTAAGTTAGATAAGAATGAGGAAGCTAGAGATATTTTGAAACAATGATGGTTTAAGGAGCAATTGGGGTAACTGAAACTTTTCCTAGGTCATTCGGATCACAAAAAATTTAGTTAATTTGACCATTTGACCATATAGTTAAAGATAGATCAAAAGGAAGTAATCTTAACCACTAAGTAAGACGAAAATGAATAAGCTATATATATATTTTCAAACCCTGAAGTTTGACTAGGCATTTTGAATCACAAAAACTTTGCAAAGTTTGACCATTTGACCAAAAAGTCAAAGATAGTTCAAAACGAAGCAAGCTTAACCACTAAGTAAGACGAGAATGAAGAAGCTAGAGATATGTTCAAACCCTGAAGCTTTAAGAAGTGATTGGAGTCTCTCAAACATTGTCTAGGCCATTTGGATGACAAAAAACTATGCTAAATTAGACCATTTAACCAAAAAGTCAAAGATAGATCAAAAGAAAGCAAACTTAACATCTAAGTTAGATGAGAACGAAGAAGCTTAGAAATATTTTCAAACCTTGATGGTTCAAAGAGTGATTGGAGTTACTCAAACATTTCTTAGGCCATTTGGATCCCAAAAAGTTTGATAAGTTAGGCCATTTGACCAGAAAGTCAAAGATACATTTGAATAGAAGCATACTTAAAGTCTAAGTTAGACGAGAATGAAAAAGCTAGAGATATTTTGAAACCTTGAAGCTTTAAGGAGTGACTGGGTCACACAAACATTGCCTAGGCCTTTCAGAACATAAAAACTTTGTTAAGTTTGACTATTCGACCATAAAGTCAAAGATAGATAAAAAGGAAGCAAGCAGAACCACTATGTAAGATGAGAACAAAGAAAATAGGGATATTTTCAAACCTGAAAGCTTTAAGGTGTGATTGGGGTCATGCAAACATTGCTTCAGACTTTCGGATCACAAAAACTTTACTTAAGTTTTACCATTTGACTAAAAAGTCAAAGACAGATCAAAATGAAGCAAACTTAACATCTAAGTCAGACGAGAACTAAGAAGTTAGAGATATTTTTAAACCTTGATCATTTAAGGAGTGATTCGGGTCACTCAAGCATTTCCTAGGCCATTCAAATCACAAAAACTTTGCTAAGTTTGACCATTTGACCATAAAGTCATAGATAGATCAAAAGAAAATAAACTTAACATCTAAGTTAGACAAAGACAAAGAAGCTAGAGATGTTTTCAAATCTTGAAGCTTTAAGGAGTGACTGGGGTTACTCAACATTTCCTAGGCCTTTCAGAAGACAAAAACTTTGCTAACTTTTATCGTTAGACCATAAAGTCAAAGATAGATCAAAATGAAGCAAGCTTATCCACTAAGTAAGATGAGAACGAAGAAGCTAGAGTTATTTTCAAAGTTTGAAGCTTTAAGAAGTGATTAGGTTCACTTAAACATTTTCTAGGCCTTTCGGATCATGAAAAGTTTGCTAATTGTCCATTTGACCATAAAGTCAAAGATAGATCAAAAAGAAGCAAGCTAAACCACTTAGTAAGATGAGAACAGGGAAACTAGAGATATTTTTGAACCTTGAAGCTTTAAGGAGTAATTGGGGTCACTCAAACATTGCCTAGGACTTTTGGATCACAAAAACTTTGCAATGTTTGGCCAATTGACTAAAAAGTCAAAGATAGATCAAAAGAAGCATACTTAATGTCTAAGTTAGATAAGAATGACGAAGCTAGAGATATTTTCAAACCTTGATGGTTTAAGGAGCGATTTGGGTCACTCTAGCATTTCCTAGGCTATTCAGATGACAAAAACTTTACTAAGTTTGACTATTTATCCATAAAGTCAAAGATATATCAAAAGGAAGCAAACTTAGCGTATAAGTTAGACGAGAACGAAGAAGCTAGGGATATTTTCAAATTTTGAAGCTTTAAGGAGTGACTGAGGTTATTCAAACTTTGTGTAGGCCTTTCAGAAGACAAAAACTTTGCTAAGTTTGACCATTTGACCATTAAGTCCAAGATAGATCTAAACGAGAAAAGTATAACTAATAAGTAAGATGAGAACAAAGAAGTTAGATATATTTTCAAACTTTGAAGATTTAAGGAGTGATTGGAGTCACTTAAACATTTTCTACGCCTTTTCGGATCATAAAAACTTTGCTAAGCTTATCCATTTGACCATAAAACCAAAGACAGATCAAAAGGAAGCAAGCTAAACCACTAAGTAAAACGAGAACGAAGAAACTAGAAATATTTTCAAACCTTGAAGGTCTAAAGAGTGACTGGGGTCACTCAAACATTGCCTAGGACTTTTGGAACATAAAAACTTTCTAAGTTTGACCATTTGGCCACAAAGTCAAAGATAGATCAAAATGAAGTAAACTTAATGTCTAAGTTACATGAGAACGAAGAAGCTAAAGATATTTTCAAACCCTAAAGCTTTTAAGAGTGATTGGGATCACTCAAACACTGCCAAGGCCATTCGGATCACAAAAACTTTGCTAAGCTTGACCATTTAACCATAAAGTTAAAGATGGATCAAAAGGAAGCAAACTTAACGTCTAAGCTAGACGAGAACGAAGAAGCTAGAGATATTTTCAATCAATGATGGTTTAAGGAGCGATTGGGGTCACTAAAACATTTCCTAGGCCATTCGGATCACAAAAACTTTGCTAAGTTTGACCATTTGACTATAAAGTCAAAGATAAATCAAAACGAAGCATGCTGAACCTCTAAGTAAGACGAGATCGAAGATGCTAGAGACATTTTCAGACCTTGATATGTTAATGAGTGGTTGAGGTTACTCAAACATTTCTTAGGACTTTTGGATCTCAAAAACTTTGTTATGTTTGATCGTTTGACCATTTGACCTTAAAATCAAAGACAGATCAAAAGGAGGCAACCTTAACAGCAAAGCGAGACGAGAACGAAGAAGCTAGAGATATTTTCAAACCTTGTAGCTTTAAACGAAGAAGCTTGATTTCATTCAACCATTGCGTAAGCCATTCGAATCACAAAAACTTTGCTAAGTTTGTCCATTTAAACATAAAGTCAAAGATAGTCAAAAGGAAGCAAACATAACGTCTAGGTTAGATGAGATTGAAGAAGCCAGAGATATTTTCAAAACTTGAAGTTTTAAGGAGTAATTAGGGTCACTCAAATATTGCCTAGGTCTTTCGAATATCAGAAACTTTACTAAGTTTGACTATTTGACCACAAAGTCAAAGATAGAATAAAAGGAAGCAAACTTAACCACTAAATAAGATGAGAATTAAGAAACTAGAGATATTTTCAAACCATAAAGCTTTAAGGAGTGATTTGGTCACTCCAACCTTGCTTAGGCCTTTCAAATCACAAACACTTTGCCAAGTTTGACAATTTGACTATAAAGTCTAAGATAGATCAACAGGAAGCAAGCTTAATCACTATGTAAGACAAGAATGAAGAAACTAGAGATATTTTCAAACCTTGAAGCCTTAAGAAGTGATTAAGGTGCCTCAAATATTGTCTAGGCTATTCTGATCACAAAAACCTTGTTAAGTTTGACCATATGCCCGAAAAGTCAATGATAGACAAAGGGAAGCAAACTTAACGCATAAGTTAGACAAGAACGAAGAAGTTAGAGATAATTTAAAATCGTGAAACTTTAAGGAGTGATTGGGGTTACTCAAATATTGCTCAAGTCCTTTTGATCAAAAAACCATTCTTAAGTTTGATCATTTGACCATAAAGTCAAAGATAGATCAAAAGGAAGCAAACTTACCCGCTAAGTATGACAAGAAAAAAGAAGCTAGAGCTATTTTCAGACCATAAAGCTTAAAGGTGTGATTGGGGGTGGTCAAACATTTCCTAGTCCATTTAGATCATAAAAACTTTGCTAAGTTTGACCATTTGGCCATAAAGTCAAAGATAGATCAAAAGAAAACAAATTTAACGTCAAAGTTAGACAAGAACAATGAAGCTAGAGATATTTTCAAACCTTGAAGCTTAAAGGAGTGATTGGGATCACTCAAACATTGCCTCGGCCTTTTGGATCACAAAAACTTTGCTAAGTTTGACCATTTGACCTTAAAGTCAAATATAGAACAAAAGGAAGCAAACTTAATGTTTAAGTTAGACGAGAACGAAGAAGCTAGCGATATTTTCAAACCTTGAAGCTTTAAGGAGTGATTGGGGTCATTCAAACATTGCCTAGGCTTTTCGGATGAAAAAAGCCTTGCCATGTTTGACCATTTACCCGTAAAGTCATAGGTAGATCAAAACGTAGCAAAGTTAATGCATAAGTTAGACGAAAACGAAGAAGCTCGAGATATTTTAAATCCTTGAAGCATTAAGGAGTGATTAGGGTCACTCAAATATTGCCTAGGCTTCTTGGATTACAAAAACTTTGCTAAGTTTGACCACTTGACCATAAAGTCAAACATAGATCAAAAGGAAGCAAGCTTAATCCCTATGTGTGACAAGAAGAAAGAAGCTAGAGATATTTTTAGACCGTGAAGCTTTAAGGTGTGATTGGGTTACTCAAACGCTGCCTAGACAATTTGGATCTCAAAAACCTTGCTAAGTTTGAGCATTTGACCATAAAGTCAAAGATAGATCAAAAGGAAGCAAACTTAACATCTAAGTTTAGACGAGAATGAAAAAGCTAGAGATATTTTCAAACTTGAAGCTTTAAGGAGTGATTAGGGTCTCTTAAATATTGCCTAAGCCTTTTGGATCGCAAAAACTTTGCTTAGTTGGCTGTTTGACCATAAAGTCAAAGATACATTGAAAGGAAGCAAACTTCATGTCCAAGTTAGACGTGAAGGAGGAAGCTAGAGATATTTTCAAACCTTGAAGCTTTTATGAGTGATTGGAGGCCCTCAAACATTGCCTAGGCCTTTCAGATCACAACAACTTTGCTAAGTTTGACCATTTAACCATAAAATAAAAAATATAGTAAATGGAAGCAAGCTTAACCACTAAGTAAGACATGAACGGAGAAGCTAGAGATACTTTCAATCCTTAAAGCTTCATGGAGCGATTGGTGTCACTCAAACATTGCCTAGGCCTTTCAGAGAAACTGGAGATATTTAGAAAGCCTGAAGCTTTAAAGAGTGATTTAGGTCACTCAAACATTGCCTAGGCTTTTCGGATTACAAAAACTTTGCTTAGTTTGACCATTTGATCATAAAGCCATAGATAGAACAAAAAGAAGCAAACTTAAATACTACGTAAGATGATAACGAAGAAACAATAGATAGTTTCCACCCTTAATGTTATAAGGAGTGATCGGGATTCACTTCAAACATTGCCTAGGCCTTTCGGATCACAAAAACTTTTCCTATGTTTGACCATTTAACCATAAAGTCAAAGATAGATCAAAAGGAAGCAAACTTAAGGTTAAGTTAGACGAGCAGGAGGAAGCTAGAGATATTTAGAAAGCTTAAAGCTTTAAGGAGTGATTGAGGTCACTCAAACATTGCCTAGATCTTTCAGATCAAAAAAACTTTTGTAAGTTTGACCATTTGATTCTAAAATTGAAGATAGATTAATAAGAAGCAAGCTTAACCACTATGTAAGAAGAGAATGAAGCAGCTAAAGATGTTTTCAAATCTTGAAGCTTTAAGGAGTGATTGGGGTCACTCAAACCATTGCATAGGCCATTCGAATCACAAAAACTTTGTTAAGTTTAACCATTTGAACACAAAGTCAAAGATAGATAAAAGGAAGCAATCTTAACCATAAAGTAAGACGAGAACGAAGAAGCTAGAGATATTTTCAAACCTTGAAGTTTTAAGGAGTGATTAGGGCCACCCAAACATTGCCTAGGCCTTTCGGTTCACAAAAACTTTGCTAAATTTGACAATTTGACCATAAAGCTAAAGATAGAACAAAAGGAAGCAAGCTTAAAAACAAAGTAAGACAAGAATGAAGTAGTTAGAGATATTTTCAAACCATGAAGCTTTAAGAGCTGTTTGGTGTCACTCAACCATTGCATAGGCCATTCAGATTACATAACCTTTGCTAAGTTTGACCATTTCAACACAAAGTCAAAGATAGATCAAAATGAAAGTAAGCTTAACATCTAAGTTAGACGAGAACAAAGAAGCTAGAGATATTTTCAAACCTTGAAGCTTTAAGGAGTGATTAAGAACACTTAAATATTGCCTAGGCCTTTCGGATTACAAAAACTTTGCTAAGTTTGGCCATTTGACTATAAAGTCAAAGATAGAGCAAAAGGAAGCAAACTTAACCATTAAGTAAGATGAGAATTAAGAAACTAGAGATATTTTCAAATCTTGAAGCTTTAAGGAGTGATTAGGGCCACTCATACATTGCCTAGGCCTTTCGGATCACAAAAACCTTGCTAATTTGACCACTTGACCATAAAGTCAAAGATAGATCAAATGTTGATGCCTTAAGGAGTGATTGGGTTCACTCAAACATTGCCTTGGTTATTTGGATCACAAAAACTTTGCTAAGTTTCACCATTTGACCATAAAGTCAAAGGTAGATCAAAAGGAAGCAAACTTAAAGTCTAAGTTAGACAAAAACGAAGAAGCTAGAGATATTTTAAAACCTTGAAGCTTTAAGGAGTGATTGGGGTCACTTCAAACAATGCTCTGGCATTTCAGGTTCAGAAAAACTTTGCTTAGTTTGGCCATTTGAGCATAAAGATAAAGATAAGTCAAACGGAAGCAAACTTACCCACTAAGTAAGATAAGAACAAAGATGGTAGAGATATTTTCAGACCGTGAAGTTTTAAAGAGTAATTAGGGTCACTCAAACATTGCCTAGGACTTTCAAATCACAAACACTTTGCTAAGTTTGACCATTTGACCATAAAGTTCAAAGATAGATCTAAAAAAGCAAACTTAACGTCCAAGATAGATGAGAAGAAAGAGGCTATAGATGTTTAAAAATTTTGAAGCTTTAAAGGAGTGATTGGGGTCATTGAAATATTGCCTAGGCCTTTTAGATCACAAAAACTTGAGGAGAACAGAGAAGCTGGAGATAGATCAAAATTGGCTAGGCCTTCAGCACTAAGTAAGATGAGAACAGAGAAGCTGGAGATATTTTCAAACCTTGAAGCTTTAAGGAGTGATTGGGGTCACTCAAAAATTGGCTAGACCATTCAAATCACAAAAGCTTTTCTAAGTTTGACCATGTCAAAGATATTCAAAATAGAACCAAACTTAACATCTAACTTAGCTGACAACGAAAAAGTTAGAGATATTTCAAACCTTGAAGCTTTAACGAGTTATTGGGGTCACTCAAACATTTTCTAAGCCTTTCGGATTGCAAAAACTTTGCTAAGTTTGACCATTTAACCACAAAGTCAAAGATAGATTAAAAGGAAGCAAGCTTAACCCCTAGGTAAGATAAGAACGAAGAAGCTAGGGATCTTTTCAAACCTTGAAGCTTTAAGGAGTGATTGGGTTCACTCAAACATTACCTAAACCTTTCGGATCATAAAAAATTTCTGAGTTAGATGAGACTGAAGAAGTTAGAGATATTCTCAAACCTTGATGCTTTGAGAAGTGATTAGGGTCACTCAAACATTGCTTTGGCTTTTTCGGATCGGAAAAACTTTGCTATGTCTGGTGATTTGATCATGAAAGTCGAAGATCAAACAAAAAAAAGTAACCTTAACCACTAAGTAAGATACAATCAAAGAAAGAAAGTAGGGACATTTTCCAAACGTTGATTGCTTTAAGGGGTGACTGAGGTCACTCAAACATTGCTTAGACCATTCAGATCATAACTTTGCTAAGTTTGACCATTTGACCATAACATCAAAGATAGATCAAAAGGAAGCAAACTTAACTTCTAAGTAAAATGAAAATAAAAAAGCTAGGGATATTTTCAAACCATGATGCTCTAAGGGGTGATTAGGGTCTCTCGAATGTTGCTTAGACCTTTCAGAACACAAAAACTTTACGAAGTATGACCATTTGACTGTAAAGTCAAAGATAGATGAAAAGGAAACAACCTTAATCACAAAAAATAAGACGAGAATGAAGAACCTAGAGATATTTTCAAACCTTGAAGTTTTAAGGAGTGATTAGGCCTAGGCCTTTCAGTTTACAAAAACTTTGCTAAATTTGACCATTTGACCATAAAGTCAAAGTATATCAAAAGGAAGCAAGATTAAGCAAAGTAAGACAAGAACGAAGAAGTTAGAGATAGTTTCAAACTATGAAGCTTTAAGGAATGATTGGCGTCACCCAAACATTACATAGGCCATTCGAATGACAATAACTTTGCTAAGTTTGACCATTTGAACACAAAGACAAAGATAGATCTAAAGGAAGCAAACTTAACATCGAAGTTAGATGAAAACGAAGAAGTTAGAGATATTTTCAAACCTTGAAGCTTTAAGGAGTGATTAGGGTCACTTAAATATTGTCTAGGCCTTTTGGATCACAAAAACTTTGCAAAGTTTGCCCATTTGACCATAAAGTTCAAAGATAGAACAAAATGAAGCAAACTTAACCACTAAGTAAGACGAGAATCAAGAAACTGGAGATATTTTCAAATCTTGAATCTTTAAGGAGTGATTGGGGCCACTCAAACATTGCCTAGGCCTTTCGGATCACAAAAATATTGCTAAGTTTGGCCACTTGACCATAAAGTCAAAGATAGATAGAATGGAAGCACACTTAACGTCTAAGTTAGATGAGAACGAAGAAACTAGAGATATTTTCAAATGTTGATGCCTTAAGGAGTGATTAGGGTCACTCAATCATTGCCAAGGCCTATTGGATCACAAGAACTTTGCTAAGTTTGACCATTTGGCCATAAAGTGTATGATATATCAAAAGGAAGCAACCGTAACCACAGAGTGAGATGAGAACGAAGAAACTAGAGATATTTTCAAACCTTGAAATTTTAAGGAATGATTGGGGTCACTCAAACATTCTCTAGGCCTATCGGATCATAAAAACTCTGTTAAGTTTGACTAATTGACCATAAAGTCAAAGATAGATCAAAAGAAACCAAACTTAACGTCTAAGTTAGATGAGAACGAAGAAGCTAGAGATATTTTCAAATCTTAAAGCTTTAAGGAATGACTAGGGTCATTCAAACATTTCTTAGGCCTTTCAAATCACAAATACTGCTAAGTTTGACCATTTGACCATAAAGTCAAAGATAGGTTAAAAGGAAGCAAGCTTAACTACTAAGTTAGACAGGAATGAAGAAAGCTAGAGATGTTTTCAAACCTTGAAGCTTTAAAGAGTGATTAGGGTCACTCATACATTGCCTAGGCCATTCGGATCGCAAAAACTTTGCTATGTTTGACCATTTGATCGTAAAGTCAAAGATAGATAAAAAGAAAAAAAAACTTGACAACTAAGTAAGACGAGAGCAAAGAAGCTACAGATATTTTCAAACCTTAAAGCTTTAAAAAGTGATTAGGGCTACTCAAACATTGCCTGCACATTTCAAATCGCAAAAACTTTGCTAAGTTTGACCATTTGACTATAAAATCAAAGATAGATCAAAATAATGCAAACTTAACGTATAAGTTAGTTGAGAACGAAGAAGGTATAGATATTTTCAAACCTTGAAGCTTTAAGAAGTGATTGAGGTCACTCGAACATTGCGTAGGCCATTTGGATCACAAAAAATTTGCTTAAGTTTGACCATTTGGCCAAAGTCAAATATATATGAAAAGAAAAGGAGTGATTGGGGTCTAACAAACATTGCCTAGGCCATTCAAATCACAAAAATTTTTGATAAGTTTGACTTTTTCACCATAAAGTGAAAGATAGATCAAAAGAAAGCAAACTTAACATTTAAGTTACACAAGAGGGAGGAAGTTAGGGATATTTTTAGACATTCAAGCTTTAAGGAGTGATTGGAGTCACTTGAACATTGCCTAGGCCTTTTCGGATCATAAAAGCTTTGATAATTTTGACAATTTGACCACAAAGTCAAAGATAAGACGAGAAAGAAGAAGGTAGAGATATATTTTCCTACCATGAAGCTTTAAAACTTCAAGGTTTGAAAATATCTCTGGCTTTTTTGTTGTTATCTAACTTTGTGGCTAAGTTTGATTCATTTTGATCAAACTTAGCAAAGTTTTTACAATCTAAATGGTCTTGGCAATGTTTGAGTGACCCCAATCACTCCTTAAAGCTTCAGGCTTGAAAATATCTCTAGTTTCGTCCTTCTCGTCAAACTTTAACGTTAAGTTTGCTTCTTTTTTATCTATCTTTGACTTTATGGTCAAATGGTCAAACTTAACTAAGTTTTTATGATCCAAAAGGCCTAGGCAAAGTTTGACTGACCCCAATCAGTCCTTAAGGCTTCAAGGTTTAAAAATATCTCAAGCTTCTTCGTTCTTCGTCTAACTGAAATGTTAAGTATGCTTCCTTTTGATCTATCTTTGACTTTATGGTCAAATTTGTCAAACTTAGCAATGTTTTTGTGATCTAAATGGCCTATGCAATCTTTGAGTAACCTTAATCACTCACACAAGCATTTACTAAACCATTCAGATCACAAAAGCTTTGCTACCTGTGACTATTTGAACATAAAGACAAAGATAGATCCAATGGAAGCAAACTTAATGTCTGAGGTAGACGAGAACGAAGAGGCTTGACATATTTTAAAACCTCGAAGCTTTAAGGAGTGTTTGGGGTCACTTAAACTTACCTAGGACTTTCGGATGACAAAAAGTTTTGGAGTGTGACCATTTGACCACAAAGTCAAAGATAGATCAAAAGGAAGCAAACTTTGCCACTGAGTGTGTCGAAAACAAAGAAGCTAGAGAAATTTTCAATCCTTGATGCTTTAAGTAGTGATTAGGTTACTCAAACTTTGCCAAGACCATTTAGAATCACAAAAACTTTACTAAGTTTGACTATTTGATGCAATAAAGTGAAAGATAGATCAAAAGGAAATAAGCTTAACTACTATGTAAGATGAGAACAAAGAAGCTTGAGATCTTTCAAACCTTGAAGCTTTAAGGACTGATTGGGATCACTTAAACATTGTCTAGACCATTTGGATCACAAAAACTTTGCTATGTTTGACCATTGGACTATAAACTTAAAGATAGATCAGAAGGAAGCAAACCTAACGTCTAAGTCAGACAAAAACAAAGAAGCTAAAGATACTTTCAAACCTTGAAGCTTTAAGGAGTGATTGGGTCACTCAAACATTGCATAGGCAATTTGGATCACAAAAACTTTACTAAGTTCGACCATTTGACCATAACGTCAAAGATAAATCAAAAGGAAACAAACTTAACATCAAAGTAAGACGAGAATGAAAAAAACTAGAGATATTTTAAAACCTTGAGCTTTAAGGAGTGATTGAGTTCACTTAAACGTTGCCTAGGCCTTTCAAGTCATAAAAACTTTGTTAAGTTTGACCATTTGACCATAAAGGTAAAGATAGATCTAAAGGAAGCAAACTTAACATCTAAGTTAGCCGAGAAGGATGAAGCTATAGACATTTTCAAACTTTGAAGCTTTAAGGAGTAATTGAGTCACTCAAATGTTATGTAGGCCTTTTAGATCATAAAAACTTTGTTATGTTTGCCTATTTGACCATAAAGTCAAAGTTAGATCAAAATGAAACAAACTCAACATCTAAGCTAAATCAGAAGGAGGAAGCTAAAGATATTTTCAAACCTTGAAGCTTTAAGTAGTGATTGGGGTCACTCAAACATTGCCTAGACCATTCGGATCCAAAAAACCTTTAAGTTTGACTATTTGACCATCAAGTCAAAGACAGACCAAAATGAAGTAAACTTAACCACTAAGTAAGATGAGAACGAAGATGCTAGAGATATTTTCAAACCATGAAGCTTTAAGGAGTGATTGGAGTCACTCAAACTTTGCCTAGGCCATTTGGTTCATAAAAACTTTGCTAAGTTTGACCATTTGACCATAAAATCAAACACAGATCAAAAGGAAGCAAACTTAACATCTAAGTTAGACGAGAACAAAGAGGTCAGAGATATTTTTAAATCTTGAAGCTTTAAGGAGTGATTGGGGTCACTTAAACATTGCCTAGGCCTTTTGGATTAAAAAAGCTTTGCTAAGTTTGACCATTTGACCATAAAATTAAAGACAGATCAAAATGTAGTAAGCTTAACCCCTAAGTAAGACGAGGATAGGGAAACTAGAGATATTTTGAAATGTTGAACTTTTAAGGAGTGATTGGAGGCCACTTCAAACATTGCCTAGGCAATTTGGATCACAAAAATCTTTGCTAAGTTTGCCCTATTTGAACCATAAAGTCAAAGATAGAATCAAAAGGAAGCAAACTTAACCGTCTAAGTTAAGGCGAGAATCAAGAAAGCTAGAGATATTTTCCAAATCATTGAATATTTAAGGAGTGATTTGGGTCACTCAAACAATGCCTAAGCCTTTCAAGATCACAAAAACTTTGTCAAGTTTGAACATTTGACCAAAAGGTCAAATATATATTAAAAGGAAGCAAGCTGAACTACTAAGTAAGACAAGAACGAAGAAGCTAGAGATATTTTCAAACATTGAAGCTTGAAGGAGTGATTTGTGTCACTCAAACATTGATACTTTGCCTAGGCCTTTTTGATTCACAAAAACTTTGCTAAGTTTGACCATTTGATAGCAAAGTCAAAGATAGATCGAAAGAAATCAAACTTAACCACTAAGTAACACTGGAACGAAGAAACTATAGATACTTTCAAACCTTGATGCTTTAAGTAGTAATTGGGGCCATCCCAAACATTTCCTAAGCCATTTGGACCACAAAAACTTTGCTAAATTTGACTATTTGACCAAAAAGTCAAATAGATCAAAATAAAGCGAACTTGATGTCTAAGTTAGACAGACACGAAGAAAGTAGGGATATTTTCAAACCATGCAGCTTTAAAGGAGTGATTGAAGTCACTTAGACATTGCATAGGCTATTCGGAATCACAAAAACATTGCTTAGTTTGACCATTTGACCATAAAATGAAAAATAGATCAAAAGGAAGCAAGCATAACCACTAAGTAAGACAAGAACAAAGAAGCTAGAGATATTTTAAAACATTGAAGCTTTAAGGAGTGATTTGTATCAGTCAAACATTGCCTAGACCTTTAGGATCACAAAAACATTGCTGAGTTTGACCATAATGACAATAAAATCAAAGATGGATGAAAGAGGAATCAAGCTTAACCACTAAGTAAGACAAGAACAAAGAAGTTAGAGATATTTTTAAACCTTGAAGCTTTAGGGAGTGATTGAGGTCGCACAAAAAATTTCCTAGGACATTCGGATCACAAAAACTTTGTTAAGTTTGACCATTTGACCACAAAGTCAATGATAGATTAAAATGAAGCAAAATTAACCAACTAGTAAGACGAGGGCAAAGAAGCAAGAAGTATTTTCAAACCTTGAACCTTAAAGGAGTGATTGGGGTCACTCAAAACACTGGCTAGACCATTTGGATCACAAAAACTTTGCTATATTTGACCATTTGACCATAAAGTGAAAGATAGTTCAAAAGGAAGCATACATAATGTCTAAGTTAGACGAGAACGAAGAAGCTAAAGATATTTTCGAATCATTAAGCTTTAAGGAGTGATTGGGTTCACTCAAACATTGCCTAAGCCTTTTAGATCACAAAAACTTTGCTAAGTTTGTCCATTTGATGATAAAGTGAAAGATAGAAAAAAAGGAAGCAAACTTAATTGCTAAGTAAGACGAGAATGAAGAAGTAAGAGATATTTTCAAACCTTGAAGCTTTAAGTAGTTATTTGGGTCATTCGAACATTGCCTAGGCTATTCAGATCATAAAAACTTTGCTAAATTTGACCAATTAATCATATAGTTAATGATAGAACAAAAGGAAGAAAAGTTAAACACTTAGTAAAACAAGAACGAAGAAGCTAGAGATATTTTCAAACCTTGAAGCTATAAGTAGTTACTGGGGTGATTCAAATATTGCCTAGACTATTCGGATCACACAACAACTTTGCTATGTTTGACCATTTGACCATAAAGTCAATGATAGATAAAAAAGAAGCAAACTTAACATTGTAGTGACTCCAATCACTGTTTAAAGCTTCTTAAACATGGTTTGAAAATATCTATAACTTCCTTCACCTTCGTCTAACTTAGATGTTTTGCTTCCCGTTGGTCTATCTTTGTCATTTTATGGCCAAATTGGTCAAATTTAGCAAAGTTTTTGTGATCCAAATGGTATAGGCGATGTTTGAGTGACCCAATCATTTCTTAAAGCTTCATGGTTTGAAAATATCTCTAGCTTCTTCGTTATTCGTCTAACTTAGACAGTTAAGTTTCGCTTCTTTTTTTATCTATCTTTGACTTTATGGTAAAATGGTCAAACTTAGCAAAAGCTTTTTGTGATTCCGAATAGCCTAGGCAATTTTTGAGTGACCCCTAATCACTCCTTAAAGCTTCAAGCTTTGAAAATATCTCTAACTTCTTGCTCTCGTCCACATCAGACGTTAAGCTTGCTTCTTTTTTTAATCTATCTTTGACTTTATAGTCAAATGGTCAAACTTAGCAAAGTTTTTGTGATCTGGAATAGGCCTAGGCAATGTTTGAGTGACCCAATCACTCCTTAAAGCTTAAAGGTTTGAAAATATCTCTACCATTTCTTTGTTCTCATCTAACTTAGATGTTAAGTTTCACTTCCTTTTGATCTATCTTTGACTTTAAGTAGTAAATGGTCAAACTTAGCATAGTTTTTTTGATCTGAATGGCCTAGGCAATGTTTGAGTGATCCCAATCACTCCTTAAAGCTTTCAATGGTTTGAAAATATTTCTATACTTTCTTCGTTCTCGTCTAACTTAGACATTAAGCTTTGCTTCCTTTTTTATCTATCTTTGACTTTAATGGTCAAATGGTCAAACTTAGCAAATTGCTTTTGTGATCCGAATGGCCTAGGCAATGTTTTGAGTGACCCCAATCACTCCTTAAAGCTTCAAGGTTTTCAAAATATCTCTAGCTTCTTCGTTCTCTTAACTTAGACGTTAATTTTACTTCATTTTGATCTATCTTTGACTTTATGTGACCAAATGGTCAAACTTAAGCAAAGTTTTTGTGATCCAAATGGCCTAGGCAATGTTTGAGTGACTCCAATCACTCCTTAAAGCTTCAAGGTTTGAAAATATCTCTAACTTCTTCGCCTTCGTCTAACTTAAAGGTTTTGCTTCCTTTTGAACTATCATTGTCTTTATGGTCAAATGGTAAAACTTAGCAAAGTTTTGTGTCTCCGAATGGCCTAGGCATTGTTTGATTGACCCCAATCACTCCTTAACAGCTTCACAATTTGAAAATATTTCTAGCTTCTTTGTTCTCATCTAACTTAGACATTATGTTTGTTTCCTTTTGAACTATACTTGACTTTATGGTAAAATGGTCAAACTTCGCAAAGTTTTTATGATCAAAATGGCCTAGGCAATGTTTAAGTGGCCCCAATCTCTCTTTAAAGCTTCAAGGTTTGAAAATAGCTCTAGTATCTTCATTTTTATCCAACTTAGACATTATGTTTGCTTTCTTTTGATCTATCTTTATCTTTTTGGTCAAATGGTCAAACTTAGCAAAGTTTTTGTCATCCGAAAGGCCTAGGCAATGTTTGAGTGACCTCAATCACTACTTAATGCTTCAAGCTTTCTAAATGTCACTAGATTCCTCCTGCTCATCTAACTTAGACCATAAGTTTGCTTCCTTTTTGATCTATCTTTGACTTTATGGTCGAATGGTGAAACATAGGAAAGTTTTTGTGATCCAGAAGGCCTAGTACATGTTTGAGTAATTCTGATCACTCCTGATAGCATTAAGGGTTGAAACTATATCTTGTTTCTTCATTCTCGTCTTATGTAGTATTTAAGCTGATTTTTTTATCTATTTACCTAACTGCTTAAGCTGTTAAGCAAGGGGAAGACTAAGTTTTATAACTCAAACACCCTCAGTAGAAACCCATTTGTGGTAAATTATTACCTCTTATTGAAACTTGTAACCAGGTGTGCATGCAAAAAATAGGGAGAAGAAAAATAGACACATATTTAACGTGGTACAACCTACAACAAACTATAGGCCTATGTCCACAGGTGAAAAGAAAATTCACTATGATCAACAAAGATTACAAGAAGTGGCGGCTCAATGCTCAAACCCTAATCCCAATACACCCACCTAGCTACTGATTTATTACACTCGCTGAAAATTTCTTGGCAGGTGGCAACAATGGCGTTTTGTGTCAGGTCACATTTCAAGCCAAAACCCATAATTAAATACAAGAGACTTTATAACAAAACTAACCAACACATTCAACTAAAATTTCAATCAAAACACCAAGAGTGCACCACTTAATAAATTAGACTCCAATACCGAGTCAAGGAATAACTTGATGTAAAAGCTTAAGCTATTGAGCAAGATGTCAAGAATGGATTTTTAAAACCATTATAACTT
>NSJW01000253.1:0-37806 GCA_019955255.1 Castanospermum australe | reverse complement strand
AGGCAATGTTTTGGATGGCCCCAATCACTCTTGAAAGTTTCAAGGTTAGAAAATTTCCTTAGCTTCTACTCTCTTGTCTGGCGTAGACTTTAGGTTTGCTTTTTTTTTTTTTATCTATCTTTGACTTTATGCTCAAATGGTCAAACCAAGAAAAGTTCTAACTTAGACGTTAAGTTCTCTTTCCATTTGATTTACCGTTAACTTTATAGTCAAATCGTAAAACTTAGCAAAGTTTTTCTGATCTGAATGGTATAGGTAATGTTTGAGTGACCCCAATCACTCCTTAAAGCTTCAGGATTTGAAAATATCTCTAGTTTTTTCGTTCTCATCTAGCTTAGGCATTAGCTTTATTTCTTTTTAATCTATCTTTGACTTTATGGTCAAATGGTAAAACTTAGCAAAGTTTTTGTATTCTGAATGGCCTAGGCAATGCTTGAGTGACCACAATCACTCCTTAAAGCTTCAAGGCTTGAAAATATCCCTAGCTTCTTCGTTCTCGTCTAACTTAGACATTAAGTTTAATTCCTTTTGACCTATCTTTGACTTTATAGTCAAATGATCAAACTTGGCTAAGTTTTTTTGATTCGAATGGCCTAGGAAATGATTGAGTGACCCCAATCACTACTTAAAGCTTTCAAGGTTTGAAAATATCTCTAGCTTTTTCGCTCCCGTCTAACTTAGGCATTAACTTTGTTTTCTTTTATTTTTATCTTTGACTTTATGGTCAAATGGTAAAACTTAGCAAAGTTTTTGTATTCCGAATGGCCTAGGCAATGTTTGAGTGACCCCAATCACTCCTTAAAGTTTCATGGTTTGAAAATATCTATGGCTTCTTCGCTCTCGTATAACTTAGAGATTAAGTTTGCTTTCTGTTAATCTATCTTTGTCTTTATGGTCAAATGGTCAAGCATGGCAAAGTTTTTGTCACCTGAATGGCCTAGGCAATCTATGAGTGACCCCAATCATTTCTTAAAGCTTCAAGGTTTCAAAATATCTATAGTTTCTTCGCTCTCATCTAACTTAGTTGTTAACTTTGTTTCCATTTGATCTACCTTTGACCTTTCATTCAAATGGTAAAACTTAGCAATGTTTTTATGAACCGAATGGCATAGACAATGTTTGAGTGACTCCAATCACTCTTGTAAGCTTCAAGGTTGGAAAATATCTCTAGCTTCTTCATTCTCATTTAACTTAGACAATAAGTTTAGTTCCTTTTGGCCTATCTTTGACTTTATGGTCAAATAGTCAAACTTAGCAAAGTTTTTGTGATCCAAATGGCCTACGCAATGATTGGGTGACCCCAATCACTCCTTAAAGTCTCAAGGTTTGAAAATATCTATAGCTTCTTTGCACTTGTCTAGAATAGATGTTAGGTTTGCTTATTTTTGATCTATCTTTGACTTCATGCTCAAATGATCAAACCTAGAATAGTTTTTGTGATCCGAATTGGCCTAGGAAGAGTTTGGGTGACTCCAATCATTCCTTAAAGGTTCAAGGTTTGAAAATATCTCTAGCTTGTTCGTTCTCGTCTAACTAAGATGTTAAGTTTACTATTTTTTTACCTATCTTTGACTTTTTGGTCAAATGGTCTAACTTAAGCAATGTTTTTGTAATCCGAATGGACCTAGGAAATGTTTAGAGCGACCCAAATCACTCCTTAAAGCTTTAAGGTTTAAAAATATCTTTAGCATCTTCGCTCTCGTCTAACTTAGACATTAACTTCATTTTTTTTTATCTATCTTTGACTTTATGGGTTCACTAAAACTTTTTCTAAGCCTTTTGGATCACAAAAACTTTGCTAAGTTTGGCCATTGTAAATCAAAAGGAAACAAACCTAACATCTAAGTTAGACGGGAACGAAGAAGATAGCGATATTTTCTAACCTTCGATGCTTTAAGGAGAGATTGGAGGTCACTCAAACATTGCCTCAGCCATTTGTATCACAAATACTTTGCAAAGTTTGACCATTTGACCATAAAGTCAAAAGTAGATCAAACGAAAGCAAACTAAACATCTAAGTTAGACGAGAATAATGAAGATAGAGATATTTTCAAACCTTGATACTTTAAGGAGTGATTGGGGTCGCTCAAACATTGCCTAGGCTATTAAGATCTCAAAAAAATTTTTAAGTTTGACCATTTGACCAGAAAGTCAATGATAGATCAAAAGGAAGAAACTAGAGGTATTTTCATACCTTCATGCTTTAAAGAGTGATTGGAGTTAATCAAGCATTGTCTTGGCCTTTCGGATCATAAAAACTTTGTAAAGTTTGACCATTTGACCATAAATTCTAAGATAGATCAGAATGAAAGCAAACTAAAAGCCAACGTAAGATGAGAACAAAGAAGTTAGAGATAAATTCAAACCTAGAAGCGTTAAAGACTGACTGGTATCACTCAAACATTGCCTGGGCCTTTCGGATTATAAAGGCTTTACTAAGTTTGACCATTTGACCATAAAGTCAAAGATAGATCAAAAGGAAGTAAACTTAACGTCTAAGTTAGACGAGAATGAAGAAGCTAGAGATATTTTCAAAAATGAAGTTTTAAGTAAGTGATTGGGGTCACTAAAACTTTTCCTAGCCTTTCGAATTATTAAAACTTTGCTAAATTTGACCACGTGCCCATAAAGTTCAAAGATAGAATAAAAGGAACCAAACTTAGCGACTAAGTAAGACAAGACCGAAGAAACTAGAGTTATTTTCAAGCGTTGATGCTTTAAGGAGTAATTAGAGTCACTCAAACATTGCCTAGGCTATTCAGATCAGAAAAACTTTGCTATGATTGACTATTTGACCATAAAGTCAAAGATAGTCAAAAGGAAGCAAACTTAACATCTACATTAGATGAGAAGGAAGAAGTTAGAGATATTATCAAACCTTAAAGCTTTAAGGACTGATTGGGTCACTCAAACATTGCTTAGACCATTCAGATCACCAAAACTTTTCTAAGTTTTTACCGTTTGACCTTAAAGTCAAAGATAAATCAAATGAAAGCAAGCTTAACCACTAAGTATGATGGGAAGGAAAAGCTAGAGATATTTTCAAACCATGAACCTTTATGGAGTGATTGAGGTCACTATAACATTTCCTAGGCCATTCGGATCACAAATACTTTGCTAAGTTTGACCATTTGTCCACATAGTTAATGGTAGATCAAAAGAAAGTAAACTTAATGTCTAAGTTAGATGGGAATGAAGAAGCTAGGAATATTTTCAGACCATGATGCTTTAAGGAGTGATTGAGGTCACTCAAACATTTCGTAGACCTTTCGAATCACAAAAAGTTCGCTAAGTTTGACCATTTGACCATAAAGTCGAAGACAGATCTGAAAGAAGAAACCTAACATTTACGTTAGACGTGAATGAAGAAGTTTGAGATATTTCAATCGTCGAATCTTTAAGGAGCGATTGGGATTCACTCAAATATTGCCTAGACAATTGGGTTCACAAAAGCTTTGCTAAGTTTGGACCATTTGCCCACAAAGTCAAAAATAGATCAAAATGAGGCAAATTTAATGTCTACGTTAGAGGAAAACAAAGAAGTTAGAGATATTTTCAAACTTTGAAGCTTTAAGGGGTGATTGGGGTCACTTAAACATTACCTAGGCCATTCGAATTACAAAAGCTTTGCAAAGTTTGACCATTTAACCATAAAGTCTGATGAGGTTTTCCTTAAGCCTCTTGATTTCAGACCTAATTAGGACTAGAACAAATAGAACTGGAAAGGTGAAATTGAAAGAAAGAGTAAAGAAGGGAAAGAACTAATTCTGTCCGTTTTAGGAAATTTTCATAACTCACGTTACAGAAGTCGGAATTGAGTGATTCCAAAACGAGGTGAAAGATCCCTTTCTAAATCACGATTTAGACTCAAGAATCACCGAAAAAGAGTACGTATAGCTTGAGATATGAGTGCGAGAAATTTAAGACGAAAATTGGGAAAATTGTGAAATTAGAAAGAAGAACTAAAAAAAACGAAAATTGATGAAAAAGAAAAAGATAAGGATGGCGCCACAAACCTAGTTTGATAAGCCAAGAAAGATCGCCACAAGAAAAGATTAATTCTTGATAAGATCAAATGATGCAAGGAAGAACCCTAGCAGAGCAAAATATCCAGTTTTCTTATATGCCAAAAATCTAGCTCCCTCATGATTCCCAAATGTTTAAATACAACTTAGTTTAGGGTTTGCCCATTAGGACTTAACAAAAATAAATACAAAACCCCATAGCATAAGCATCACTGATATGTTCTAGTGGTTAAGGAGACATATTCAGCTTCAAGTGCCTGGGTTCTAATCCTGCCGTGGACAAAATATATTTTTTTGGCCCTTCTCCTTTCATTCCAAGTGGGCTATGCATGTGTAAATCCTAGGCTCCACGTATTGGGCTTCAATCTGATGTTGGGCCTCTAATAAGTTATTCACCATCTTTTTAAGTTCTTCTTGGGCCCTTTTAGCTCTTGCTCTCGTCATGGGCCCTCCTAGACCTTGTATTGGATCTTGGACTTCTTTCTGGACTTGGGCCTGGACTTGGGCTTTTCCCATGAAGTCCTCATCATTCCCTCCTTCTTGAGAAGCATTTGTCCTCAAATCTATTAATTCATCGCCTGCATCATAAAAGAACAAATCAGCCACATTAAAGGTAGCACTCACAGCATACTTACCTGGCAAGTCAATCTTATATGCATTGTCATTGATCTTAGCCAATACTTGAAAAGGTCCATATCCTCTCGGCATAAGCTTAGACTTCCTTTGAGATGGAAATCTTTCCTTTCTAAAGTGTACCCATACCCAATCACCTGGTTCAAATGTTACCTTCTTCCTTCCTTTGTTTGCATGTTTGGCATACTCTTCCATTTTCTTCTCAATTTGGGCCTTAACCTTCTCATGCAATTTCTTGACATAATCAGCTTTAACCTGCCCAGACTTATCTTGCAATTGAGAAATGTTAGGTAAAGGCAATAAATCCAAAGGAGTCAAAGGATTAAAACCATATACATTTTCAAAAGGTGAAAACTGAGTAGTACTATGTATAGCCCTATTATAAGCAAACTCAACATGTGGCAAACATTCCTCCCAAGACTTAAGATTTTTCTTTAGAACAGCTCTAAGGAGAGTAGACAAAGTCCTATTTACAACCTCTGTTTGCCCATCAGTTTGGGGATGGCATGTAGTAGAAAATAATAGTTTTGTGCCTATCTTTCCCCATAAGGTCCTCCAAAAATGACTAAGGAATTTAGAGTCGCGGTCACTTACAATACTCTTAGGCAAACCATGCAGTCTTACCACCTCTTTAAAGAATAAATCAGCTACATGACATGCATCATCCACCTTCTTGCATGGTATGAAGTGAGCCATCTTTGAGAACCTGTCAACCACCACAAAAATAGAATCCTTCCCTCCCTTAGACCGAGGCAAACCTAGAACAAAAATCCATAGAAATATCAATCCAAGGGTGTTCAGGAACAGGCAAGGGAGTATATAATCCATGCGGCATGACCCTAGACTTAGCCTTTTTACAGACAAGACACTTATCACACAACTTATTTACATCATGCTTCATGTGGGGCCAATAAAAATGCTCATGCAAGATGTCATATGTCTTTTGCACCCCAAAGTGTCCCATTAAGCCCCCTTCATGTGCCTCTTGAACAAGCAATTCCATAATTGAACTGTTTGGCACACAAAGTCTCTTGTCCTTTATTAAGTAACCATCATGCTTGAAATACCCATCAGATATAGCATGAGAACATGTTTGATAAATATGAGAAAAATCAGCATCATGTTCATATAGTTCCTTAATGTATTCAAAACCAAGAAATTTAGTTTCAAGAGTAGTCAATAAAGCATACCTTCGTGACAAAGCATCAGCAACCAAATTGGACTTACCTTTCTTGTACTTGATCACATAGGGGAATTGTTCAAAAAACTCCACCCACTTGGCATGTCTCTTGTTCAACTTTCCATGTCCTTTCAAATACTTTAGAGACTCATGATCACTATGAATAATAAAACTCCTTAGGCAGAAGATAGTGTTGCCAAGTTTGCAAACCCCTAACTAAAGCATTCAATTCCTTATCATATGTAGGGTAGTTAAGGGCAGCCCCATTCATTTTCTCACTAAAATAGGCAATGGGATGTCCCTCTTGCATTAAAACAGCACCTATGCCTGCCCCAGATGCATCACATTCAAGCTCAAAGGATTTAGCAAAGTTAGGCAAAGCAAGTATGGGTGCATGTGTTAATTTCTCCTTATCTACATGCACTCCACTAGAATTAACCAAAAATCCTAATACGACATGGTCTTTACAAAACGTGCACTTTTCCAAATTAGCATACAATCTTTCTTTTCTAAGCACATGTAAAACAGATTGCAAATGATGCAAATGTTCATCCCAATTTTTACTATATATAAGAATATCATCAAAATAAACAACCACAAATTTTCCTAGAAACTCTCTCAAAATATGGTTCATCAATCTCATGAAAGTACTAGGGGCATTTGTCAATCCAAATGGCATTACTTTCCACTCATACAAGCCATACTTGGTCTTGAAAGCTGTTTTCCACTCATCACCCTCTCTAATCCTAATCTGATTATATCCACTTTTCAAATCAATCTTAGAGAAATAACAAGAGCCATACAACTCATCCAACAAATCATCTAAATGGGATGCCTGTACTTGATGGTGATGTTGTTGACGGCTCTACAGTCAGAGCACATCCTCCAACTTCCATCTTTCTTTGGCACCAATATAACTGGAACAGCACAAGGGCTCAAGCTCTCCTCAACCCATCCCTTGCTCATCAATTCAGCAACTTGCCTTTGAATTTCTTGGGTCTCTTGTGGATTACTCCTGTTATGCTGGCCTATTAGGCAACACAGCCCCTGGCACCAAATCAATTTGGTGTGTTTAATACCTCTCAATGGTGGAAGTCCTGGTGGTATATCTTCTGGAAAAACATCTTGAAATTCCTGCAAAATAGATTTAACTCCACTAGGAAGTTCAATGGTCAGAATCAAGTGCAGTAATCTCCTTATTATAGAGTATATACATAGACTTCCTTGCCATCAAAGCTCTCCTCACCTCTCCACTCTTTACAAACAAAGCATTCTTTCTCTCTTTCTTTTTGCTCTCATTTTCATTTTCTTTCCTTTCTTTCCTCTCTTGCTTTCTTTTTTCTCTCATGATATTTTGATCATTACATACCTCTTTTGGAGACAATGGAACCAATGTAACCTTGCGGTTCTCATGGTGAAAAGTGTATTTATTTGTGTGACCATCATGGTGAGCTTTTCTATCAAACTGCCATGGTCTCCCAAGAAGCAAATGACTAGCTTCCATTGGGACTACATCACACAAAATTTTATCTTTATATTTTCCAATAGAAAACTCAATCTCCACTTGCTTATCCACCCTTAATTCTCCCTCCTCACTCAACCATTGCAACTTGTATGGTCAGGGATGGGGTTTAGTTTCCAAATTCATTTTTGTCACCAATCTAGTACTTGCCACATTAGTACAACTCCCTCCATCAATGATTAAGGAACATAGTTTGCCTTGGATAAGACATCTAGTATGGAAAATATTTTCTCTTTGACTTTCCTCACCCTCTTTAGCTATTCCTCCTAAAATTCTCCTCACAATGAACAAATCTCCTTCAGGAATCTCCTCCTCTTCCTCTGTCTCTTCCTCACTTGAGGATTCAGTTTGGGAACTCTCACTAGTGATATCTTCCATTATCTTTTAACACCATAACCTTCTTAGTTGGGCATTCAGATGCAATGTGCCCCCTACCCAAACATTTGAAACACTTTATGTCTCTAGATCGAGACTTGTTTGCCATTTCTTTGCCCTTGTTTTGGGTTGGGTTTGGGGTTATCGTGGAGATCTTAGAAGATGAGGTACCCTCCTTCTTGAACCTATCCTTCCATCTAGAGTTATCATAGTTTGATACACTCTTTCTCACACTTTTTCTTTTTAGTTGTTGTTCCACTTTCATGGCATGGTGAACTAAGTCCTCCATTTCTACATAATTTTGAAGCTCAACAACATCTCTTATATCTCCATTCAGCCCATTAAGGAATCTAGCCATGGTAACCTCCCTTTCCTCCTCTACATTGGCTCAGATCATGGCTATTTCAAGGTCTTTGAAGAACTCATCTACACTCTTACTCCCTTGGGTCATTCCTTGGAGTTTATTAAGAAGCTCTCTATGGTAGTGGGATGGAACATACCTCCTTCTCAACACTCTTTTTAACTCCTCCCAACTCTCTAACATAGGCTCTCCATACCTCCTCCTCTCCTTTTGGAATTGATCCCACCAAACTAAGGCATAGTCAGTGAATTCCAAGGTAGCTAGCTTGACCTTCCTCTCCTTATTTAGGTTGTGACATGAGAAAATTTGCTCTACCTTCATCTCCCACTCAATATAGGCTTCAGGATCACTTTTTCCTTTAAATGGTGGTATGGTAACTTTTACAACCTCCTCTCGGTTTCTTCTTTGTTCCCCATCATGTTCTCTCCTCTCGTGCCTCTCATGTCTCCTCCTATCTCTATGTTGGCCATTCTCCCCATTCTGGTTTTGGTTTTCTAAAGTTTCAAGCCTCTCATAAATTTCTCTCCGTATGCTCCCTCAACACCTCATTCATCCTTTGAGTTAAGGCGTCTAACAACAACCTATGCTCCCTAGTAGGGGATGGTGGTCCCTCTCTTTCGACCATAGATAGATTTGATGTAAAGTCCTCTCCAAAACTATTTCACTCAAAGTGTTTCACACAAATTTGGCTTTTAAGCTAATGTATCTCTCTTGCCTTTTTCCACTCTTTCTCTTGCTTAAAGTTCTTACTAGAATCAAGTAATCTCTTCAAAGAAATTGAATTTTTAAGTTGCAGCAATCACAAGACTTTTAATATCACAAGACAAGTAGCAAAGAACAAGTTCACTACTCACAATTAAAAAGACAAGTGATTCACAAATTCAAACAAGAGACAAGAATAAGGTTTAGGTCCAGAAAATTCAAATAGCTTCCCTCAAACCAAATGTTGAAGCACTTCCCAAATCTCTTTTTTTTTTTTTTCTTCTTCTTCTTTTTTTTTTTTTATAATTCAACAATCAAATTCAGCCTCTACAATCGTAGTACAATTCAAAGCAATTCAGGAAAAAAAAAGTCACAAATAAGTGTTGTTTTCACTCACTTGGCAGCCACTGTACGCCTCCTTGTGCAGTCTTTGTTCCTCCAAACACAGCTTCAAAATAGCCCTCTTTTGGCTCCAAATCACACCCCAAACACTAGCCCTAATGACTAGCTTTGATACCAAATGATGAGGTTTTCCTTAAGCCTCTTGATTTCAGACCTAATTAGGACTAGAACAAATAGAACTGGAAAGGTGAAATTGAAAGAAAGAGTAAAGAAGGGAAAGAACTAATTCTGTCCGTTTTAGGAAATTTCCATAACTCACGTTACAGAAGTCGGAATTGAGTGATTCCAAAACGAGGTGAAAGATCCCTTTCTAAATCACGATTTAGACTCAAGGATCACCGAAAAAAGAGTACGTATAGCTTGAGATATGAGTGCGAGAAATTTAAGACGAAAATTGGGAAAATTGTGAAATTAGAAAGAAGAACTAAAAAAAACGAAAATTGATGAAAAAAAAAAGATAAGGATGGCGCCACAAACCTAGTTTGATAAGCCAAGAAAGATCGCCACAAGAAAAGATTAATTCTTGATAAGATCAAATGATGCAAGGAAGAACCCTGGCAGAGCAAAACACCCAGTTTTCTTATATGCCAAAAATCTAGCTCCCTCATGATTCCCAAATGTTTAAATACAACTTAGTTTAGGGTTTGCCCATTAGGACTTAACAAAAATAAATACAAAACCCCATAGCATAAGCATCACTGATATGTTCTAGTGGTTAAGGAGACATATTCAGCTTCAAGTGCCTGGGTTCTAATCCTGCCGTGGACAAAATATATTTTTTTGGCCCTTCTCCTTTCATTCCAAGTGGGCTATGCATGTGTAAATCCTAGGCTCCACGTATTGGGCTTCAATCTGATGTTGGGCCTCTAATAAGTTATTCACCATCTTTTTAAGTTCTTCTTGGGCCCTTTTAGCTCTTGCTCTCGTCATGGGCCCTCCTAGACCTTGTATTGGATCTTGGACTTCTTTTCTGGACTTGGGCCTGGACTTGGGCTTTTCCCATGAAGTCCTCATCAAAGTCAAAGATAGATTAAAAGGAAGCAAAGTTAAAGCCTAAGTTGGACGACAACGAATAAGCAAAAGATATTTTTAAATCACGAAGCTTTATAAAGTGACTAAGGTCACTCAAACATTTCCTAGACCTTTTGGTTCACAAAAACTTTACTAAGTTTGACCCTTCGACCATAAAGTCAAAAATAGATTAAAAGGAAGCAAACTTAACGTCTACATTATACGAGGGCAAAGAAATTCATGATATTTTCAAGCCATGAAGCTTTAAGGAGTGATTGGGATCAATCAAGCCTTACCAAGGCCTTTCAGATCACAAAACCTTTACTAAGCTTGACTATTTGATCATAGAGTCAAAGACAGATCAAAAGGAAGCAAACTTAACGTTTAAGTTACATGAGAACGAAGAAGCTAAAGATATTTTTCAAAACCTTTGAAGCTTTAAGGAGTGATTGGGGTCACTCAAGCATTGCCTAAGTAATTCCGTTGACAATAGCTATTCTAAATTTGACCATTCGAGCGTAAAGTCAATAATAGATCAAAAGGAAGCAAACTTAATGTCAAGGTTAGACGAGAACGAAGAAGCTAGTGATGTTTTCAAACCATGAAACGTTAAGGAGCGATTGGGGCTACTCAAACATTGCCTAGGCCATTCAGGGAAAACTTTGCAATGTTTGACCATTTGACCATAAAGTCAAAGATAGTTCAAAAGAAAGCGAACTTAACGTCTAAGCTAGATGAGAATGAAGAAACAAGAGATATTTTCAAACCATAAAGCTTTAAGGAGTGATTGGGATCACTCAAACATTGCCTAGGCCAATCTGTTTGATCACAAAAACTTTGCTAAGTTTGACCATTTGACGATAAAGTCCAAGACAGATCAAAAGGAAAGCAAACATAAAGTTTAAGTTAGACGGGAATGAAGAAGCTAAAGATATTTTCAAACTTAAAGCTTTAAGGAGTGATTGGGGTCACTCTAACATTTTCTAGACCTTTTGGATCACTAAAACATTGCTATGTTTAACCATTTGACCATAAAGTCAAAGATAGATTAAAAAGAAGCAAACATAATGTCTACATTAGACGAGAACGAAGAAGTTAGAGATATTTTGAAATCTTGAAGATTTAAAGAGTGATTGGTGTCACTCAAACTTTGCCTAGACCATTTGGATCACAAAAAACTTTACTAAGTTTCATCGTTTGACCTTAAAGACAAATATAAATTAAAAAGAAGCAAGCTTAACCCGTAAGTAAGATAAGAACGAAGAGTTAGAGATATTTGCAAGCCTTAAACTTTTAAAGAGTGATTGGGGTCTCTCAAACATTACGTAGGCCATTTGGATCACTAATACTTTGCTAAGTTTGACCATTTGACCATACAATTAAAAGTAGATCGAAAGAAAGCAAACGTAATGTCTAAGTGAGACAGGAATGAAGAAGCTGGAGATACTTTCAAATCTTGAAGCTTTAAGGAGTGATTGGGGTTACTCATACATTGCCTAGAGCATTTGGATCACAAAAACTTTGTTAAGTTTGACTATTTGATCGTAGAGTCAAAGATAGATCAAAATGAAGCAAAGTAAACGTCTACGTTAGAGGAGAACGAAGAAGCTAGAGATATTTTCTAGCCTTGAAGCTTTAAGGAGTGATTAGGGTCACTCAAACATTGCCTAGGCCATTCCTATCATAAAAGCTTTGCTAAGTTTAACCATTTGAGCATGAAGTTACAGATAGATCGAAAGGAAGTAAACTTAACGTCAAAGTTAGATGAGAACAAGGAAGCTAGAGATATTTTGAAACCTTGAACATTATGGAGTGATTGGCGACACTCAAACATTGCCTAGGCCTTTGATATCACAAATCTTTGCAAAGTTTGACCATTTGACCATAAAGTCAAAGATATGTCAAAAGGAAACAAACTTAATGTCTAAGTTGGACGACAACGAAAAAGCTAGAGATATTTTCAAACCTCAAAGTATTATGGAGTGATACATTTCCTAGGTTTTTTGGTTCCGCAAAACTTTGCTAGGTTTTACCAGTTGACCCTAAAGACAAAGATAGATCAAAATGAAGCAAACTTTACGTCTAAGTTTGATGAGAATGAAAAAGTGAGAGATATTTTCAAACCATGAAGCTTTAAGGAGTGATTATGGTCACTCAAACATTGCTTAGGCCATTCGGATCACAAAAGCTTTGCTAAGTTTCACCATTTGACCATAAAGTCCAAGATAAACCAAAAGGAAGCAAACTTAATGTTTAAGCTAGGCGAGAACAAAGAAATTTGAGATATTTCTAAACCTTGAAGCTTTAAGAAGTGATTGGGATACTCAAATATTTCCTACACCTTTCGGATCACAAAAACTTCGCTATGTTTGACCATTTGACCATAACATCAAAGATAGATAAAAAAAGCAAACTTAATGTCTTAGTTAGACAAGAATGACCAAGCTAAGGATATTTCAAACCTTGACGCTCTAAGGAGAGATTTAGGTCACTCAAACATTGCCCAGGACATTCCGATCACAAAAGCTTTGCTAAGTTTAACCACTTAAGCATAAAGTCAAAGTTAGATCAAAAGGAAACAAATTTAACATCTAAGTTAGATGAGAACGAAGAAGCAAAAGATATTTTCAAACCATGATGCTTTAAAGAGTGATTGGGTCATCAAAGATTTCCTAGGCCTTTCGGTCAAAGAAACTTTGCTAAGTTTGACCATTTAACCATAAAATTAAAGTTATATTCAAAATGAAGCAAACTTAATGCTAAGTTAGACGAGAATGAATAAGCTAGAGATATTCTCAAACCTGAAGCTTTGAGGAGTGATTAAGGTCATTCAAACTAAGGCATAGTCATTTGGGTTACATAAAACTTCAATAAGTTTGACCATTAACCATAAAATCAAAGTATATCAAAAATAAAGCAAACTTAACGTCTATGTTAGACGAGAACAAAAAAGTTAAAGATATTTTTAACCTTGAAGGCCTTAATGATGTATATTAGGGTCACTGAAATGTTTCCTAGGCCATTCAGATCACAAAAGCTTGCTAAGTTTGACCATTGACATAAAGTCAAAGATATATCAAAAGCAAAGCTACCTTAACCACTAAGTAACACGAGATTGAAGAAGCTGTAGATATTTTTCAAATCATGAAGCTAGAAGGAGTGATTGGGGTCACTCAAACATTGCCTAGGCCTTTTGGCTCACAAAAAGTTTCTCCTAATGTTTGACCCATCTGACCATAAAGTTAAAGGTAGATCAAAAGGAAGCAAAACTTAACGTCTAAGTTAGACGAGAACAAAGAAGCTAAAGATATTTTCATACCATGATGCTTTAATGAGTGATTGGAGCCACTCAAATATTTCTTAAGCTTTCTGGATTACAAAAACTTTGCTAAATTTGACCATTTAAGCATAAAGTCAAACATTGATTAACAAGAAGCAAACTTAACATCTAAGTTAGACGAGAACAAGGAAGCTAGTGATATTTTCAAACCATGAAGATTTAAGGAGTGATTAGAGTCACTCAAACATTACGTAGGCCTTTCTGATCACAAAAACTTTGTTAAGTTTGACCATTTGACCGTAAAGTCAAAGGTAGATCAAAACGGAAGCAAACTTAACATCTAAGATAGATGAGAACGTAGAAGCTACACATATTTTTAAACCTTGAAGCTTTAAGGAGTGATTAGGGTCACTCAACCACTGCATAGGAAATTTGGATCACAAAAACTCTATTAAGTTTGATCATTTGACCATAAAGTCAAAGATAGATCAAAAGGAAACAAACTTAACGTCAAAGTTGGATGAGAACAAAGAAACTAGAGATATTTTCAAAGGTTGATGCTTTTAAGAGTGATTAGGATCATTCAAATATTATCTAGGCTATTCGGATTACAAAAACTTTGCTAAGTTTGACCATTTGACCATAAAGTCAAATATAGATTAAAATGAAGCAAACTTAACGTCTGAGTTACACAAAAACGAAGAAGCAATAGATATTTAGAAACCATGAAGCTTTAAGGATTGATTAGAGACGCTCAAACATTTCCTATGCCTTTCAGATCACCAAAAGTTTGCTAAGTTTGACCATAAGGTCAAAGATAAATCAAAAGGAAGCGAGCTTATCCACTCAGTAAGATGAGAACAAAGAAGCTATAAATATTTTCAAACCTTGAATGCTTTAATGAGTGATTGGGGCCATTCAAACATTGTCTTGGCTTTTCATGATCACAAAAAACTTTACTAAGTTTGACCATTTGGTCATAAAGCAAAAAATATAACAAAACGAAGCAAACTTAATGTCTAAGTTAGATGGGAACGAAGAAGCCGGGGATATTTTCAAACCTCAAAGCTTTAAGGAGTCATTGGGGTCATACATTCATTTCCTAGATGTTTTGGATCACAAAAGCTTTGCTCAGGTTGACTGTTTGTCCATAAAGGCAAAGATAGATTAAAAGAAAGCAAACTTAATGCCTAAGTTAAATGAGAACAAAGAAGCTAGAGATATTTTCAAACCTTGAAGCTTTAAGGAGTGATTGGGGTCACTCAAACATTGTCTAGGCCTTTCGGATCACAAAAACTTTGCTAAGTTTGACCATTTCCACCATAAAATCAAACATAGATCGAAAGGCAGCAAGCTTAACCACTAAGTAAGATGAGAACAAAGAAGCTAGAGATATTTTCAGAACTTGAAGCATGAAGGAGTGATTAGTGTCACTCAAAATTGCCTAGGACTTTCATACCACAAAAACATTGCTAAGTTTGACCATTTGGCCATAAAGTCAAAGGTAGATAAAAAGGAAGCAAACTTAATCATCTTTGTTAGAGGAAAATGAAAGAAGCTAGAGATATTTTCAAACCTTGAAGCTTTAAGGAAGTGATTGGGTCACTCAAACATTGCCTAGGTTTTTTCGGATCACAAAAACTTTGCTAAGTTTGGACCATTTGACCATAAAGTCAAAGATAGATCAAAAGGAAGCAAACTTAACATCCTAAGTTAGACGAGAACGAAGAAGCTAGAGATATTTTCAAACCTTGATAGCTTTAAGGAGTGATTGGGGTCACTCAAACATTGCCTAGGCCATTCAGGATCACAAAACTTTTGCTAAGTTTGACCATTTTGACCATAAAGTCAAAGATAGATAAAAGGAAGCAAACTTAACGTCTAAGTTAGACGAGAACAAAGAAGCTAGAGATATTTTCAAACGTTTGAATCTTTAAGGAGTGATTTGGGTGTCACTCAAACATTCTTGGCCATTCGGATCACAAAAACTTTGCTAAATTTGACACAATAAACTCAAAGATAGATCAAAAGGAAGCAAACTTAAATATCTAAATTAGGCACGAACTGAAGAAGCTAGAGACACTTTCAAACCTTGAAGCTTTAAGGAGTGATTGGGGTTACACAAACATTTCCTGGGCCATTTGGATCACAAAAACTTTGCTAAGTTTGGCCCCTTGACCATAAAGTCAAAGATAGATAAAAAGAAAGCGAACTTAACGTCTAAGTTAGATGAGAACGAAGAAGAAGAAGCAACAGATATTTTCAAACTTTGATGGTTTAAGGAGTGATTGGGGTCAATCAAACATTTCCTAAGCGATTCGGATCACAAAAACTTTGCTAAGTTTGACCATTTGACCACAAAGTCAAAAATAAATCAAAGGGAAGCAAACTTAATGTCTAAGTTAGATGAGAACGAAGAAGGTAGAGATATTTTCAAATCTTGATGCTTTAAGGAGTGACTGGGGCCATCAAACATTACCTAGGCCTTTCAGAATACAAACACTTTGCTAAGTTTGACCGATTGACCATAAAGTCAAAGATAGATCAAAACGAAGCAAAGCTTAACTACTAAGTAAGACGAGAACGAAGAAGCTAGAGATATGTTCAAACCTTGAAGCTTTAAGAAGTGATTAGGGTCACTCAATCATTGCCTAGCCAATTCGGATGACAAAAACTTTGCTAAGTTTGGACCATTTGACCATAAAGTCAAAGATAGATTAAAAGAAAGCATACTTAACGTCTAAGTTAGATGAGAACAAAGAAGCTAGAGATATTTTTAAGGTATGAATCTTTAGGAGTGATTGGTGTCACTCAAAACATTGTCTAGGTATTTCGGATTACAAACACTTTGCTAAGTTTGACAATTGACCATAAAGTCAAAGATAGATCAAAACGAAGAAAGCTTTACCACTAAGTAAGACGAGAACGAAGAAGCTAAAGATATTTTCAAACCATGAAGCTTTAAGGAGTGAAGCTTTAAGGAGTGATTAACGGTCGCCCAAATATTTCCTAGGCCTTTCGGATCATCAAACTTTTCTTAGTTTGTTCATTTGACCATAAAGTCCAAGATAAATTAAAAGGAAGCATGCTAAACCATTAAGTAAGACGAGAACGAAGAAACTAGAGATATTTTCAAACCTTGAAGCTTTAAGAGTGATTAGGGTCACTCAGACATTCTCTAGGACTTTCGAATCACAAAAACTTTGCAAAGTTTGACCATTTGAACACAAAGTCAAAGATAGATCAAAATAAAGCAAACTTAACGTCTATGTTAGACGAGAAAGAAAATGCCTAAAAATATTTTCAAATCTTGAAGCTTTTAAAGGAGATATTGGGTCACTCAAACATTGGCTGGGCCTTTCGGAACACAAATACTTAGCTAAGTTTGACCAATTGACCATAAAGTCAACAATAGATCAAAATGAAGCAAGCTTAACTGCTATGTAAGACTCATGAAGAAGCTAAGAGATATTTTCAAACCTTGAAGCTTTAAGGAGTGATTAGGGTCACTTAAACATTTCCTAGGCTTTTCGGATCATAAAACTTTGCTTAGTTTGTCCATTTGACCATTAAGTCAAAGATAGATCAAAAGGATGCAAGCTAAAGAATTAAGTAAGACAAGAACAAAGAAACTAGAGATATTTTCAAACCTTGAAGCTTTAAGGAGTGACTGGGGCCACTTAAACATTGTCTAGGGCTTTCAAATCACAAAAACTTTGCTAAATTTGACCATTTGAACACAAAGTCAAAGATAGATAAAAATGAAGCAAACTTCACGTCTATGTTAGACGAGAATGAGGAAGCTAGAGATATTTTCAAACCTTGAGGCTTGGAGAAGTGATTGGGATCACTCAACCATTGCATAGGCCATTCAGATGACAACAGCTTTGCTAAGCTTGACCGTTTGGCCCACAAAGTGAAAGATAGATAAAAAAGAAGCAAACTTAAAATGAGAAAGAAGATGCTAAAGATATTTTCAAAGTTTGATGTTTTAAGGAGTGATTGGGGCCATTCAAACATTGCCAAGGCATTTCATAACACAAACACTTTGCTAAGTTTGACCATTTGACCATAAAGCCAAAGATAAATCAAAACGAAGCAAGCTTAACCACTAAGTAAGACGAGAACAAAGAAGTTAGGGATATTTTCAAACCTTGAAGCTTTAAGGAGTGATTGGGGTCACTCAAACATTTCGTAGGCCATTTGGATCATACAAACTTTGCTAAGTTTGTCCATTTGATCTTAAAGTCAAAGATAGATCAAATGGAAGCAAGCTAAACCATTAAGTAAGAAAAGAACGAAGAAACTAGAGACATTTTCAAACTTTGAAGCTTTAAGGAGTGAGTGTAGTCTCTCAAACATTGTCTAGGACTTTCGGATCATAAAAATTTTGCAAAGTTTGTCCATTTGACAATAAAGTCAAAGATAGATCAAAATAAAGCAAACTTCACGTCTAAGTTAGACAAGAACGAGAAACCTAGAGATATTTTCAAACCTTGAAGTTTTGGGAAGTGATTGGGATCTCTCAACCATTGCATAGGCCATATATGGATGACAAAAACTTTACTATGTTTGACAGTTTGACCACAAAGTCAAAGATAGATAAAAAAGAAGCAAACTTAACTTTCTAAGTTAAAGCAAACTTAATGTCTATGGTAGATGAGAAAGAAGATGCTAGAGATATTTTCAAACCTTGAAGCTTTAAAGAGCGATTAGGGTCACTCAAACATTTCCTAGGCTATTTGAATCACAAAAACTTTGCTAAGTTTGACCATTTGACTACAAAGTCAAAGATAAATAAAAAAGAAGCAAACTTAACTTCTAAGTTAAATGAAAAACGATGAAGCTAGAGATATTTTCAAATTCTTGATGCTTTAGGGAGTGACTAGCGCCACTCAAAACATTGCCTAGGCCTTTCGGAATACAAACAGTTTGCTGACTTTGACCAATTGACCATAAAGTCAAAGATATATCAAAAAGAAACAAGCTTAACCACTAAGTAAGATGAGAACGAAGAAGCTAGAGATATGTTCAAACCATAAAACTTTAAGAAGTGATTAGGGTCACATAACCATTGCCTAGCCCTTTCGGATGACAAAAACTATGCTAAGTTTGACCATTTGACCATGAAGTCAAAGATAGATTAAGAGGAAGCACACTTAACGTCTAAGTTATGTGAGAACAAAGAAGCTAGAGATATTTTCAAAGCATGAATCTTTAAGGAGTGATTGGCGTCACTCAAACATTGTCTAGGTATTTCAGATCACAAAAACTTTGCTAGGTTTGAACATTTGACCATAAACTTAAAGATAGATCAAATGGAATCAAGCTAAACCACAAAGTAAGGCAAGATCGAAGCAGCAAGAGATATGTTCAAGCCCTGAAGCTTGAAGGAGTGATTGGGGTCACTCATACATTTCCTAGGCCATTTGGATCACAAAAACTTTGCTAAGTTTGACCCCTTGACCATAAAGCCTAAGATAGATAAAAAGGAAGCAAACTTAACGTCTAAGTTAAACGAAAACGAAAAAATTAGAGATATTATCAAACCTTAATGGTTTAAAGAGCGATTAGGGTCACTCAAACATTACCTACGCCTTTTCGAATCTCAAAACTTTGCTTAGTTTGTCCAATTGACCATTAAGTCAAAGATAGATCAAATGGAAGCAAGCTAAATAATTAACTAAGACGAGAACAAAGAAACTAGATATTTTTCAAACCTTGAAGCTTTAAGTAGTGATTGGGGTCAATTAAACATGCTCTAGGACTTTCAGATCACAAAAATTTTACTAAGTTTGACCATTTGAACACAAAGTCAAATATAGATCAAAATGAAGCAAACTTAACATCTATATTAGACGAGAAATAAGATGTTAGAGATATTTTCAAACCTAAAAAGCTTTAAGGAGTGACTGGAGTTACTTAGACATTGCCTAGGACTTTCAAAACAAAAAAACTTTGCTAAGTTTGACCATTTGGCCAACAAAGTCAAAGATAAATCAAAATGAAGCAAACTTCACGTCTATATTAGACGAGAAAGAAGATGCTAAAGATATTTTCAATGTTTGATGCTTTAAGAAGTGACTGGGGCCACTCAAACATTGCCAAGGTGTTTCAAAGCACAAACACTTTGCTAAGTTTGACCAATTGACCAAAAAATCAAAGATAGATCAAAACGAAGCAAGCTTAACTACTAAGTAAGATGAGAACAAAGAAGTTTGGGATATTTTCAAACCTTGAAGCTTTAAGGAATGATTGGGGTCACTCAAACATTTCATAGGCCATTTGGATCACACAAACTTCACTAAGTTTGTCCATTTGATCATAAAGTCAAAGATAGATCAAATGGAAGCAAGCTAAACCATTAAGTAAGACCAGAACGAAGAAACTAGAGATATTTTCAAACCTTCAAGCTTTAAGTAGTGATTGGGGTCACTCAAACATTCTCTAGGACTTTTGAATCATAAAAACTTTGCTAAGTTTGACAATTTGAACACAAAGTCAAAGATAGATCCAAATGAAGTAAACTTAACGTCTATGTTAGACGAGAAAGAAGATGCAAAATATATTTTCAAACCTTGAAGCTTTAAGGAGATATTGGGGTCACTTAAATATTGGCTAGGCCTTTCAGAACACAAATACTTAGCTAAGTTTGACCAATTACTAGAAAGTCAAAGATAGGTTAAAACGAAGTAAGCATAATCGCTAAGTAGGACGAGAACGAAGAAGCTAGAGATATTTTCAAACCTTGAAGCTTTAAGGAGTGATTGGGCTCCCTTAAACATTTCCTAGGCCTTTCGGATCATAAAACTTTGCTTAGTTTCTCCATTTGACCATAAAGTCAAAGATAGATCAAAAGGAAGCAAGCTAAACAGTTAAGTAAGACAAGAATGAAGAAACTAGAGATATTTTCAAATCTTAAAGCTTTAAGGAGTGATTGGGTTTACTCAAACATTGGCTAGGCCTTTGTGATCCAAAAACTTTGCGAAGTTTGACCATTTGACCATAAAGTGAAAGATAGATCAAAATGAAGCAAGCTTAGCGACTAAGTAAGATGAGAACGAAGAAACTAGAAATATGTTCAATCCTTGAAGCTTTTAGGAGCGACTAGTGTCACTCAGACATTGTCTAGGCCATTTGGATCGTAAAAACTATGCTAAGTTTGACCAAGTGACCAAAATGTCAGCGATAGATCAAATCGGCCATTCAAACACTGAAGCTTTATGGAGTGGTTGTGGTCACTCAGCCTTAAACCTTGAAGTTTTGAGAAGTGATTAGGATCACTCAGCCATTGCATAGTCTTTTCGGATGACAAAAACTTTACTAAGTTTGACTGTTTGACCACAAGTCAGAGATAGATTAAAATGAAGCAAACTTGATGGTTTAAAGAGCGATTCGGGTCACTCAAGCATTTCCTAGAACATTCGGATCACAAAACGTTTGCTAAGTTTGAACATTTGACCATAAGGTCAAAGATAAATAAAAAGAAGCAAACTTAACGTCTAAGTTTGACAAGAAGGAACAAGCTAGAGATATTTTCAATCCTCAATGCCTAGGCCTTTCAAAAGACAAAAAATTTGCTAAGTTTGACTATTTGACCAAAAGTCAATGATAGATCAAAACAAAAAAAGTATAACCAATAAGTAAGACAAGAACAAAGAAGCTAGAGAGATTTTCAAACCTTGAAGCTTTAAGGAGTGATTGGGGTCGCTCAAACATTTTCTTCGCCTTTTGGATCATAAAAACTTTGCTAAGTTTGTCCATTTGACCGTAAAGCCAAAAGATAGATCAAAAGCATGCAGGCTGAACCACTAAGTAAAACGAAAACGAAGAAACAAGAGATATTTTTAAACCTTGAAGCTTTAGGGAGTGATTGGAGTCACTCAAACCATTGTCTAGGAGTTTCAGATCACAAGAACTTTGCTAAGTTTGATCACTTGACCATAAAGTCAAAGATAGATCAAGAGAAAGCAAACTTAACCACTAAGTAAGTTGTGAACAAAGAAGCTAGAGATATTTTCAAACCTTAAAGCTTTAGGGCGTGATTGGAGTCACTCAAACATTGCCTAGGACTTTCGGATCACAAGAACTTTCCTAATTTAACCATTTGACCATAAAGTCAAAGATAGATCAAGAGAAAGCAAATTTAACCACTAAGTAAGATGTGAACAAAGAAGTTAGAGATATTTTCAAACTTTGAAGCTTTAAGGAGTGATTGGGGTCACTCAAACATTGCCTAGACATTTCGGATCACAAAAACTTTGTTATGTTTGGCCATTTGGCAATAATGTCAAAGATAGTTCAAAATGAAGCAAACTTCACTTCTAAGTTAGATGAGAATGAGGAAGATAGGTATATTTTCAAACCTTGAAGCTCTACGAAGTGATTGGGATCACTCAACCGTTGCATAGGCCATTCGGATGACAACAATTTCTACTAAGTTTGACCAATTTGACAACAAAGTGTCAAAGGTAGATCAAAATAAAGCAAACTTAACGTCTATGTTAGACGAGAAAGACGATGTTAGAGATATTTTGAAGCCTTGAAGCTTTAAGGAGTAACTGGGGCCATTAAACATTGTCTAGGCCTTTTGAAACACAAACACTTTGCTAAGTTTGACCATTTGACATAAATAAAGTCAAACATTGAACAACGAAGCTAGAGATATTTTCAAACCTTAAAGCTTTAAGGAGTGATTGGGGTCACACAAACAGTTCTTAGGCCTTTCGGATCATAAAAACTTTACTAAGTTTGTCCACTTGACCATAAAATCAAAGATAGATCAAAAGAAAGCAAGCTAAACCATTAAGTAAGACGAGAACGAAGATACTAGAGATATTTTCAAACCTTGATGCTTTAAGGAGTGACTGGGGCCACTCAAACCTTGCTTGGGCCTTTCAGAACACAAAAACTTTGCTAAGTTTGACCACTTAACCATAAAGTAAGACGAGAACGAAGAAGCTAGAGATATTTTCAAACCATGAAGCTTTAAGGAGCAATTGGGGTTAGTCAAAGATTGCCTAGACCATTCGGAATAACAAAAACTTTGCTATGTTTGGCCATTTGGTCATAAAGTCAAAGATAGATCAAAATGAAGCAAACTCCACGTCTAAGTTAGATGAGAATGAGAAAGCTTGAGATATTTTCAAACCTTGAAGTTTTCAGAAGTAATTGGGATCACTCAACCATTGCATAGGCCATTCGGATGACAAAAATTTCACTAAGTTTGACTGTTTGACAGCAAGTCAAAGATACATCAAAATGAAATAAACTTAACATTTATGTTAGATGAGAAAGAAGATGCTAGAGATATTTTCAAACCTTGAAGCTTTAAAGAGTAATTGGGGTCTCTCAAACATTGTCTAGGCCTTTCGGATCACAAAAAGTTTGTAAAATTTGACCATTTGATCATAAAGTTAATGATAGTTCAAAACGAAGAAAGCTTAACCCCTAAGTAAGACGAGAACGAAGAAGCTAGAGGTATGCTCAAACCCTAAAGCTTTAAGAAGTGATTGGAATCGCCCAAATAATCCCTAGTCTATTCGGATCACCAAAACTATGCCAAGTTTGACCATTTGACTAAAAAGTCAAAGATAGATCAAACGAAAGCAAATATAACGTCAAAGTCAGATGGGAATGAAGAAGTTAGATATATTTTCAAACCTTAATAGTTTATGGAGCGATTCGGATCACTCAAGTATTTCCTAGGCGATTCGGATACAAAAAAGTTTGCTAAGTTTGACTGTTTGACCATAAAGTTAAAGATAGGTCAAAAAGAAAAAAGTATAACCAATAACGAAGAAGAAATTATACATATTTTCAAAACCTGAACCTTTAAGGGGTGATTGGGGTCACTCAAACATTTCCTTCCCCTTTCGGATCATAAAAACTTCGCTAAGTCTGTCCATTTGACCATAAAGAAGCAAGCTAAACCACTAAGTGAAACGAGAACGAAGAAACTAGAGATTTTTTCAAACCTTGAAGCTTTAAGGGATGATCGGAGTCACTCAAACATTGCCTAGGACTTTCAGATCACAAAAACTTTGGTAAGTTTGATCATTTGACAATAAAGTCAAAGATAGATCAAAAGACAGCAAACTTAACCACTAACTAAGATGAGAACAAAGAAGCTAGTAATATTTTCAAAACTTGAAGCTGTATGGAGTGATTGGCGTTCACTCAAACATTGCCTAGACCATTTGGATCACAAAAACTTTATGTTTGACCATTAGGCCATAAAGTCAAAGATAAATAAAAAGGAAGCAAACTTAACGTCTAACATTGCATAGGCCATTCAGATGATGAAAACTATACTAAGTTTGATCGTTAGGCCACAAAGTCAAAGATAAGATTAAAATGAAGAAAACTTAACGTCTATGTTAGACGAGAAAGACGATCCTTGGGATCTTTTCAAGCCTTGAAACTTTAAGGATTGATTGGGGTCACTCAAACATTGTGTAGGTCTTTTGGATCACAAAAACGTTGCTAAGTTTGGCCATTTGACCATAAAGTCAAAGACAGATCAAAAGAAAGCAAACTTAACATCTAAGTTAGACGAGAATGAAGAAACTAGAGATATTTTGAAACCTTAAAGCTTTAAGGAGTGATTGGGGTTACTCAAACATTTCCTAGGCCTTTCGAATCATAAAAACTTTGCTAAGTTTGACCATTAAGCCATAAAGCCAACGATAGATCAAAAGGAAGCAATCTTAACGTCTAAGTTAGATAAGAATGAGGAAGCTAGAGATATTTTGAAACAATGAATGGTTTAAGGAGCAATTGGGGTAACTGAAACTTTTCCTAGGTCATTCGGATCACAAAAAATTTAGTTAATTTGACCATTTGACCATATAGTTAAAGATAGATCAAAAGGAAGTAATCTTAACCACTAAGTAAGACGAAAATGAATAAGCTATATATATATTTTCAAAACCCTGAAGTTTGACTAGGCATTTTGAATCACAAAAACTTTGCAAAGTTTGACCATTTGACCAAAAAGTCAAAGATAGTTCAAAACGAAGCAAGCTTAACCACTAAGTAAGACGAGAATGAAGAAGCTAGAGATATGTTCAAACCCTGAAGCTTTAAGAAGTGATTGGAGTCTCTCAAACATTGTCTAGGCCATTTGGATGACAAAAAACTATGCTAAATTAGATCATTTAACCAAAAAGTCAAAGATAGATCAAAAGAAAGCAAACTTAATATCTAAGTTAGATGAGAACGAAGAAGCTAGAAATATTTTCAAACCTTGATGGTTCAAAGAGTGATTGGAGTTACTCAAACATTTCTTAGGCCATTTGGATCCCAAAAAGTTTGATAAGTTAGGTCATTTGGACCAGAAAGTCAAAGATACATTTGAATAGAAGCATACTTAAAGTCTAAGTTAGACGAGAATGAAAAAGCTAGAGATATTTTGAAACCTTGAAGCTTTAAGGAGTGACTGGGTCACACAAACATTGCCTAGGCCTTTCAGAACATAAAAACTTTGTTAAGTTTGACTATTCGACCATAAAGTCAAAGATAGATAAAAAGGAAGCAAGCAGAACCACTATGTAAGATGAGAACAAAGAAAATAGGGATATTTTCAAACCTGAAAGCTTTAAGGTGTGATTGGGGTCATGCAAACATTGCTTCAGACTTTCGGATCACAAAAACTTTACTTAAGTTTTACCATTTGACTAAAAAGTCAAAGACAGATCAAAATGAAGCAAACTTAACATCTAAGTCAGACGAGAACTAAGAAGTTAGAGATATTTTTAAACCTTGATCATTTAAGGAGTGATTCGGGTCACTCAAGCATTTCCTAGGCCATTCAAATCACAAAAACTTTGCTAAGTTTGACCATTTGACCATAAAGTCATAGATAGATCAAAAGAAAATAAACTTAACATCTAAGTTAGACAAAGACAAAGAAGCTAGAGATGTTTTCAAATCTTGAAGCTTTAAGGAGTGACTGGGGTTACTCAACATTTCCTAGGCCTTTCAGAAGACAAAAACTTTGCTAACTTTTATCGTTAGACCATAAAGTCAAAGATAGATCAAAATGAAGCAAGCTTATCCACTAAGTAAGATGAGAACGAAGAAGCTAGAGTTATTTTCAAAGTTTGAAGCTTTAAGAAGTGATTAGGTTCACTTAAACATTTTCTAGGCCTTTCGGATCATGAAAAGTTTGCTAATTGTCCATTTGACCATAAAGTCAAAGATAGATAAAAAAGAAGCAAGCTAAACCACTTAGTAAGATGAGAACAGGGAAACTAGAGATATTTTTGAACCTTGAAGCTTTAAGGAGTAATTGGGGTCACTCAAACATTGCCTAGGACTTTTGGATCACAAAAACTTTGCAATGTTTGGCCAATTGACTAAAAAGTCAAAGATAGATCAAAAGAAGCATACTTAATGTCTAAGTTAGATAAGAATGACGAAGCTAGAGATATTTTCAAACCTTGATGGTTTAAGGAGCGATTTGGGTCACTCTAGCATTTCCTAGGCTATTCAGATGACAAAAACTTTACTAAGTTTGACTATTTATCCATAAAGTCAAAGATATATCAAAAGGAAGCAAACTTAGCGTATAAGTTAGACGAGAACGAAGAAGCTAGGGATATTTTCAAATTTTGAAGCTTTAAGGAGTGACTGAGGTTATTCAAACTTTGTCTAGGCCTTTCAGAAGACAAAAACTTTGCTAAGTTTGAGCATTTGACCATTAAGTCCAAGATAGATCTAAACGAGAAAAGTATAACTAATAAGTAAGATGAGAACAAAGAAGTTAGATATATTTTCAAACTTTGAAGATTTAAGGAGTGATTGGAGTCACTTAAACATTTTCTACGCCTTTTGGATCATAAAAACTTTGCTAAGCTTATCCATTTGACCATAAAACCAAAGACAGATCAAAAGGAAGCAAGCTAAACCACTAAGTAAAACGAGAACGAAGAAACTAGAAATATTTTCAAACCTTGAAGGTCTAAAGAGTGACTGGGGTCACTCAAACATTGCCTAGGACTTTTGGAACATAAAAACTTTCTAAGTTTGACCATTTGGCCACAAAGTCAAAGATAGATCAAAATGAAGTAAACTTAATGTCTAAGTTACATGAGAACGAAGAAGCTAAAGATATTTTCAAACCCTAAAGCTTTTAAGAGTGATTGGGAACACTCAAACACTGCCAAGGCCATTCGGATCACAAAAACTTTGCTAAGCTTGACCATTTAACCATAAAGTTAAAGATGGATCAAAAGGAAGCAAACTTAACGTTTAAGCTAGACGAGAACGAAGAAGCTAGAGATATTTTCAATCAATGATGGTTTAAGGAGCGATTGGGGTCACTAAAACATTTCCTAGGCCATTCGGATCACAAAAACTTTGCTAAGTTTGACCATTTGACTATAAAGTCAAAGATAAATCAAAACGAAGCATGCTGAACCTCTAAGTAAGACGAGATTCGAAGATGCTAGAGACATTTTCAGACCTTGATATGTTAATGAGTGGTTGAGGTTACTCAAACATTTTTTAGGACTTTTGGATCTCAAAAACTTTGTTATGTTTGATCGTTTGACCATTTGACCTTAAAATCAAAGACAGATCAAAAAGGAGGCAACCTTAACAGCAAAGCGAGACGAGAAAACGAAGAAGCTAGAGATATTTTCAAACCTTGTAGCTTTAAGGAGTTGATTGGGGTCACTCAAACATTATCTTGGCCTTTCAGATCACAAAATCTTTGCTAAGTTTGACCATTTGGCAATATAGTCGATGATAGGTCAAAAGGAAGCAATCTTAACTACTAAGTTAGACGTGAATAAAGAAACTAAAGATATTTTCAAACCTTGTAGTTTTAAAGAGTCATTGGGGTCACTCACACAACGCTTAGGCCTTTCGCAATCTCTAAAACTTTGCTAAGTTTGACTATTTGATCAAAAGAAAGTAAACATAACATCTAAGTTAGACGACAATGAAAAAGTTAAAGATATTTCCAATCCTTGAAGCTTTAAGGAATGATTTGGATCATTCAACCATTGCGTAGGCCATTCGAATCACAAAAACTTTGCTAAGTTTGTCCATTTAAACATAAAGTCAAAGATAGTCAAAAGGAAGCAAACATAACGTCTAGGTTAGATGAGATTGAAGAAGCCAGAGATATTTTTCAAAACTTGAAGTTTTAAGGAGTAATTTTGGGTCACTCAAATATTGCCTAGGTCTTTCGAATATCAGAAACTTTACTAAGTTTGACTATTTGACCACAAAGTCAAAGATAGAATAAAAGGAAGCAAACTTAACCACTAAATAAGATGAGAATTAAGAAACTAGAGATATTTTCAAACCATAAAGCTTTAAGGAGTGATTTGGTCACTCCAACCTTGCTTAGGCCTTTCAAATCACAAACACTTTCGCCAAGTTTGACAATTTGACTATAAAGTCTAAGATAGATCAACAGGAAGCAAGCTTAATCACTATGTAAGACAAGAATGAAGAAACTAGAGATATTTTCAAACCTTGAAGCCTTAAGAAGTGATTAAGGTGCCTCAAATATTGTCTAGGCTATTCTGATCACAAAAACCTTGTTAAGTTTGACCATATGCCCGAAAAGTCAATGATAGACAAAGGGAAGCAAACTTAACGCATAAGTTAGACAAGAACGAAGAAGTTAGAGATAATTTAAAATCGTGAAACTTTAAGGAGTGATTGGGGTTACTCAAATATTGCTCAAGTCCTTTTGATCAAAAAACCATTCTTAAGTTTGATCATTTGACCATAAAGTCAAAGATAGATCAAAAGGAAAGCAAACTTACCCGTTAAGTATGACAAGAAAAAAGAAGCTAGAGCTATTTTCAGACCATAAAGCTTAAAGGTGTGATTGGGGGTGGTCAAACATTTCCTAGTCCATTTAGATCATAAAAACTTTGCTAAGTTTGACCATTTGACCATAAAGTCAAAGATAGATCAAAAGAAAACAAATTTAATGTCAAAGTTAGACAAGAACAATGAAGCTAGAGATATTTTTCAAACCCTGAAGCTTAAAGGAGTGATTAGGATCACTCAAACATTGCCTCGGCCTTTTGGATCACAAAAACTTTGCTAAGTTTGACCATTTGACCTTAAAGTCAAATATAGAACAAAAGGAAGCAAACTTAATGTTTAAGTTAGACGAGAACGAAGAAGCTAGCGATATTTTCAAACCTTGAAGCTTTAAGGAGTGATTGGGGTCATTCAAACATTGCCTAGGCTTTTCGGATGAAAAAAGCCTTGCCATGTTTGACCATTTACCCGTAAAGTCATAGGTAGATCAAAACGTAGCAAAGTTAATGCATAAGTTAGACGAAAACGAAGAAGCTCGAGATATTTTAAATCCTTGAAGCATTAAGGAGTGATTAGGGTCACTCAAATATTGCCTAGGCTTCTTGGATTACAAAAACTTTGCTAAGTTTGACCACTTGACCATAAAGTCAAACATAGATCAAAAGGAAGCAAGCTTAAGCCCTATGTGTGACAAGAAGAAAGAAGCTAGAGATATTTTTAGATCGTGAAGCTTTAAGGTGTGATTGGGTTACTCAAACGCTGCCTAGACAATTTGGATCTCAAAAACCTTGCTAAGTTTGAGCATTTGACCATAAAGTCAAAGATAGATCAAAAGGAAGCAAACTTAACATCTAAGTTTGACGAGAATGAAAAAGCTAGAGATATTTTCAAACTTGAAGCTTTAAGGAGTGATTAGGGTCTCTTAAATATTGCCTAAGCCTTTTGGATCGCAAAAACTTTGCTTAGTTGGCTATTTGACCATAAAGTCAAAGATACATTGAAAGGAAGCAAACTTCATGTCCAAGTTAGACGTGAAGGAGGAAGCTAGAGATATTTTCAAACCTTGAAGCTTTTATGAGTGATTGGAGGCCCTCAAACATTGCCTAGGCCTTTCAGATCACAACAACTTTGCTAAGTTTGACCATTTAACCATAAAATAAAAAATATAGTAAATGGAAGCAAGCTTAACCACTAAGTAAGACATGAACGGAGAAGCTAGAGATACTTTCAATCCTTAAAGCTTCATGGAGCGATTGGTGTCACTCAAACATTGCCTAGGCCTTTCAGAGAAACTGGAGATATTTAGAAAGCCTGAAGCTTTAAAGAGTGATTTAGGTCACTCAAACATTGCCTAGGCTTTTCGGATTACAAAAACTTTGCTTAGTTTGACCATTTGATCATAAAGCCATAGATAGAACAAAAAGAAGCAAACTTAAATACTACGTAAGATGATAACGAAGAAACAATAGATAGTTTCCACCCTTAATGTTATAAGGAGTGATCGGGATTACTTAAACATTGCCTAGGCCTTTCGGATCACAAAAACTTTTCTATGTTTGACCATTTAACCCTAAAGTCAAAGATAGATCAAAAGGAAGCAAACTTAAGGTTTAAGTTAGACGAGCAGGAGGAAGCTAGAGATATTTAGAAAGCTTAAAGCTTTAAGGAGTGATTGAGGTCACTCAAACATTGCCTAGATCTTTCAGATCAAAAAAACTTTTGTAAGTTTGACCATTTGATTCTAAAATTGTAGATTAATAAGAAGCAAGCTTAACCACTATGTAAGAAGAGAATGAAGCAGCTAAAGATGTTTTCAAATCTTGAAGCTTTAAGGAGTGATTGGGGTCACTCAACCATTGCATAGGCCATTCGAATCACAAAAACTTTGTTAAGTTTAACCATTTGAACACAAAGTCAAAGATAGATAAAAGGAAGCAATCTTAACCATAAAGTAAGACGAGAACGAGGAAGCTAGAGATATTTTCAAACCTTGAAGTTTTAAGGAGTGATTAGGGCCACCCAAACATTGCCTAGGCCTTTCGGTTCACAAAAACTTTGCTAAATTTGACAATTTGACCATAAAGCTAAAGATAGAACAAAAGGAAGCAAGCTTAAAAACAAAGTAAGACAAGAATGAAGTAGTTAGAGATATTTTCAAACCATGAAGCTTTAAGAGCTGTTTGGTGTCACTCAACCATTGCATAGGCCATTCAGATTACATAACCTTTGCTAAGTTTGACCATTTCAACACAAAGTCAAAGATAGATCTAATGAAAGTAAGCTTAACATCTAAGTTAGACGAGAACAAAGAAGCTAGAGATATTTTCAAACCTTGATGCTTTAAGGAGTGATTAAGAACACTTAAATATTGCCTAGGCCTTTCGGATTACAAAAACTTTGCTAAGTTTGGCCATTTGACTATAAAGTCAAAGATAGAGCAAAAGGAAGCAAACTTAACCATTAAGTAAGATGAGAATTAAGAAACTAGAGATATTTTCAAATCTTGAAGCTTTAAGGAGTGATTAGGGCCACTCATACATTGCCTAGGCCTTTCGGATCACAAAAACCTTGCTAATTTGACCACTTGACCATAAAGTCAAAGATAGATCAAATGTTGATGCCTTAAGGAGTGATTGGGTTCACTCAAACATTGCCTTGGTTATTTGGATCACAAAAACTTTGCTAAGTTTCACCATTTGACCATAAAGTCAAAGGTAGATCAAAAGGAAGCAAACTTAAAGTCTAAGTTAGACGAAAAACGAAGAAGCTAGAGATATTTTAAAAGCCTTGAAGCTTTAAGGAGTGATTGGGGTCACTTCAAACAATGCTCTGGCATTTCAGGTTCAGAAAAACTTTGCTTAGTTTGGCCATTTGAGCATAAAGATAAAGATAAGTCAAACGGAAGCAAACTTACCCACTAAGTAAGATAAGAACAAAGATGGTAGAGATATTTTCAGACCGTGAAGTTTTAAAGAGTAATTAGGGTCACTCAAACATTGCCTAGGACTTTCAAATCACAAACACTTTGCTAAGTTTGACCATTTGACCATAAAGTCAAAGATAGATCTAAAAAAGCAAACTTAACGTCCAAGATAGATGAGAAGAAAGAGGCTATAGATGTTTAAAAATTTTGAAGCTTTAAAGGAGTGATTGGAGGTCATTGAAATATTGCCTAGGCCTTTTAGATCACAAAAACTTAAGGAGAACAGAGAAGCTGGAGATAGATCAAAATTGGCTAGGCCTTCAGCACTAAGTAAGATGAGAACAGAGAAGCTGGAGATATTTTCAAACCTTGAAGCTTTAAGGAGTGATTGGGGTCACTCAAAAATTGGCTAGACCATTCAAATCACAAAAGCTTTTCTAAGTTTGACCATGTCAAAGATATTCAAATAGAACCAAACTTAACATCTAACTTAGCTGACAACGAAAAAGTTAGAGATATTTCAAACCTTGAAGCTTTAACGAGTTATTGGGGTCACTCAAACATTTTCTAAGCCTTTCGGATTGCAAAAACTTTGCTAAGTTTGACCATTTAACCACAAAGTCAAAGATAGATTAAAAGGAAGCAAGCTTAACCCCTAGGTAAGATAAGAACGAAGAAGCTAGGGATCTTTTCAAACCTTGAAGCTTTAAGGAGTGATTGGGTTCACTCAAACATTACCTAAACCTTTCGGATCATAAAAAATTTCTGAGTTAGATGAGACTGAAGAAGTTAGAGATATTCTCAAACCTTGATGCTTTGAGAAGTGATTAGGGTCACTCAAACATTGCTTTGGCTTTTCGGATCGGAAAAACTTTGCTATGTCTGGTGATTTGATCATAAAGTCGAAGATCAAAACAAAAAAAAGTAACCTTAACCACTAAGTAAGATACAATCAAAGAAAGTAGGGACATTTTCAAACGTTGATGCTTTAAGGGGTGACTGAGGTCACTCAAACATTGCTTAGACCATTCAGATCATAATAACTTTGCTAAGTTTGACCATTTGACCATAACATCAAAGATAGATCAAAAGGAAGCAAACTTAACTTCTAAGTAAAATGAAAATAAAAAAGCTAGGGATATTTTCAAACCATGATGCTCTAAGGGGTGATTAGGGTCTCTCGAATGTTGCTTAGACCTTTCAGAACACAAAAACTTTACGAAGTATGACCATTTGACTGTAAAGTCAAAGATAGATGAAAAGGAAACAACCTTAATCACAAAGTAAGACGAGAATGAAGAACCTAGAGATATTTTCAAACCTTGAAGTTTTAAGGAGTGATTAGGCCTAGGCCTTTCAGTTTACAAAAACTTTGCTAAATTTGACCATTTGACCATAAAGTCAAAGGTATATCAAAAGGAAGCAAGATTAACCGCAAAGTAAGACAAGAACGAAGAAGTTAGAGATAGTTTCAAACTATGAAGCTTTAAGGAATGATTGGCATCACCCAAACATTACATAGGCCATTCGAATGACAATAACTTTGCTAAGTTTGACCATTTGAACACAAAGACAAAGATAGATCTAAAGGAAGCAAACTTAACATCGAAGTTAGATGAAAACGAAGAAGTTAGAGATATTTTCAAACCTTGAAGCTTTAAGGAGTGATTAGGGTCACTTAAATATTGTCCTAGGCCTTTTCGGATCACAAAAACTTTGCAAAGTTTGCCCATTTGACCATAAAGTCAAAGATAGAACAAAATGAAGCAAACTTAACCACTAAGTAAGACGAGAATCAAGAAACTGGAGATATTTTCAAATCTTGAAGCTTTAAGGAGTGATTGGGGCCACTCAAACATTGCCTAGGCCTTTCGGATCACAAAAACATTGCTAAGTTTGGCCACTTGACCATAAAGTCAAAGATAGATAGAATGGAAGCACACTTAACGTCTAAGTTAGATGAGAACGAAGAAACTAGAGATATTTTCAAATGTTGATGCCTTAAGGAGTGATTAGGGTCACTCAATCATTGCCAAGGCCTATTGGATCACAAGAACTTTGCTAAGTTTGACCATTTGGCCATAAAGTGTATGATATATCAAAAGGAAGCAACCGTAACCACAGAGTGAGATGAGAACGAAGAAACTAGAGATATTTTCAAACCTTGAAATTTTAAGGGAGTGATTGGGGTCACTCAAACATTCTCTAGGCCTATCGGATCATAAAAACTCTGTTAAGTTTGACTAATTGACCATAAAGTCAAAGATAGATCAAAAGAAACCAAACTTAACGTCTAAGTTAGATGAGAACGAAGAAAGCTAGAGATATTTTCAAATCTTAAAGCTTTAAGGAATGACTAGGGTCATTCAAACATTTCTTAGGCCTTTCAATATCACAAATACTGCTAAGTTTGACCATTTGACCATAAAGTCAAAGATAGGTTAAAAGGAAGCAAGCTTAACTACTAAGTTAGACGGGAATGAAGAAGCTAGAAGATGTTTTCAAACCTTGAAGCTTTAAAGAGTGATTAGGGTCACTCATACATTGCCTAGGCCATTTCGGATCGCAAAAACTTTGCTATGTTTGACCATTTGATCGTAAAGTCAAAGATAGGATAAAAAGAAAAAAAACTTGACAACTAAGTAAGACGAGAGCAAAGAAGCTACCGATATTTTCAAACCTTAAAGCTTTAAAAAGTGATTAGGGCTACTCAAACATTGCCTGCACATTTCAAATCGCAAAAACTTTGCTAAGTTTGACCATTTGACTGTAAAACCTTAAGCTTTCTTCTTTTCGATCTATCTTTGACTTTATGGTCAAATGGTCAAACATAGCAAATTTTTTGTGATCCAAATGGCATAGGGAATGTTTGAGTGACCCCATTCACTCCTTAAAGCTTCAAGGTTTGAAAATATCTCTAGCTTCTTCGTTCTCATCTTTCATAGTAGTTAAGCTTGCTTCCTTTTGATCTATCTTTCACTTTAGTGTCAAATGGTCGAATTGGCAATGTATTTGCGATCCAAAAGGCTGCAATGTTTGAAAATATCTGTACGTTCTTCGTTCTCATCTAACTTAGACTGTAAGTCTGCTTCTATTTGATCTATCTTTAACTTTATAGTCAAATGGTCAAAGTTAACAAAGTTTGTGTGATCCGAATGACCTAGGTAATGTTTGAGTGACCTTAATTACTCTTTAAAGCTTTAAGGTTTGAAAATATCTCTAGCTTCTTCATTTCGTCTTACATAGTGGTCAAGCTTACTTCCTTTTAATCTATCTTTGACTTTATGATCAAATGGTCAAACTTAACAAAGTTTCTGTGATCCGAATGGCCTAAGCAATGCTTGAGAGACCCATTCACTCCTTAAAGCTGGAAGGTTTCAAAATATCACTAGCTTCTTCATTCTCATCTAAGTTAGCAGTTAAGCTTCCTTCCTTGCAATCTATCTTTGACTTTATGGTCAAATGGTTAAACTTAGCAAAGTTTTTGTGATCCGAATGGCATAGACAATGTTTGAGTGACACCAATCACTCCTTAAAGCTTCATGGTTTGAAAATATCTCTTGCTTCTTTGTTCTTGTCTAACATTAGACATTAAGTTTGCATCCATTTGACCAATCTTTGACTTTATGGACAAATGTTCAAACTTAACAAAGTTTTTGCACTCCAAATGGCCTAAGTAGTGTTTGAGTGACCCCAATCAGTCCTTAAAGCTTTAAGGTTTGAAAATATCTCTAACATCTTTGCTCTCATCTAACTTAGATGTTAAGTTTGCTTCCATTTGATCTATCTTTAACTTTATGGTTAAATGGTCAAACTTAACCAAAGTTTTTGTGATCCGAATGGCATAGGAAATGTTTGAGTCACTCCAACCACTCCTTAATTCGTTAAGGTTTGAAAATATCTCTAGCTTCTTCGCTCTCATCTAACTTAGAGGTTAAGTTTGCTTCCTTTTGATCTATCTTTGTCTTTATGGTCAAATGGTCAAACTTGGCAAAGTTTTTGTCATCCGAATGGCCTAGGAAATCCTTGAGTGACCCCAATCACTTGTTAAAGCTTCAAGGTTTAAAAATATATTTAGTTTCTTCACTCTCATCTAACTTAGACATTAACTTTGTTTTCTTTGGATGTATCTTTGACTTTATGGTCAAATGGTAAAACTTAGTAAAGTTTTTATGATCTGAATGGCTTAGGTAATGTTTGAGTGACCCCAATCACTCCTTAAAGCATTAAGGTTTTAAAATATCTCTAGTTTCTTCGCTCTCGTCTAACTTAGACACAAACTTTGTTTCTTTCTTATCTATCTTTGACTTTATGGTCAAATGGTAAAACTTACCAAAGTTTTTGAGATCCGAATAGCTCAGGCAATGTTTGAGTGACCCTAGTCACTCGTTAAAGCTTCATGGTTTAAAAATATCTCTAGCTTCTTCGCTCTCGTCTGCTAGAGACGATAAGTTTACTTCTTTTTTATCTATCTATGAAATTATGCTAAAATGGTCAAACTTAGCAAAGTTTTTGTGATCCGAATGGCCTACGCAATGTTTAGGTGGCCCCAATCTCTCTATAAAGCTTCAAGATTTGAAAATATCTCTAGCTTCTTTGCTTTCGTCTAACATAGACGTTAGGTTCACTTTCTTTTGATCTATCATTAACTTAATGATCCAATGGTCAAACTTAGCAAAGTTTTTGTGATCCGAATGGCATAGGCAATGTTTGAGTGACACTAATCACTCCTTAAAGCCTCAAGGTTTGAAAATATCTCTAGCTTCTATTCCCTTGTCTAACTTAGACATTAACTTTCTTTTTTTTGATCTATCTTTGAATTTATGGCCAAATGGTAAAACTTATCAAAGTTTTTATGATCCGAATGGCCTAGGGAATGTTTGAGTGACCCTAATCATGGCTCAAAGCTTCATGGTTTGAAAATACTGCTAGCTTCTTCGCTCCTCTCATCTAGGTTAGACGTTAACTTCACTTTTTTTTTATTTATCTTTGACTTTAAGGTCAAATGGTCAAACTTAGCAAAGTTTTTATGATCCGAATGGCTTTGGCAATTTTTTAGTGAGTCCAACCACTCCATAAAGCTTCAAGGTTTGAAAATATCTCTAGCTTCTTGGTTCTGGTCAAACTTAGACATTAAGTTTACTTCTTTTTGACCAATATTTGACTTAATGGTCAAATGGTCAAATATGGCAAAGTTTTTATGATCCGAATGGCCTAGGCAATGTTTGAGTGACCCCAACCACTCCTTAAAGCTTCATGGCTTGAAAATATCTCTAGCTTTTTCGCTCTCGTCTAGTATAGGCAATAAGTCTGCTTCTTTTTTTATCTATCTTTGACTTTATGGTCAAATGGTCAAACTTGACAATATTTTTTATGATCCAAATGGCCTAGGAAATGTTTGAGTGACTCCAATCACTGCTTAAAGCTTCAACGTTTGAAAATATCTATAACTTCTTCGCCTTCATCTAACGTAGAGGTTTTGCTTCCCGTTGGTCGATCTTTGTCTTTATGGTCAAATGGTCAAACTTAGCAAAGTTTTTGTTAGTCCGAATGGCCTAGGCAATGTTTGAGTGACCCTAATCACTCCTTAAAGCTTTATGGTTTGAAAATATATCTAGCTTCTTAGCTTTCGTCTAGTTTAGACGTTAAGTTTGCTTCTTTTTTATCTATCTTTGACTTTAAGATCAAATGATCAAACTTGGCAAAAGCTTTTGTGATCCGAATAGCGCTGGCAATTTTTGAGTGAGCCTAATCACTCCTTAAAGCACCATGGTTTGAGAATATCTCTTGCTTCTATGGCTCTCGTCCAGCATAGACGTTAAGTTTGCTTCTTTTTTATTTATCTTTGACTTTATAGTCAAATGGTCAAACTTAGCAAAGTTTTTGTGATCCGAATAGCCTAGGCAATGTTTGAGTGACTCCAATCACTCCTTAAAGCTTAAAGGTTTGAAATTATCTCTACCATCTTTGTTCACATCTAACTTAGATGTTAAGGTTCACTTCCTTTTGACCTATCTTTGACTTAATAGCCAAATGGTCAAACTTAGCATAGTTTTTTGATCCGAATGGCCTAAGCAATGTTTGAGTGACCCCAATCACTCGTTAAAGCTTTATGGTTTGAAAGTATTTCTATCTTCTTCGCTCTCGTCTAACTTAGACATTAACTTTGCTTCTTTTTTATCTCTCTTTGACTTTATGGTCAAATGGACAAACTTAGCAATGTTTTTGTGACCCGAATGACTTTGGCAATGTTTGAGTGACTCCAATCACTCCTTAAAGCTTCAATGTTTTAAAATATCTCTAACTTCTTCGTTCTCATCAAACTTAGACATTAATTTTACTTCATTTTGACCTATCTTTGACTTTATGTGCAAATGGTCAAACTTTGCAAAGTTTTTGTGATCCAAATGGCCTAGGCAATGTTTGAGTGACTCAATCACTCCTTAAAGCTTTCAAAGGTTTTGAAAATATCTTCTTAGTTCTTCGCTTCGTTCTACTTAAAGGTTTTTGCCTTCCTTTTGAACTATGCATTGTCTTTATGGTCAAATTGTAAAACTTAGCAGTTTTTGTCTTCGAATGGCCCTTAGGCATTGTTTGAG